>CM059789.1:68788379-68863379 GCA_030435695.1 Brachymystax lenok tsinlingensis
CCCACCAGCCAGCCAGCTACAGACCCAGCTTTAGTTCCTAGTGTGTTGAACTAGTTACCTCCACTCCTCCACAGTGGCCCACCAGCCAGCCAGCTACAGACCCAGCTTTAGTTCCTAGTGTGTTGATCTAGTTACCTCCACTCCTCCACAGTGGCCCACCAGCCAGCTACAGACCCAGCTTTAGTTACTAGTGTGTTGATCTAGTTTCCTCCACTCCTCCACAGTGGCCCACCAGCCAGCCAGCTACAGACCCAGATTTAGTTCCTAGTGTGTTGATCTAGTTACCTCCACAGTGGCCCACCAGCCAGCCAGCTACAGACCCAGCTTTAGTTCCTAGTGTGTTGATCTAGTTACCTCCACAGTGGCTCACCAGCCAGCCAGCTACAGACCCAGCTTTAGTTCCTAGTGTGTTGATCTAGTTACCTCCACTCCTCCACAGTGGCCCACCAGCCAGCCAGCTACAGACTCAGCTTTAGTTCCTAGTGTGTTGATCTAGTTACCTCCACAGTGGCCCACCAGCCAGCCAGCTACAGACCTAGCTTTTGGTCCTAGTGTGTTGATCTAGTTACCCCCACTCCTCCACAGTGGCCCACCAGCCAGCCAGCTACAGACCCACCTATAGTTCCTAGTGTGTTGATCTACAGGTGAAATGCTAGTGAGAGGACTACTGCTCTATAAATCAGAACACCAGATACCTGACCAATCATATCCTAGTGGGAGGATTACTGCCACACATATATCGGTTTAAACTAAAGGCTGGATGGTTTAATCTAAAGGCTGGATGGTTTAAACTAAAGGCTGGATGGTTTAATCTAAAGGCTGGATGGTTTCATCTAAAGGCTGGATGGTTTCATCTAAAGGCTGGATGGTTTAATCTAAAGGATGGATGGTTTAATCTAAAGGCTGGATGGTTTAATCTAAAGGCTGGATGGTTTAAACTAAAGGCTGGATGGTTTAAACTAAAGGCTGGATGGTTTAATCTAAAGGCTGGATGGTTTAATCTAAAGGCTGGATGGTTTAAACTAAAGGATGGATGGTTTAAACTAAAGGCTGGATGGTTTAATCTAAAGGCTGGATGGTTTAATCTAAAGGCTGGATGGTTTAATCTAAAGGCTGGATGGTTTAAACTAAAAGCCCATGTGGAAGAAGCCAATATTACAACAGGAGGGAAACTCTTCAAATTGTTCTGGTGAAACTAGAAGATGACAGTCTGTAGAGAGGACAGAAAGACTGGGTTATACCAAAACACAACCCCATCTCTCCCAGGATCCCTCTCTCTCCATCTCTGAACCCTGTAGACACTAGGACAGAGCCCATCTCTCCCAGGAGCTAGCTAGCTAGCGCTCTCTCTCTCTCTCTCTCTCTCTCTCTCTGATCCACCAAACAACAGTGACTCACCACAGAGTATAGCGAGCCATAGGGCTCCACAGGAAACAGCCCAGAGATAAAGAAGAGAGAGAGAGAGAGGAGAGAGAGGAAATTAGAAACACTCTGCCTGTGTGGATCCCTGGTGAAAACATTCCCAGCTCTGGACCTGGGAACATCTCGCAAACGCCACTGGACGGATCTGGAGCGTCGGAACACATCCCCTTGTTTTGCAAAACCTGATCCGGCTCCAAATGTAATCTTCCTGTGTGATGGACGGACGGCCGGAGAGACAGAAAGAAATATCTTATATATTTCCTGAATGGCTGATCTGGGACGGACGGACGGGCCGGGCCGCTGACGGTCCACAGCGGTTAACCTTAACCTCAACCCTACCGCCCACAACCTCACCTCACTAACACACCACCCCAGCTCTCTCCACACACACGCGCTGACACACACCTCACTAATCTGCCTGTGCACCCCCTGGGTTACTGTTTCCACAAACCACATGTGAAAAGGTGGATCCTGAGATACAGTGTCTGAGAAGGGAGGGGACACCAGATGGTGTAGCTGCTGGTGTTATAGTTAGGGTTAGACTGGGGTAGTGGTAGTGTTATAGTTAGGGTTAGACTGGGGTAGTGGTAGGGTTATAGTTAGGGTTAGACTGGGGTAGTGGTAGTGTTATAGTTAGGGTTAGACTGGGGTAGTGGTAGGGTTAGCAGCATTCCATCCTCCCTATAACAGCCAGGTCCTAGCTAGCAGCATTCCATCCTCCCTATAACAGCCAGGTCCTAGCTAGCAGCATCCCATCCTCCCTATAACAGCCAGGTCCTAGCTAGCAGCATTCCATCCTCCCTATAACAGCCAGGTCCTAGCTAGCAGCATTCCATCCTCCCTATAACAGCCAGGTCCTAGCTAGCAGCATCCCATCCTCCCTATAACAGCCAGGTCCTAGCTAGCAGCATTCCATCCTCCCTATAACAGCCAGGTCTAGCTAGCAGCATCCCATCCTCCCTATAACAGCCAGGTCCTAGCTAGCAGCATCCCATCCTCCCTATAACAGCCAGGTCCTAGCTAGCAGCATCCCATCCTCCCTATAACAGCCAGGTCCTAGCTAGCAGCATCCCATCCTCCCTATAACAGCCAGGTCCTAGCTAGCAGCATCCCATCCTCCCTATAACAGCCAGGTCCTAGCTAGCAGCATCCCATCCTCCCTATAACAGCCAGGTCCTAGCTAGCAGCATCCCATCCTCCCTATAACAGCCAGGTCCTAGCTAGCAGCATCCCATCCTCCCTATAACAGCCAGGTCCTAGCTAGCAGCATCCCATCCTCCCTATAACAGCCAGGTCCTAGCTAGCAGCATCCCATCCTCCCTATAACAGCCAGGTCCTAGCTAGCAGCATCCCATCCTCCCTATAACAGCCAGGTCCTAGCTAGCAGCATCCCATCCTCCCTATAACAGCCAGGTCCTAGCTAGCAGCATCCCATCCTCCCTATAACAGCCAGGTCCTAGCTAGCAGCATCCCATCCTCCCTATAACAGCCAGGTCCTAGCTAGCAGCATCCCATCCTCCCTATAACAGCCAGGTCCTAGCTAGCAGCATCCCATCCTCCCTATAACAGCCAGGTCCTAGCTAGCAGCATCCCATCCTCCCTATAACAGCCAGGTCCTAGCTAGCAGCATCCCATCCTCCCTATAACAGCCAGGTCCTAGCTAGCAGCATTCCATCCTCCCTATAACAGCCAGGTCCTAGCTAGCAGCATCCCATCCTCCCTATAACAGCCAGGTCCTAGCTAGCAGCATTCCATCCTCCCTATAACAGCCATGTCCTAGCTAGCAGCATTCCATCCTCCCTATAACAGCCAGGTCCTAGCTAGCAGCATTCCATCCTCCCTATAACAGCCAGGTCCTAGCTAGCAGCATCCCATCCTCCCTATAACAGCCAGGTCCTAGCTAGCAGCATTCCATCCTCCCTATAACAGCCAGGTCCTAGCTAGCAGCATTCCATCCTCCCTATAACAGCCAGGTCCTAGCTAGCAGCATTCCATCCTCCCTATAACAGCCAGGTCCTAGCTAGCAGCATCCCATCCTCCCTATAACAGCCAGGTCCTAGCTAGCAGCATCCCATCCTCCCTATAACAGCCAGCTCCTAGCTAGCAGCATCCCATCCTCCCTATAACAGCCAGGTCCTAGCTAGCAGCATTCCATCCTCCCTATAACAGCCAGGTCCTAGCTAGCAGCATCCCATCCTCCCTAGAACAGCCAGGTCCTAGCTAGCAGCATTCCATCCCCACTGCTTACAGTAGCTGACAGGCGCTGGGTCTCTCAGGCCAAGGTGGATATCTGAGGAAAATAAACCCTGTAGGTGACATGAAGGCCGTGTTTATTTCTGCAGCCCAGGCTGTTTGGTTTACCACCGAGGGTTAATTACAGCTGTGATCGCCACGTTTATTGATCCAAAATCTGGCTTTCGAGTTTGCCCCCTGTCTCACTCAATCCCACCCCCTCCCCTGCCTCTCCAGGCCTCCCTCAGTGGGAGCTGTGGCTCTCCATACACATCCCCAGGACTCCAGGGGTCAGAACAGATACCAGACAATCTCTAAAAACAATAAGCACCAGTTCTGCAATGGGGGGGTCAGTGGCCTGGTTCTGTGTGAGGTCATCGGTGTGCTTCAGAGGATGGACTCGGGGCCATGGCCAAATCACTCCCTCCCTCCCTCCCTCTCTCTCCCTCTCTTCCTCACCCCTTCATCCTCTCATCTACTGTTACTGATCAGCTAGTATGTAACTGGGAGGCTCTCTCCCTCCCTCCCTCCCTCTCTCTCTCTCCCTCTCTCCCTCACCCCTTCATCCTCTCATCTACTGTTACTGATCAGCTAGTATGTAACTGGGAGGCTCTCTCCCTCCCTCTCTCTCCCTCTCTTCCTCACCCCTTCATCCTCTCATCTACTGTTACTGATCAGCTAGTATGTAACTGGGAGGCTCTCTCCCTCCCTCCCTCCCTCCCTCTCTCTCCCTCTCTTCCTCACCCCTTCATCCTCTCATCTACTGTTACTGATCAGCTAGTATGTAACTGGGAGTGGTGGAAAAAATACCCAATTGTCATTCTTGAGTAAAAGTAAAGATCCCTTCAAGTAAAAGTGAAAGTCACCCAGTAAAATACTACTTGAGTAAAAGTCTAAAAGTATCTGGTTTTAAATATACTTAAGTATCAAAACTTAATGTAACTGACCAAATAAACTTACAGTGGGGCAAAAAAGTATTTAGTCAGCCACCAATTGTGCAAGTTCTCTCACTTAAAAATATGAGAGAGGCCTGTAATTTTCATCATAGGTACACTTCAACTATGACAGACAAAATGAGGAAAAAAAATCCAGAAAATCACATTGTAGGATTTTTAATGAATTTATTTGCAAATTATGGTGGAAAATAAGTATTTGGTCAATAACAAACAAGCAAGATTTCTGGCTCTCACAGACCTGTAACTTCTTCTTTAAGAGGCTCCTCTGTCCTCCACTCGTTACCTGTATTAATGGCACCTGTTTGAACTTGTTATCAGTATAAAGACACCTGTCCACAACCTCAAACAGTCACACTCCAAACTCCACTATGGCCAAGACCAAAGAGCTGTCAAAGGACACCAGAAACAAAATTGTAGACCTGCACCAGGTTGGGAAGACTGAATCTGCAATAGGTAAGCAGCTTGGTTTGAAGAAATCAACTGTGGGAGCAATTATTAGGAAATGGAAGACATACAAGACCACTGATAATCTTCCTCGATCTGGGGCTCCACGCAAGATCTCACCCGTGGGGTCAAAATGATCACAAGAACGGTGAGCAAAAATCCCAGAACCACACGGGGACCTAGTGAATGACCTGCAGAAGGCTGGGACCAAAGTAACAAAGCCTACCATCAGTAACACACTCGCCGCCAGGGACTCAAATCCTGCAGTGCCAGACGTGTCCCCCTGCTTAAGCCAGTACATGTTCAGGCCCGTCTGAAGTTTGCTAGAGAGCATTTGGATGATCCAGATGAGGATTGGGAGAATGTCATATGGTCAGATGAAACCAAAATAGAACTTTTTGGTAAAAACTCAACTCGTCGTGTTTGGAGGACAAAGAATGCTGAGTTGCATCCAAAGAACACCATACCTACTGTGAAGCATGGGGGTGGAAACATCATGCTTTGGGGCTGTTTTTCTGCAAAGGGACCAGGGCGACTGATCCGTGTAAAGGAAAGAATGAATGGGGCCATGTATCGTGAGATTTTGAGTGAAAACCTCCTTCCATCAGCAAGGGCATTGAAGATGAAAGCGTGGCTGGGTCTTTCAGCATGACAATGATCCCAAACACACCGCCCGGGCAACAAGGAGTGGCTTTGTAAGAAGCATTTCAAGGTCCTGGAGTGGCCTAGCCAGTCTCCAGATCTCAACCCCATAGAAAATCTTTGGAGGGAGTTGAAAGTCCGTGTTGCCCAGCGACAGCCCCAAAACATCACTGCTCTAGAGGAGATCTGCATGGAGGAATGGGCCAAAATACCAGCAACAGTGTGTGAAAACCTTGTGAAGACTTACAGAAAACGTTTGACCTCTGTCATTGCCAACAAAGGGTATATAACAAAGTATTGAGATAAACTTTTGTTATTGACCAAATACTTATTTTCCACCATAATTTGCAAATAAATACATTAAAAATCCTACAATGTGATTTTCTGGATTTTTTTTTCCTCATTTCGTCTGTCATAGTTGAAGTGTACCTATGATGAAAATTACAGGCCTCTCTCATCTTTTTAAGTTGGAGAACTTGCACAATTGGTGGCTGACTAAATACTTTTTTGCCCCACTGTACGTACAAAATCAAAGTAAAAGTATAAATTATTTCAAAATCCTTCTATTAAGCAAACCAGACAGCACCATTTTAGTTTTTGGACAGCCAGGGGCAACACTCCATCACTCAGACATCATTTACAGTCGAAGCATGTGTGTTTAGTGAGTCCTCCAGATCAGAGGCAGTAGGGATGACCAGGGATGTTCTCTGTTTAGTGAGTCCAGTAGGGATGACCAGGGATGTTCTCTGTTTAGTGAGTCCACCAGATCAGAGGCAGTAGGGACGACCAGGGATGTTCTCTGTTTTAGTGAGTCCTCCAGATCAGAGGCAGTAGGGATGACCAGGGATGTTCTCTGTTTAGTGAGTCCTCCAGATCAGAGGCAGTAGGGACGACCAGGGATGTTCTCTGTTTAGTGAGTCCTCCAGATCAGAGGCAGTAGGGACGACCAGGGATGTTCTCTGTTTAGTGAGTCCTCCAGATCAGAGGCAGTAGGGACGACCAGGGATGTTCTCTGTTTAGTGAGTCCTCCAGATCAGAGGCAGTAGGGACGACCAGGGATGTTCTCTGTTTAGTGAGTCCTCCAGATCAGAGGCAGTAGGGACGACCAGGGATGTTCTCTGTTTAGTGAGTCCTCCAGATCAGAGGCAGTAGGGATGACCAGGGATGTTCTCTGTTTAGTGAGTCCTCCAGATCAGAGGCAGTAGGGACGACCAGGGATGTTCTCTGTTTAGTGAGTCCTCCAGATCAGAGGCAGTAGGGATGACCAGGGATGTTCTATGTTTAGTGAGTCCTCCAGATCAGAGGCAGTAGGGATGACCAGGGATGTTCTCTGTTTAGTGAGTCCACCAGATCAGAGGCAGTAGGGACGACCAGGAATGTTCTCTGTTTAGTGAGTGAATTGGAGCATTTTCATGTCCTGCTAAGCATTCAAAATGTAACCAGTACTTTTAGGTGTCAGGGAAAATGTCTGGAGTAAAAAGTTAATTATTTTCTTTAGGAATGTAGTGAAAATAGTATAGTAAAGTACAGATACCCCCCCTCCCTACTCCCTCCCCTTCCCTCCCTCTCCCCCTCCTACCTCCCTCTCCCCTCCTACCTCCCTCCCCTCCCTCCTACCTCCCTCCCTCCCCCTCTCCCTCCCAACATCAACACTTCTTGTTCTTTCCTATTGCTGCCACAGAGATCGATGGGGTCTTAAACAGAGAAAAAAGACTGTAGGGTCTCATGTTTGGCTTCTACCTTAAAATGATACACCCCCGGGGGAAATGAACAATTATTCAGATTATTTTACATTTGCTGAATTAATTTAAACTTCAGTCATCCAGGGAAGCACTGATTTACACCGATATCACAATACTGAGAGAGAGAGAGAGAGAGAGAGAGAGAGAGAGAGAGAGAGAGAGAGAGAGAGAGAGAGAGAGAGAGAGAGAGAGAGAGAGAGAGAGAGAATGAAGTAATGTGTCAGTGCTGTGTGCTCCAGCCGAGGGTCAGATGGTCGATCATGGAAACCATCTGGCCGGGTCCCTCTGAGCCACACACACACACACACACACACACACACACACATCTGGCCGTGTCCCTCTGCGCTACACCAAACACAAATGATCTCTCAGAAAGAATATCCTATTCATTAATGCATGGCAGCTGCGTGGACAAGCCTTACGCACTTTTTCCATGGCAACATCCTTTCTGTTTCAGGAGATCCCATGTCAGTTTGGTAGCAACGTCCTCCACTGCCAGGGCTGAACACATTCACGTGTTAAATAGAAGGAATTACTGCCGAATTCCTCAAATAGAATCACCTCCTGTTCACTTGGGATTATATCTGTGGTGAGACGAGGTGGGGTGAGAGGACAGAGGGGAGGGGGTGAGAGGACAGAGGGGAGGGGGTGAGAGGACAGAGGGGAGGGGGTGAGAGGACAGAGGGGTAATGAGAGGGAGGGGGAGATGATAGAGGGAGGGGGAGGGGGTGAGAGGACAGAGGGGAGGGGGAGAGAGGATAGAGGGGTAATGAGAGGGGAGGGGGTGAGAGGACAGAGGGGAGGGGGTGAGAGGACAGAGGGGAGGGGGTGAGAGGATAGAGGGTAATGAGAGGGGGTGAGAGGATAGAGGGGTAATGAGAGGGGAGGGGGTGAGAGGATAGAGGGAGGGGGAGGGGGTGAGAGGACAGAGGGGAGGGAGAGAGAGGATAGAGGGGGTAATGAGAGGGGAGGGGGTGAGAGGATAGAGGGGAGGGGGTGAGAGGACAGAGGGGAGGGGGTGAGAGGATAGAGGGGAGGGGGAGAGGACAGAGGGGGAGGGGGAGAGAGAGGATAGAGGGGTAATGAGAGGGGAGGGGGTGAGAGGATAGAGGGGAGGGGGTGAGAGGACAGAGGGGAGGGGGTGAGAGGATAGAGGGGTAATGAGAGGGGGTGAGAGGATAGAGGGGTAATGAGAGGGAGGGGGGGTGAGAGGATAGAGGGGTAATGAGAGGGAGGGGGGTGAGAGGGTGAGAGGATAGAGGGGAGGAGAGGGGAGGGGGTGAGAGGATAGAGGGAGGGGGTGAGAGGATAGAGGGGAGGAGAGGGGAGGGGAGAGGATAGAGGGTAATGAGAGGGGGTGAGACACCCATCTACCCTCACAGTACTACCCATCTACCCCTCACAGTATTACCCATCTACCCCTCACAGTACTACCCATCTACCCCTCACAGTACTACCCATCTACCCTCACAGTATTACCCATCTACCCCCTCACAGTACTACCCATCTACCCCCTCACAGTATTACCCATCTACCCCCTCACAGTATTACCCATCTACCCCTCACAGTATTACCCATCTACCCCCTCACAGTATTACCCATCTACCCCCTCACAGTATTACCCATCTACCCCCTCTCAGTATTACCCATCTACCCCCTCACAGTACTACCCATCTACCCCTCACAGTATTACCCATCTACCCCCTCACAGTACTACCCATCTACCCCCTCACAGTATTACCCATCTACCCCCTCACAGTATTACCCATCTACCCCCTCACAGTACTACCCATCTACCCCCTCACAGTACTACCCATCTACCCCCTCACAGTATTACCCATCTACCCCCTCACAGTACTACCCATCTACCCCCTCACAGTACTACCCATCTACCCCCTCACAGTACTACCCATCTACCCCCTCACAGTACTACCCATCTACCCCCTCACAGTATTACCCATCTACCCCTCACAGTATTACCCATCTACCCCCTCACAGTATTACCCATCTACCCCCTCACAGTATTACCCATCTACCCCCTCACAGTATTACCCATCTACCCCCTCTCAGTATTACCCATCTACCCCCTCACAGTACTACCCATCTACCCCCTCACAGTATTACCCATCTACCCCTCACAGTATTACCCATCTACCCCCTCACAGTATTACCCATCTACCCCCTCACAGTATTACCCATCTACCCCCTCACAGTATTACCCATCTACCCCTCTCAGTATTACCCATCTACCCCCTCACAGTACTACCCATCTACCCCCTCACAGTATTACCCATCTCAACTCTAAGTGGATGTAGCAGTCAACACATTCTACTGTCCTTTTCCAGAAAAAGCCAAGAGAAATCCCCCGGTGACTAATTGGCTCCATGTGTATCAGAAGAGTCAGCCATTAGGTATTGTGTTTACACCACAGCCCAATGAACAGACTGACTGGGTCCTTCAGTACCAGCTGTGGGCCTGTTCTGGTCAGCTCTACTGACCGCAGGACAGAGAGAAGAACCACTGATTACTGTTACATGGTGTAGTCAGGACAGAGAGAACCACTGATTACTGTTACATGGTGTAGTCAGGACAGAGAGAACCACTGATTACTGTTACATGGTGTAGTCAGGACAGAGAGAAGAACCACTGATTACTGTTACATGGTGTAGTCAGGACAGAGAGAGAACCACTGATTACTGTTACATGGTGTAGTCAGGACAGAGAGAGAACCACTGATTACTGTTACATGGTGTAGTCAGGGCAGAGAGAGAACCACTGATTACTGTTACATGGTGTAGTCAGGGCAGAGAGAAGAACCACTGATTACTGTTACATGGTGTAGTCAGGACAGAGAGAACCACTGATTACTGTTACATGGTGTAGTCAGGACAGAGAGAACCACTGATTACTGTTACATGGTGTAGTCAGGACAGAGAGAGAACCACTGATTACTGTTACATGGTGTAGTCAGGACAGAGAGAGAACCACTGATTACTGTTACATGGTGTAGTCAGGACAGAGAGAACCACTGATTACTGTTACATGGTGTAGTCAGGACAGAGAGAACCACTGATTACTGTTACATGGTGTAGTCAGGACAGAGAGAACCACTGATTACTGTTACATGGTGTAGTCAGGACAGAGAGAACCACTGATTACTGTTACATGGTGTAGTCAGGACAGAGAGAGAACCACTGATTACTGTTACATGGTGTAGTCAGGACAGAGAGAGAACCACTGATTACTGTTACATGGTGTAGTCAGGACAGAGAGAAGAACCACTGATTACTGTTACATGGTGTAGTCAGGACAGAGAGAGAACCACTGATTACTGTTACATGGTGTAGTCAGGACAGAGAGAAGAACCACTGATTACTGTTACATGGTGTAGTCAGGACAGAGAGAAGAACCACTGATTACTGTTACATGGTGTAGTCAGGACAGAGAGAGAACCACTGATTACTGTTACATGGTGTAGTCAGGACAGAGAGAACCACTGATTACTGTTACATGGTGTAGTCAGGACAGAGAGAAGAACCACTGATTACTGTTACATGGTGTAGTCAGGGCAGAGAGAAGAACCACTGATTACTGTTACATGGTGTAGTCAGGACCCAACTGTACTGGGCTGAGAACAGGAGACGCCACACGCAGGATTTGACGGCGGACACGCACACACCCCAGGGTGGTGAGGTACTGGAGGGTAGTTGGGAAGAAGTGGGAGGAAGACATGTAGAGAACGATGGGGGGAGGAGAGGGAGAGGGAGGAGGGGGAGGGAGAGGGAGGGAGGAGGTGGGGAGGAGAGGGAGGGAGGAGGGGGAGGAGAGGGAGAGGGAGGAGAGGGAGGGAGGAGGTGGGGAGGAGAGGGAGGGGACGAGAAGGGAGGAGAGGGAGGGAGGAGGTGGGGAGGAGAGGGAGAGGGAGGAGGTGGGGAGGAGGTGGGGGAGGAGAGGGAGGAGGGGGGAGGAGAGGGAGGAGGTGGGGAGGGAGGAAGAGGAGTGAGAAGTGTAGCTACCTGTAGTGTGAGTCGTTTGACGGCATCCCAGACGTGAGCAATCATCTCCTTCATACGTTCCTCTGAGGTGGTCCAGGTCTCTGGAGAGGAAGGCATCACCTTCATAGGGATGGACAGAGGACGGGACTCTGAGGGAGGGAGGGAGGGAGAGAGGAGGGGGAGAGAGAGAGAGAGAGAGAGGAGGGGGGAGAGTGAGCGAGAGGGAGAAGAACAGTTAATATACCGTTATAAGGAGACGCATATCATCACACATCACAAACCACCAGGAGCAAGCCCCGTTAAACTAGCCTGACCAGGAGCAAGCCCCGTTAAACTAGCCTGACCAGGAGCAAGCCCCGTTAAACTAGCCTGACCAGGAGCATGCCATGTTAAACTAGCCTGACCAGGAGCAAGCCCCGTTAAACTAGCCTGACCAGGAGCAAGCCCCGTTAAACTAGCCTGACCAGGAGCAAGCCCCGTTAAACTAGCCTGACCAGGAGCAAGCCCCGTTAAACTAGCCTGACCAGGAGCAAGCCCCGTTAAACTAGCCTGACCAGGAGCAAGCCCCGTTAAACTAGCCTGACGACTCAAACTGAAGTCTTCCGCTGCTCTATCATTCGCTATATACTTCAGTCTGAAGGCACGTTACCATTGATTCAGGTGAATTCCGCGGGGACACGTGATGTCATCACTGAACTATAAACTCCACTCTATATTTAATTCTAAATGCCGACTGATTCAAAATAAACGTTTTCAACTACAGAAATATAATGTTTCTTTGAAGGACACGGATTGCTTTTCTGGTTGGCTAGCAAGTTTCAACCATCCAATCATTTCAGATGTACAAAATCAAATCAAATCTAAATAAAAATCAAATTTATTTATAAAGCCCTTATTACATCAGCTGATGTCCCAGAGTGCTGTACAGAAACCCAGCCTAAAACCCCAAACAGCAAGCAATGCAGGTGTAGAAGCACAGTGGCTAGGAAAAACTCCCTGGAAAGGCCAGAACCTAGGAAGAAACCTAGAGAGGAACCAGGCTGTGAGGGGTGGCCATTCCTCTTCTGGCTGTGCCGGGTGCAGATTATAACAGAACATGGACAAGATGTTCAAAATGTTCATAGATGACCAGCAGGGTCAGATAATAATAATCACAGTGGTTGTAGAGGGTGCAACAGGTCAGCACCTCAGGAGTAAATGTCAGTTGGCTTTTCATAGCCGATCAGTTAAGAGACAGCAGGTGCTGTAGAGAGAGAGAGTCCAAAACAGCACGTCCGGGACAAGGTAGCACGTCTGGTGAACAGGTCAGGGTTCCATAGCCACAGGCAGAACAGGAGTGCGGTCAGGAGAACAGGAGCGCGGTCAGGAGAACAGGAGCGCGGTCAGGAGAACAGGAGCGAGGTCAGGAGAACAGGAGCGAGGTCAGGAGAACAGGAGCGAGGTCAGAAGAACAGGAGCGAGGTCAGGAGAACAGGAGCGCGGTCAGGAGAACAGGACTGCGGTCAGGAGAACAGGAGCGAGGTCAGAAGAACAGGAGTGCGGTCAGGAGAACAGGAGCGAGGTCAGGAGAACAGGAGCGAGGTCAGGAGAACAGGAGTGCGGTCAGGAGAACAGGAGCGCGGTCAGGAGAACAGGAGCGAGGTCAGGAGAACAGGACTGCGGTCAGGAGAACAGGAGTGCGGTCAGGAGAACAGGAGCGAGGTCAGGAGAACAGGAGTGAGGTCAGGAGAACAGGAGCGAGGTCAGGAGAACAGGAGTGCGGTCAGGAGAACAGGAGCACGGTCAGGAGAACAGGAGCGAGGTCAGGAGAACAGGAGTGCGGTCTAGAACGTATTCCCATTCTAGACATTGTAGGAGAGGTATTCAGATCCAAACGCACTGTGGAGAAGAAACTAACATCCGTGGGCGTGGCCTAGCGCTAAGCCGGAGCCAGGCAACCATTAAATCCCATCCAACTTTCCTGATGAAAATAGCAAACGCACCCATCCACCACCATATAGCGTCAGTTAGCCAGCTAGCTACAGTAGAGGGCCTGGTAAAGCCATCAGGGTGGCTAGCGTTAGCATCAGTTAGCTAGCTACAGTAGAGGCCATGGTAAAGCCATCAGGGTGGCTAGCGTTAGCATCAGTTAGCCAGCTAGCTACAGTAGAGGGCCTGGTAAAATAGCAAACGCACCCATCCACCACCATGGCTAGCAGTTAGCCAGCTAGCTAGCTACAGTAGAGGGCCTGGTAAAGCCATCAGGGTGGCTAGCGTTAGCATCAGTTAGCCAGCTAGCTACAGTAGAGGGCCTGGTAAAGCCATCAGGGTGGCTAGCGTTAGCATCAGTTAGCTAGCTAGCTACAGTAGAGGGCATGGTAAAGCCATCAGGGTGGCTAGCTGGCGTTAGCGTCACAGGGGAGAGATGGACTGTGGGGTCTCTGAAGAGACATTGAGCCGTTATTCCGTGATTTAAAGGTCTGCCTGCTCAGCTCAGCAACTAGCAATACGGCTCTCCTCTATCCCACAGTTCTCAGGAAACTATGGCGATGATGTCACCTCTCCAGAAATGCCTCTCTTTCACAAGTATCACTAAAACAGCTGAAGGGTTTCCAAGGTGACTGAGGGGGTTTCCAGGGTGACAGAGCCAAATCAAGATGGCCGGTGGTTTTTGTGGTCGCCGTGGCATCCTACCCCATGCTGAGGGTGGAAGGACTGAGCTCACAGGTGTGTGTGAGAGAGAGTTTCCGTGTATGTATATGTAATTATGACAGAGAGAGACCATACACATTGACCAAGATAATTCTGTCTCCTCCCCTCACCCTACCGTCTCCTCCCCTGCCCTACTGTCTCCTCCCCTGCCCTACTGTCTCCTCCCCTGCCCTACTGTCTCCTCTCCTCGCCCTACTGTCTCCTCTCCTCGCCCTACTGTCTCCTCCCCTCGCTCTACTGTCTCCTCCCCTGCCCTACTGTCTCCTCCCCTGCCCTACTGTCTCCTCTCCTCGCCCTACTGTCTCCTCTCCTCGCCCAACTGTCTCCTCCCCTCGGTAGAAGGGATTTGGGTGTGGTAGAAGGGATGTGGGTGTGGTAGAAGGGATGTGGGGTGCAGCGGTGTGAGGTTGTGCTAGGAGGGGGTGGGGTGCTGATGGTCGGGGGAATCATCCATGACAGGCCCCAGCTACTGACTTCAGTCCCCTAATCCTTAAAGCCAATTCATGCTCGATGGAGGATGTGACGCGATGCTGAGCCTCTGGAGACACGCAGAGGCCAAACTGAGCTCCGTAGCGCATCGCCGTGCGCCTCTCGAATGTCCCAACAACGAGGAGGACTCCGTATAGCTCCGCTTTGACATGATTGGTTGACGGTAGCTGAGGGGCGGGAAGTCCTGTATAAACACAAACTCACTTCCTTGACATCTTCCTTCACAGCAGCTCTGCGAAGCGTAAGAAGTATAAATGCCTTGACTTCTGCCGAGGCCGCATAACTGTAAATACTACACGGCCAACGCAGACGTCGGATTGACCATGAAGCGCCTTTTACCCCTGAAAAACAATCAACAACCAGCGCTCTTCTCTCTCCCTGCGTCTTTCAACATGGGAACTTAGGATGGCTGTCAAATGGCACCCTATTCCCTATTAAGTGCACTACTTTTTCCCTACATAGGGAACCGGCTGCCATTTGGGACGGAGGCTTAGACTGCCCTCACTGCTGGGGAGAAACCTGCCAGGATGACATCATGAAGGCAGTGACCACACCCAGTCATCATCAGCGAGTTAAAGCACAAACACCCTGGTGGGGGAGGACCTGTCCTGACCTGTCCCTGACCTGTCCCTGACCTGTCCTGTCCAGTCCTGTCCTGACCTGTCCTGACCTGTCCTGTTCTGACCTGTCCTGTCCTGACCTGTTCTGACCAGTCCTGTCCTGTCCTGACCAGTCCTGTTCTGACCAGTCCTGTCCTGACCTGTCCTGACCAGTCCTGTCCTGACCTGTTCTGACCTGTCCCTGACCTGTCCAGTCCTGTTCTGAACAGTCCTGTCCTGACTTGTCCAGTCCTGACCAGTCCTGTCCAGTCCTGTCCTGTCCAGTCCTGACCAGTCCTGTCCTGTCCAGTCCTGTTCTGACCAGTCCAGTCCTGTTCTGACCTGTCCTGACCAGTCCTGTCCTGTCCAGTCCTGTTCTGACCTGTCCAGTCCTGTTCTGACCAGTCCTGTCCTGACCTGTCCTGACCTGACCTGTCCTGACCAGTCCTGTTCTGACCAGTCCTGTTCTGACCAGTCCTGTCCTGACCAGTCCTGTCCTGACCTGTCCTGACCAGTCCTGTCCTGACCTGTCCTGACCAGTCCTGTCCTGACCTGTTCTGTCCTGTCCTGTTCTGTCCTGTCCTGACCTGTCCAGTCTGGTTGGAGCATGTGGGCACATAAACACACGGCTATAAAATATGTGATGCAGAGATTGCGGACGAGAATCCAGACATTAAAACAGAATTCAACAAAATTCAAACATTTATTAAACTTGCACATGTTTTTAATCAAATGTGCCCAAATTTGTCATAAGACATGAACAAAATGTATCAGTGCTATTTTCCTTCAACTTTCAGAACAGGCAATAGCACAGGGAGGCCCCTGTCTGTGTGGCTGTTGGTCCAGGTGTTGTGTAACCGTTGGCGATGATGCTAATCATGATCAGCGTCTTCTGGTAGATGGGAAGCCTTCCCCAAAACATTCTCTATTAAATGTGAACTACAAAGTAGCCTATTTTATTTAACCTTTAACAAGGCAAGTCAGTTAAGAACAAGGAGGCCCAGGGTAGGCTCAGATTAGGCTCAGAGTAGGCCCAGGGTACGCTCAGATTAGGCTCAGAGTAGGCCTAGGGTAGGCCCAGGGTAGGCCCAGAGTAGGCCCAGGGTAGGCCCAGAGTAGGCTCAGGGTAGGCCCTGGGTAGGCTCAGAGTAGGCCCAGGGTACGCTCAGGGTAGGCCCAGGGTAGGCCCAGAGTAGGCCCAGAGTAGGCCTAGGGTAGGCTCAGATTAGGCTCAGAGTAGGCCTAGGGTAGGCCCAGGGTAGGCCCAGAGTAGGCTCAGATTAGGCTCAGAGTAGGCCCAGGGTAGGCCCAGAGTAGGCCCAGGGTAGGCTCAGGGTAGGCCCAGAGTAGGCTCAGGGTAGGCTCAGAGTAGGCCCAGGGTACGCTCAGGGTAGGCCCAGGGTAGGGCCCAGAGTAGGCCTAGGGTAGGCCCAGGGTAGGCCCTGGGTAGGCTCAGAGTAGGCCCAGGGTAGGACCAGGGTAGGCCCAGGGTAGGCTCAGGGTAGGCCCTGGGTAGGCTCAGAGTAGGCCCTGGGTAGGCTCAGGGTAGGCCCAGGGTAGGCTCAGAGTAGGCCCAGGTAGGCCCAGGGTAGGCTCAGGGTAGGCCCAGGGTAGGCTCAGAGTAGGTTCAGGGTAGGCCCAGGGTAGGCTCAGGGTAGGCCCTGGGTAGGCTCAGGTTAGGCTCAGGGTAGGACCAGGGTAGGCCCAGGGTAGGCTCAGGCAGGGAGAGACATTAGAAGCATTACAGCTCCATCTACTAAACCAGACAATGTCCTTGAGGTCTGGAGACGAGAACCCACAGGGCTTCATGGTGATTAATAACGGTGTGTTTCAATGGAAGGGTGATCTCTTTTAAAGAGGTGAATCTGAGCCTGTTAGAGAGGCTGCAGGTCTGTGAGAGAATAAGTGTCAGAGTTCAGGCTCAGCGGCATGGTGCTGCGCTGCGGAGGCATGGGATGGGGCTCAAGGCTGTGTGGGCGACTCGCAGAGGTGACGGAGGGAGCATCCAGCGGCCTCTCAAACCGCCCGCGCTGTAACGATTCCCCAGGGCCTACTCTCCTCACAGCAGAGTTCTGGGTTTATGCTGGTTATTCCCCGTAGCAGAGCACAGCGTTGTTATTCCCCTGCCTCATGCCATTACAGCCCCACCCTCAACACACCATCTTCTAGAACTCTCTCTCTCTCTCGTTCAGGGTCACTGGTGTCAATCACATATACATGAAACCAGGGGCTTTAAAAACTGGGGCCAAAGCATTACAGAAGTGATATGAGAGAGAGAGAGGGAGTCAGAGAGAGAGGGAGTCAGAGAGAGAGAGAGAGAGTCAGAGAGAGAGAGAGAGAGAGAGAGAGAGAGAGAGAGAGAGAGAGAGAGAGAGAGAGAGAGAGAGAGAGACAGAGAGAGAGAGAGAGAGAGAGAGAGAGAGAGAGAGAGAGAGAGAGAGAGAGAGAGAGAGAGAGAGAGAGAGAGAGAGAGAGAGAGAGAGAGAGGGAGTCAGAGAGAGAGAGAGAGAAGTATGTACCCTATACATACAGCAGTATGTGGACACCCCTTCAAATTAGTTGTCAAATACCTGGTTGTCAAATTTCTGCCCTGCTAGAGCTGCCCCCCCCGGTCAACTGTAAGTGCTGTTACTGTGAAGTGGAAACGTCTAGGAGCAACAACGGCTCAGCCAGAAAGTGGTAGGCCACACTAGCTAACAGAACAGGACCGCCGAGTGCTGAAGCGCGTAAAAATCATCTGTCTTCGTTGCAACACTCACTACAGAGTTCCAAACTGCCTCTGGAAGCAACGTCAGCACAAGAACTGTTGGTCAGGAGCTTCATGAAATGGGTTTCCATGGCCCGAGCAGCCGCACACAAGCCTAAGATCACCATGCGCAATGCCAAGCGTCGGCTGGAGTGGTGTAAAGCTCGCCGACATTGGGCTCTGGAGCAGTGGAAACACGTTCTCTGGAGTGATGAATCACGCTTCACCATCTGGCAGTCCGACGGATGAATCTGGGTTTGGCAGATGCCAGGAGAACGCTACTTTCCCCAATGCATAGTGCCAACTGTAAAGTTTGGTGGAGGAGGAATAATGGTCTGGGGCTGTTTTTCATGGTTCTGGCTAGGCCCCTTAGTTCCAGTGAAGGGAAATCGTAACGCTACAGCATACAATGACATTCTAGATGATTCTGTGCTTCCAACTTTGTGGCAACCGTTTGGGGAAGGCCCTTTCCTGTTTCAGCATGACAACGCCCCCGTGCAATAAGCGAGGTCCGGCGACTGCGAGCCAGGCCTAATCGCCAAACATCAGTGGCCGACCTCACTAATCTGTCTGTTCGCTGAATGGACGCATCTCTCCGCAGCAACGGACCGACTCCGTATTAATGACCATGACTTTGGAATGAGATGTATATAATGTACAGTATCCACATCACAGCCTTGTATATAATGTACAGTATCCACATCACAGCCTTGTATATAATGTACAGTATCCACATCACAGCCTTGTATATATAATGTACAGTATCCACATCACAGCCTTGTATATATAATGTACAGTATCCACAGTGGACGAGTCTTTAAAGAGAATCCTTCTTGACATCACTACAGGGATCAAAACAGGAAGCACAGCGTGTCCCTCTGTCCTTCAGCAACAGGCCGTGCTACTCCGTCTGTTAAAACAGGCTCCCTGTCCCCCCCATCTCCCCGCCTGCCTGGCCTTGGCCGGCATGTTCCCCATTACAAGTGGTTTACAATAAAAATGAAGTGTTGTATATTCTTTTACAGCTGCACGCAGAGGCAGCAACTCACTTTTTAATAACCAACTGGGGTATTTGTTTTGGATGCAGGTCCCTGTTTATTTAAATATTTATCCGACTTCATTTGTTAGAGTGCTGTTGAAGCATGCCACCAGGCAGAGCAGAACAGAACAGACTCACTGGCATGGACAGATGGGGGGGAGGGATGTGGAGGGATGGAGGGATGGAGGGGTGGAGGTGTGGAGGGATGGAGGGGTGGAGGGGTGGAGGTGTGGAGGGGTGGAGGGATGGAGGGATGGAGGTGTGGAGGGATGGAGGTGTGGAGGGGTGGAGGGATGGAGGTGTGGAGGGATGGAGGGATGGAGGTGTGGAAGGATGGAGGGGTGGAGGGTTGGAGGGATGGAGGGATGGAGGAGTGGAGGGATGGAGGTGTGGAGGGGTGGAGGGATGGAAGGATGGAGGGGTGGAGGGATGGAGGTGTGGAGGGGTGGAAGGATGGAGGGGTGGAGGGTTGGAGGGATGGAGGGATGGAGGTGTGGAGGTGTGGAGGTGTGGAAGGATGGAAGGGATGGAAGGATGGAGGGGTGGAGGGGTGGAGGGATGGAGGTGTGGAGGGGTGGAAGGATGGAGGGTGGAGGGATGGAAGGATGGAGGGATGGAGGGGTGGAGGTGTGGAGGGATGGAGGTGGAGGGATGGAGGGGTGGAGGGATGGAGGGGTGGAGGGATGGAGGGGTGGAGAGGTGGAGGGTGGAGGGGTGGAAGGGTGGAGGGGTGGAGGGGTGGAGGGATGGAAGGATGGAGGGATGGAGGTGTGGAGGGATGGAGGGGTGGAGGGGTGGAGGGATGGAGGGATGGAGGGGTGGAGGGATGGAGGGATGGAGGGATGGAGGGATGGAGGGGTGGAGGGGTGGAGGGATGGAGGGATGGAGGGGTGGAGGGGTGGAGGGGTGGAGGGCTTGGGGAGGGTCGGCTTCATGCCTCTGTTTGATTCTCTCTCCCTTTTTCTGTTTCTCTCTCTCCTCTGTGTTTCTCTCCCCCTCTAGCTCTCCTCTCTCTCCCCCTCTGTGTTCCTCTCCCCCTCTAGCTCTCCCTCTCTCTCCCCCTCTGTGTTTCTCTCTCCCCTCCCTCTCAGCAGTACTGCTGCCTGTGGATTAGAGGCTAGCCACTGTAGGAAGTGTTGCTCCAGTCAAGGTAGCGGTGGTGGAGGCTTCGTTTGGTCAGGGGTGCGGTGTGGACGCCCCAACACACAGAGAGAGAGCCCCGACGCCTCATCAACCCTGAGACACCACAAGAGTCTGCAGCCTGGAGAACCAGGACGTGTAGTTTCAACGACACAGAAAGTCGTCGAGGGCCTGATGAATTCGGATGAACGCTCCCAGTTCTCCACTTTAACCCCAGACTACAGGGAACATCTACTGATCCCAGGTCAACTACAGGTACAATAAAGACATACCTAAAGGACAGCTTCGCTACCTAAAATACACTGGATAACATTACAATGACTGGATGAACAGCTGACTGGCCTGGACCTGGGGCTCATCAAGGTTCTCAGGACAGAAATACCCTGATCTCCCTATAACCCTCTCTCTCTCCCCTCAGACCTCTCCTGGTCTACCCATAACCCTCTCTCTCTCCCCTCAGACCTCTCCTGATCTACCCATAACCCTCTCTCTCTCCCCTCAGACCTCTCCTGATCTACCCATAACCCTCTCTCTCTCCCCTCAGACTACAGACCTCTCCTGTCTACCCATAACCCTCTCTGTCTCCCCTCAGACTGCAGACCTCTCCTGTCTACCCATAACCCTCTCTGTCTCCCCTCAGACTGCAGACCTCTCCAGGCCTCTCCTGTCTACCCATAACCCTCTCTGTCTCCCCTCAGACTGCAGACCTCTCCAGGCCTCTCCTGTCTACCCATAACCCTCTCTGTCTCCCCTCAGACTGCAGACCTCTCCTGTCTACCCATAACCCTCTCTCTGTCTCCCTCAGACTGCAGACTCTCCTGTCTACCCATAACCCTCTCTGTCTCCCTCAGACTGCAGACCTCTCCTGTCTACCCATAACCCTCTCTGTCTCCCCTCAGACTGCAGACCTCTCCTGTCTACCTTGCATAACCCTCTCTGTCTCCCCTCAGACTGCAGACCTCTCCTGTCTACCCATAACCCTCTCTGTCTCCCTCAGACTGCAGACCTCTCCTGTCTACCCATAACCCTCTCTGTCTCCCCTCAGACTGCAGACCTCTCCAGGCCTCTCCTGTCTACCCATAACCCTCTCTGTCTCCCCTCAGACTGCAGGCCTCTCCTGTCTACCCATAACCCTCTCTGTCTCCCCTCAGACTGCAGACCTCTCCTGTCTACCCATAACCCTCTCTGTCTCCCCTCAGACTGCAGACCTCTCCTGTCTACCCATAACCCTCTCTGTCTCCCCTCAGACTGCAGACCTCTCCAGACCTCTCCTGTCTACCCATAACCCTCTCTGTCTCCCCTCAGACTGCAGGCCTCTCCTGTCTACCCATAACCCTCTCTGTCTCCCCTCAGACTGCAGACCTCTCCTGTCTACCCATAACCCTCTCTGTCTCCCCTCAGACTGCAGACCTCTCCAGACCTCTCCTGTCTACCTATAACCCTCTCTGTCTCCCCTCAGACTGCAGGCCTCTCCTGTCTACCCATAACCCTCTCTGTCTCCCCTCAGACTGCAGGCCTCTCCTGTCTACCCATAACCCTCTCTGTCTCCCCTCAGACTGCAGGCCTCTCCTGTCTACCCATAACCCTCTCTGTCTCCCCTCAGACTGCAGGCCTCTCCTGTCTACCTATATCTCATTATTCCTCCCTACCGTTTGTTTTCTTTGTCTATCCACCATCAGGTACCTTGATAAATGATTGACTTTGTGAGAAAATTAAACTATATAAATAACTCTACAGTGAAAACATGATCCCTCGTACCAGAACACATCAGCCAATAAGAACTGCCTGACTTCCATCAAGATACTAGAGCCGTGACGGGAGTTTCCCTCTGTCTGCTTCCCTCTGTCTCTCTCTGAGCCGTGACGGGAGTTTCCCTCTGTCTGCTTCTCTCTGTCTGCTTCTCTCTGTCTCTCTCTGGGCCGGAGTTTCTCTCTGTCTGCTTTCCTGTCTGCTTCTCTCTGAGCGGGACGGGAGTTTCCTCTGTCTGCTTCCCTCTGTCTCTCTCTGAGCCGTGACGGGAGTTTCCCTCTGTCTGCTTCTCTCTGTCTGCTTCTCTCTGTCTCTCTCTGGGCCGGGACGGGAGTTTCTCTCTGTCTGCTTCTCTCTGTCTGCTTCTCTCTGAGCGGGATGGGAGTTTCCCTCTGTCTGCTTCTCTGTGTCTCTCTCTGAGCGGGACGGGAGTTTCCCTCGGTCTGCTTCTCTGTGTCTCTCTCTGAGCGCGACGGGAGTTTCCCTCTGTCTGCTTCTCTCTGTCTGCTTCTCTCTGTCTCTGAGCGGGACGGGAGTTTCCCTCGGTCTGCTTCTCTCTGTCTCTCTCTGAGCGGGATGGGAGTTTCCCTCGGTCTGCTTCTCTCTGTCTCTCTCTGAGCGGGACGGGAGTTTCCCTCGGTCTGCTTCTCTCTGTCTCTCTCTGAGCCGGACGGGAGTTTCCCTCTGTCTGCTTCTCTCTGTCTGCTTCTCTCTGTCTCTCTCTGAGCGCGACGGGAGTTTCCCTCTGTCTGCTTCTCTCTGTCTCTCTCTGAGCCGGGACGGGAGTTTCCCTCGGTCTGCTTCTCTCTGTCTCTCTCTGAGCCGGGACAGGAGTTTCCCCTCTGTCTGCTTCTCTCTGAGCGGGATGGGAGTTTCTCTCTGTCTGCTTCTCTCTGTCTCTCTCTGAGCGGGACGGGAGTTTCCCTCTGTCTGCTTCTCTCTGTCTCTCTCTGAGCGGGATGGGAGTTTCCCTCTGTCTGCTTCTCTCTGTCTCTCTCTGAGCGGGACGGGAGTTTCCCTCGGTCTGCTTCTCTCTGTCTCTCTCTGAGCGGGACGGGAGTTTCCCTCGGTCTGCTTCTCTCTGTCTCTCTCTGAGCCGGGACGGGAGTTTCCCTCGGTCTCTGTCTCATCTCACACCGCATCCTCAGTGTGATGTTACATCTCTCTCCCTCCGTCTAGTCTGATGCAGTGGGTTCTGGTCATACAGGGAACAGCCGTGCTGGTTCTGTCTGAGTCCCAAACCGTGACCGCCACAAGACTCTGTCTTCTGAAAGCATCCTGACAGTGACACCGTCTCCATATCCCTACTCTGGGCCATGGGTCACAGTAAACACACACATTACCTCTAATCCCAGCAGATCCCATTAGTTCAACAGCAAACAAGACAGGAACAGGAACTAAGTTAATATTCCCTCCCAGTTGACCTCCCCTAAAGGCGCCAGATCAGAGTACATGTTTCGTAGCTAAAATTGCACCCGATTCTATTTCCCTGCATCCTCCCAGCACCAGCAGCTCATTTTAGGATCTTGGGAGGAAGCTGGTGATGTCATTACTGGGAGTAGAGAGACTCTGTGGCCTTCGTCCCAAATCACACTCCGTATTCCTTAGTGCACTAGCAGAGCTGTCAAAAGTAGCGCACTATAAAAGCGAAATAGGGTGGTCCTTTGGGACGTCTCCTGTAACAATGAGAAGCTCTGGAGGCCTGCAATCCCAACAGATCCATGTTGCCAACATTGCTTTCATTAGGACAATAAAGAAAATACTTAAGGCTAGTTTAGTGGCTAGCTTTATGGGATGCAATTAGTGTGGTAATTGAGGGGGACGTGGCCACATGGTCCGAGGCAAAACAAGTTGTTTTCCAAGTCACATCAGTTCAATCAGTTGTAGCGAAGAGTAACAGCAGGCTGACACAAGTACAAACCATGAAGTACTTCTCCGATGGGTTCTCTGAGGATGACTAACATAACCCTGAGCTGACCTGGGTCAAAGATAAAGTGGTCTATAATCCCCACATTCTCATCTGGACCTTGAAGACAGTTTCACTGCTTTATCCCCCCATTGTTGTCCTGCAATCAGGGACTGATTTAGACCTGGGACACCAGGTGGGTGATTCCCCTCTAATCAGGGACTGATTTAGACCTGGGACACCAGGTGGGTGATTCCCCTCTAATCAGGGACTGATTTAGACCTGGGACACCAGGTGGGTGATTCCCCTCTAATCAGGGACTGATTTAGACCTGGGACACCAGGTGGGCGATTCCCCTCTAATCAGGGACTGATTTAGACCTGGGACACCAGGTGGGCGATTCCCCTCTAATCAGGGACTGATTTAGACCTGGGACACCAGGTGGGCGATTCCCCTCTAATCAGGGACTGATTTAGACCTGGGACACCAGGTGGGTGATTCCCCTCTAATCAGGGACTGATTTAGACCTGGGACACCAGGTGGGTGATTCCCTCTAATCAGGGACTGATTTAGACCTGGGACACCAGGTGGGTGATTCCCCTCTAATCAGGGACTGATTTAGACCTGGGACACCAGGTGGGTGATTCCCCTCTAATCAGGGACTGATTTAGACCTGGGACACCAGGTGGGTGATTCCCCTCTAATCAGGGACTGATTTAGACCTGGGACACCAGGTGGGTGATTCCCCTCTAATCAGGGACTGATTTAGACCTGGGACACCAGGTGGGTGATTCCCTCTAATCAGGGACTGATTTAGACCTGGGACACCAGGTGGGTGATTTCCCTCTAATCAGGGACTGATTTAGACCTGGGACACCAGGTGGGTGATTCCCCTCTAATCAGGGACTGATTTAGACCTGGGACACCAGGTGGGTGATTCCCCTCTAATCAGGGACTGATTTAGACCTGGGACACCAGGTGGGTGATTCCCCTCTAATCAGGGACACCAGGTGGGTGATTCCCCTCTAATCAGGGACTGATTTAGACCTGGGACACCAGGTGGGTGATGATTCCCCTCTAATCAGGGACTGATTTAGACCTGGGACACCAGGTGGGTGATTCCCCTCTAATCAGGGACTGATTTAGACCTGGGACACCAGGTGGGTGATTCCCCTCTAATCAGGGACTGATTTAGACCTGGGACACCAGGTGGAGGATTCCCCTCTAATCAGGGACTGATTTAGACCTGGGACACCAGGTGGGTGATTCCCCTCTAATCAGGGACTGATTTAGACCTGGGACACCAGGTGGGTGATTCCCCTCTAATCAGGGACTGATTTAGACCTGGGACACCAGGTGGGTGATTCCCCTCTAATCAGGGACCTGATTTAGACCTGGGACACCAGGTGGAGATTCCCCTCTAATCAGACTGATTTTACCAATATTCCCGGTAATCAGGACTGAGACACCAGATATTAACGATCAGGTAGAACAGAAAACCAGCACAACGAGTCTGATCCCATTCTCCCTTAACAGACCTAGCAGAACTCAGCTAGCCCAGCCCAATGAGTCTGCTCCCATTCTCCCTTAACAGACCTTCGCTTGAAAAACGAGAAAAAAGCTGTTTGTACTGTTTGTCCATTTTGAGATGCCGTAGCCAGTATACACTACCTCAACATAGTCAGAATGAAGATAAAAATGAATGACATTTATTGAGTTATGATTTTGCCGAAGAGATATTTGTCGCGCAATTTTACATTAACAATTTTACATCTAACTCTTTGGTGTAATATTTTCCATGAAAATGTGAATGAAAACGAGTCACCTCTTGTTGAATGACAACAAAGACTTTATTGAAGAATCCCTACGGTTGACCAATCCCCGACGAAGGGGCGTAGACTTCAGATCCGAACTTCGGCTTGCCTCCTGAACAGCCGTTAAAACCCTCACCGAAGTCCAAAACGTCACAAAATGTCTGGGAAGTATGTGGACACCTTTAGTCACGTGTGTACTAAAAACAGAATGAAAACCAACTCGATGTTTGGGTTGTCCTCCCTCAGTCTCAGGATCATACAAGTCATGCTGCCAGCCATCACAGAACCACACATAGGAAACCTCTAACACCTAACAGTACTGACTGGGGCTTGTTACTGGACACCTAACAGTACTGACTGGGGCTTGTTACTGGACACCTAACAGTACTGACTGGGGCTTGTTACTGGACACCTAACAGTACTGACTGGGGCTTGTTACTGGACACCTAACAGTACTGACTGGGGCTTGTTACTGGACACCTAACAGTACTGACTGGGGCTTGTGATCTGGACACCTAACAGTACTGACTGGGGCTTGTTACTGGACACCTAACAGTACTGACTGGGGCTTGTTACTGGACACCTAACAGTACTGACTGGGGCTTGTGATCTGGTGTTAGTCACACACGCCGTCAGATCAAAACGAAGAGAACGAGTTAAGCAAAGCAAAGTAAGGAGGGATGTCTTTGTTCTCCGTCACCGGGTCTCAGGCCAGCCAGTGGTGAAGAGGATCGGAGCGAGGATCACCCAGCCTTTCAGCTACTACTGGAGAAATGAAATAGATCTGTGTGCCTGTGTGAGTTCCCGGGCACCTCGCAGGGCCCGCGCTCAGTCCCCTCCTGACTACCATAGAGCTGTAGCTATGGGGTCTGTGTTAACAAAACAACATACTCTCTCTCTCTCTCTCTCTGTACATCATAAAGTGCCAGGCATGGATTCAAATGGTCAATTGAAAGCAGACACAGCCTTACCATTACAATTGTTTTGAAGGGATCTTTGAACTACGCACAAAAAAATAAAAACTATTTGAAAATCATTTTTTTCCCCCCATGCTGAGGATAACGAGTGCTTCAGTAAACTCTCAGAGGTGATCCTTGAGACTGAAACCCAAAACCTCCCGGAGATAAAAAAAAGGAACAAGTCAGAATATCAGTGAGAAGATGAATGTTCAATAAAAGTCAAAGTCACCATTATTAGTCAGTTGTACAACCGAATGCCTTCAACTGAAATGTGTCTTCCGCATTTAACCCAAACCCCTCTGAATCAGAGAGGTGCGGGGGGCTGCCTTAATCGACATCCACGTCTTGGCGCCGAGGAACAGTGGGTTAACTGCCTTGTTCAGGGGCAGAACGACAGATTTTTACCTTGTCAGCTCGGGGATTCGAACTTGCAACCCTCCGGTTACAAGTCCAACGCTCTAACCACTAGGCTACCTGCCGCCCACGCCCAATACCCTGGGAAAGCATGTGATCAGGGAAAGCAAAACCACAGCCACAATTCCAATGTAGGCCCTCTGCTAGCCAATAAAGAGTCTGGTCCAACCAAACGACTTCCATCAGTCGGTATCCTCACAACCCTCAGCTCAAGCCCTAAACTGACCAGATCTGTCCTCTCTGTTCATTTCCACAACTTCCATCAGTCGGTATCCTCACAACCCCTCAGCTCAAGCCCTAAACTGACCAGATCTGTCCTCTCTGTTCATTTCCACAACTTCCATCAGTCGGTATCCTCACAACCCCTCAGCTCAAGCCCTAAACTGACCAGATCTGTCCTCTCTGTTCATTTACCAATGTGTCCGCGTGGCTGGCGGACAGTGTGTGTAAGAAGGGAGCGTATTTCATAAGGAACCCCTCCCCTTGAGATGACGGCTCGTTTCAAATGGTAGAGTTGAATTGCTAGGGGCAACAAGAGCTAGATTTACTACTAAAATAACTAAAATATATCACTTCTGCAATGTCCAAATGAAGACCAGAGTTTCACTATAACTTAGCATAAAACATCTGGTTTTCATGAAAGTTACTCTTTAATAGATGTTTTTAAGTTTAATAAAGTATCATGTATTTGTTTTTGTTATTGGTTCTTTGTTATAAGGCCGAAAAGGTTGGAGATATGGTTTGTCCATATATATATATCTATTTTGGATAGGTACAGTTGAAGTCGGAAGTTTACGTACACTTACGTTGGAGTCATTGAAACTCGTTTTTCAACCACTCCACAAATTTCTTGTTAACAAACTATAGTTTTGGCAAGTCAGTTACGAGATCTACTTTGTGCATGACACAAGTAATTTTTCCAACAATTGTTTACAGACATATTATTTCACTTATAATTCACTGTATAACAATTCCAGTGGGTCAGAAGTTCACATACACTAAGTTGAGGGATTGTGCCTTTAAACAGCTTGGAAAATTCCAGAAAATGATGTCATGGCTTTAGAAGCTTCTGATAGGCTAATTGACATCATTTGAGTCAATTGGAGGTGTACCTGTGGATGTATTTCAAGGTCTACCTTCAAACTCAGTGCCTCTTTGCTTGACATCATGGGAAAATCAAAAAGAAATCAGCCAAGACCTCAGGAAAAAAATTGTAGACCTTCACAAGTCTGGTTCATCCTTGGGAGCAATTTCCAAATGCATGAAGGTACCATATTCATCTGTACACACAATAGTATGCAAGAATAAACACCATGGGACCACGCAGCCGTCATACCGCTCAGGAAGGAGGCGTACTTTGGTGTGAAAAGTACAAATCAATCCCAGAACAACAGAACAAGGACCTTGTGAAGATGCTGGAGGAAACAGGTACAAAAGTATCTATATCCACAGTAAAACGAGTCCTATATCGACATGACCGTAAAGGCCGCTCAGCAAGGAAGAAGCCACTGCTCCAAAACCGCCATAAAAAAGCCAGACTACGGTTTGCAACTGCACATGGGGACAAAGATTGTACTTTTTGGAGAAATGTCCTCTGGTCTGATGAAAGAAAAATAGAACTGACCATCATTATGTTTGGAGGAAAAAGGGGGAGGCTTGCAAGCCGAAGAACACCATCCCAACCGTGAAGCACGGGGGTGGCAGCATCATGTTGTGGCGGTGCTTTGCTGCAAGAGGGACTGGTGCACTTCACAAAATAGATGGCATCATGAGGAAGGACAATTATGTGGACATATTGAAGCAACATCTCAAGACATCGCAAATGGGTCTTCCAAATGCACAATAACCCCAAGCATACTTCCAAAGTTGTGGCAAAATGGCTTAAGGACAACAAAGTCAAGGTTTTGGAGTGGCCATCACAAAGCCCTGACCTCAATCCTATAGAAAATGTGTGGGCAGAACTGAAAAAGCGTGTGCGAGCAAGGAGGCCTACAAACCTGACTCAGTTACACCAGCTCTGTCAGGAGGAATGGGCCAAAATTCACCCAACTTATTGTGGGAAGCTTGTGGAAGGCTACCCGAAACGTTTGACCCAAGTTAAACAATTTAAAGGCAATGCTACCAAATACTAATTGAGTGTATGTAAACTTCTGACCCACTGGGAATGTGATGAAAGAAATAAAAGCTGAAATAAATCATTCTCTGTACTATTATTCTGACATTTCACATTCTTAAAACAAAGTGGTGATCCTAACTGACCTAAGACAGGGAATGTTTACTAGGATTAAATGTCAGGAATTGTGAAAAGCTGAGTTTAAATGTATTTGGCTAAGGTGTATGTAAACTTCCGACTTCAACTGAAGCTCTTCATGTTGTTGATTGTTTGGTGTGTTCCAATTTTCCCAGAAGTGATTTGTTTCTATGGATTCTTCAATCCCATTGAGCTGTTTTCTGTCATGCTGTTTCTTCTTTCTTCGTAGTGTATTTCTGTATTGTTTTAGTGAATCGCCATAGTGAAGGCGTCAGCTAAGGTTTTCTGCTTCTGTGTTTTTGGTTGGAAAAGGTTTCTCTATTTATCTCTTGGGTTTTTTGCAAACCATTTGTCATTGCTGTTCGGTTTTCTTAGGTTTTCAGCTTGAATTTAAATGTGCTGTTAGCTGATAGGTCAAACATAGAGTTCAGGCTTCCTACTGCTAAGTTTACACCTTCTCTATTGCAGGGAACCATTTTGTCAGGAAGTTGTCTTAGAAGGGATTGGATTTGTTGTTGGCCAATAGTTGTTTGGTAGGTTTCTACACTACCCTCCTTCCATCTATGGAATCTCTTAATAGTATGCAGTTTGTTCAGCTTCGATGCCTCGTGGTCGCTTTGTTCAACTAGACTGTGATTTCTCTGTGGTCTGATAGGGGTGTCAGTGGGCTGACTGAACGCTCTGAGAGACTCTGGGTTGAGGTCAGTGGATAAAGTAGTCTACGGTACTACTGCCAAGAGATGAGCTATAGGTGTACCCACCGTAGGAGACCCCTCGAAGCCTGGTACAGACCCAGCATGCCAGCGTTTTTCCTCTCTCGCTCAGAAAGATACTTCACGCTGACATTACATAACCGATTTAACACAGGAAGGATTCTTATAACCGAGAAGGAAGTGGAGGTGAAACTGATGAAACTGAAGCACTAGCTGGAGAGGAGAGCCCTGGTCTAAAGTAGTGCACTATATAGGGTGCCATTGGGCCCTGGTCTAAAGTAGTGCACTATATAGGGTGCCAATGGGCCCTGGTCTAAAGTAGTGCACTATATAGGGTGCCATTGGGCCCCGGTCTAAAGTAGTGCACTATATAGGGTGCCATTGGGCCCCGGTCTAAAGTAGTGCACTATATAGGGTGCCAATGGGCCCTGGTCTAAAGTAGTGCACTATATAGGGTGCCATTGGGCCCCGGTCTAAAGTAGTGCACTATATAGGGTGCCATTGGGCCCCGGTCTAAAGTAGTGCACTATATAGGGAATAGGGTGCCATTGGGTCCTGGTCTAAAGTAGTGCACTATATAGGGAATAGGGTGCCATTGGGCCCCGGTCTAAAGTAGTGCACTATATAGGGTGCCATTGGGCCCTGGTCTAAAGTAGTGCACTATATAGGGAATAGGGTGCCATTGGGTCCTGGTCTAAAGTAGTGCACTACATAGGGTGCCATTGGGCCCTGGTCTAAAGTAGTGCACTATATAGGGAATAGGGTGCCATAGGGTCCTGGTCTAAAGTAGTGCACTGTATAGGGAATAGGGTGCCATTTGAGAGGCCTCCTAAGCTAAGTGCTGTAGCTGAGGAGTTGAACCAGGTCTGATTGTCTGACTGAACTAGGAGAGAGGATGCTGATTGTTACACAACGACAACCACCAGACCAAATGCCTTTAGCCCAGCAGTCCTGATTCTGATTACACTGGGAAACGATGTATACCTTTTACATCTGTTCTGGGGGCACAGCTATTTCCAGACTATTTGGTATGTCGTTCTGAGCTGTGACGACGCGACGACAAACTTCACAGGAGAGGCATGAGATATTTACAAAAACAAATTAAATGTTTTTTTGGGCAGAAATATCTTCTGGAACATGTGAACTTTGATATGCCTTCAGAACCAACGTTCATCTGTAAATACGAATAGAATTGTTAGTTGGTTTAGCCACAGAAAAAGCCAGGAACCTTCCCGCTAGCCATGATTGGCTGAGATAATGTAGGGGGCTGGACATGCCGAGAGATGAGTTGGGATTGGTCTGCCACGTAGCATGCTTCTGTCTATAACACGAGCTGCTCAGGATGTGTAGACAATCCTTTTTGAAAGATAAAACGTTAGCCATGGACAACTGTAACAAAAAGGCTGTTGATATATATATTGACGCCCTGGACTTTAACAGACACAGATCAGCGGGGAAAAGTTGTGATCGACTACTTTCTGTGACTTGAGACAACGCGGGTCAAACAAGCTGTGCACACCGTCTGGGTAAGCATCGTCGAATCATTCGAAAAATACTTATAGCATATCTTTATCTGGACGCGTTCTGTTTTTGATATTGCTGCTAGTTGCAAGTAACCGTTTCATTCTACCGTTTGCACCTTTCTGCATCCTGTGACAAATACTTAGATTTTATTTGATATAGCGTGTGTGTTTACCAGAGACGGTAATGTGAAGAACAACACGGCCTATAACCAACGTCAGATTAGGATATATAGGGCCAAGGACTAGATAAAGTATATTTTTACCTGGAGTTTTTCCTTATTCTAGGCTACTATTTTCACTACTTTTAGTCTGGAAATCTCTGGTTGTTGACTACATTACCGTACTCCCTCTGTTTAGCACATGGCCTCACATGGGAATCCTTAAAGAGACGCTACGTAAGACCTAATCGAGGTCTTACGGTAGCCTAGTGGTTAGAGCGTTGGACTAGTAACCCAAAGGTTGCTGGATCAAATCCCCCGAGCTGACAAGGTAAAAAAAATCTGTCGTTCTGCCCCCTGAACAAGTCAAGTTAACCCCACTGTTCCCCAGTAGGCTGTCATTATGAATATGTTCTTAACTGACTTGCCTAGTTTAAATTAAGGTAAAAATTCAGATTTGGACCGGACCAAACGGAAGAGCCAGTGATCCTATCATGGTAATCAAAAGGAAACATGCGTAGGAACATCACACAGACACACAGGCCATATGGCAGCCCACTTCATGGTCTAAACTGAACAACAGAGCTGGTGCCTATTCAAAGGGCAGTACATTGGGAAACCAGTTCACCTTTGGTCAAAACCCAAAGAGAAAAACACTGACGGACAACAGGACCTAAGGTGGGAAAGTTCTGAGACAGTGCTGCTGACACGCTGCAGACTGCTAGAGAGGTTTGTGTACACTGGGAGCCCCAGGCTGACTGTTAACCGACTGTATACCGACTGTATACCGACTCCATTTAACGAAGGAATGTACTGTAGTAGATGTGAATAAACAAAGACAGTGCGATATGGGAGAGGCATTACTGACCTTTCCACTGCTGTGCTTACAGCATCTTTAAAGAGCGCTCTAGAAAGATCCTTAATGGATTATTTAGTGCTAGAAATGTCATAGGGGCATGTTCCTATCAAAACACTCAACAAGGGGGGAAATACACACGGCAGTATTTACAGTGAGAAAATGACTTCACTGAGAGGAAAGCGGGGCCCCATCTCATCTCCTGATGGGAAGACATTTCCAAGGCACTCAACTAATTAAAAACAACAACACATGCTTAGTTCCAATGAATGCTGCTTGTTGCAATCTTTTGGCAGAGCCTTGTTCAACCGGGAAGCCGTCTTAGAGGAGCTGAAGTCTAAATACCGTCGGTAAATACTGTAGAAACAAATACTGTAGAAACAAATACTGTGGGTAAATACTGTAGAAACAAATACTGTAGAAACAAATACTGTAGAAACAAATACTGTAGGGAATACTGTAGAAATTCTAATTACTGTAGGTAAATACTGTAGAAACAAATACTGTCGGTAAATACTGTAGGTAAATACGGTAGGTGTTATACTGTAGAAACCTAAATACAGTAGGTAAATACTGTAGGTAAATATGGTAGGTGTTATACTGTAGAAACCTAAATACAGTAGGTAAATACTGTAGGTAAATACAGTAGGTAAATATGGTAGGTGTTATACTGCAGAAACCTAAATACTGTAGGTAAATACTGTAGGTAAATACAGTAGGTAAATACAGTAGGTAAATACGGTAGGTGTTATACTGCAGAAACCTAAATACTGTAGGTAAATACGGTAGGTGAATACTGTAGGTAAATACAGTAGGTAAATACGGTAGGTAAATACGGTAGGTAAATACGGTAGGTAAATACGGTAGGTAAATACGGTAGGTGAATACTGTAGGTGAATACTGTAGGTAAATACTGTAGGTAAATACAGTAGGTAAATACGGTAGGTGTTATACTGCAGAAACCTAAATACTGTAGGTAAATACGGTAGGTAAATACTGTAGGTAAATACAGTAGGTAAATACGGTAGGTAAATACTGTAGAAACCTAAATACTGTAGGTAAATACGGTAGGTAAATACTGTAGAAACCTAAATACTGTAGGTAAATACGGTAGGTAAATACTGTAGAAACCTAAATACAGTAGGTAAATACGGTAGGTAAATACTGTAGAAACCTAAATACTGTAGGTAAATACGGTAGGTGATGGAGAGTAAGTCTAGTTTATTAGACAGGGTGTATGTAAGACAGGTCCTGTAGCCACAAATCACCTCACAGTAGAGCTGGTGGTCTAGAATCTGACCGCGTAGTCTTATTCATTAGGATCTAGGATCAGGTTCATGTAGTCTTATTCATTAGGATCTAGGATCAGGTCCCATCTGTCCATGTAGTCTTATTCATTAGGATCTAGGATCAGGTCCATGTAGTCTTATTCATTAGGATCTAGGATCAGGACCCATCTGTCCATGTAGTCTTATTCATTAGGATCAGGTCCATGTAGTCTTATTCATTATGATCTAGGACCAGGTCCCATCTGTCCATGTAGTCTTATTCATTAGGATCTAGGATCAGGTCCATGTAGTCTTATTCATTAGGATCTAAGATCAGGACCCATCTGTCCATGTAGTCTTATTCATTAGGATCTAGGATCAGGTCCATGTAGTCTTATTCATTATGATCTAGGATCAGGATCCATCTGTCCATGTAGTCTTATTCATTAGGATCTAGGATCAAGTCCATGTAGTCGTATTCATTAGGATCAGGTCCATGTAGTCTTATTCATTAGGATCTAGGATCAGGACCCATCTGCCCATGTAGTCTTATTCATTAGGATCTAGGATCAGGTCCCATCTGTCCGTGTAATCTTATTCATTAGGATCAGGTCCCATCTGTCCATGTAGTCTTATTCATTAGGATCTAGGATCAGGTCCCATCTGTCTGTGTAGTCTTATTCATTAGGATCTAGGATCAGGTCCCATCTGTCCATGTAGTCTTATTCATTAGGATCTAGGATCAGGATCCATCTGTCCGTGTAGTCTTATTCATGATGATCTAGGATCAGGTCCCATCTGTCCATGTAGTCTTATTCATTAGGATCTAGGATCAGGTCCCATCTGTCCATGTAGTCTTATTCATTAGGATCTAGGATCAGGTCCCATCTGTCTGTGTAGTCTTATTCATTATGATCTAGGATCAGGCCCCATCTGTCCATGTAGTCTTATTCATTAGGATCTAGGATCAGGTCCATGTAATCTTATTCATTATGATCTAAAAGGCCAAACTGATCCTAGATCAACACTCACACTGAGACACTTGATGACCTGATCCTAGGTCTCCTACTCTGAGATGCTTTATGACCTGATCCTAGGTCAGCAGTCCTACTGAGACTCTTGATGACCTGATCCTAGATCTCCTACTCTAAGAAGCTTTATGACCTGATCCTAGATCAGCAGTCCTACTGAGACTTTGTATGCCCTGATCCTAGATCTCCTACTCTGAGAAGCTTTATGACCTGATCCTAGATCTCCTACTCTGAGAAGCTTTATGACCTGATCCTAGATCTGCAGTCCTACTGAGACTCTTTATGACCTGATCCTAGATCTGCACTCCTACTCCGAGACGCTTCGTGGATATGGACCGTGGAGTATGTAGCCCGCGGCCACACTCAGAAACCCTGTCCTCGCTCAGTTCTCTGTTGGAGCCAGCCAAGTCATTCCAGTGAATCACATCAATTAAATAACAATAGTGAAACGCGAGAGAGTATGAAAACATGAGCGCAGTACAGAGTAGAGCGTCCCTGGGTTGTGTTACAGGACAGCTCCTAAACAGGCTACAGAACATATACTCCCAGGTAACGGTGTGTGTGTGTGTGTGTGTGTATATGTGTAGTGTGTATATATGTGTGGTGTGTATATATGTGTGTGTGTATATATGTGGTGTGTGTATATATGTGTGGTGTGTATATATGTGTGGTGTGTATATACAGTGGGGAAAAAAAGTATTTAGTCAGCCACCAATTGTGCAAGTTCTCTCACTTAAAAAGATGAGAGAGGCCTGTAATTTTCATCATAGGTACACTTCAACTATGACAGACAAAATGAGGGAAAAAAATCCAGAAAATCACATTGTAGGATTTTTAATGAATTTATTTGCAAATTATGGTGGAAAATAAGTATTTGGTCAATAACAAAAGTTTATCTCAATACTTTGTTATATACCCTTTGTTGGCAATGACAGAGGTCAAACGTTTTCTGTAAGTCTTCACAAGGTTTTCACACACTGTTGCTGGTATTTTGGCCCATTCCTCCATGCAGATCTCCTCTAGAGCAGTGATGTTTTGGGGCTGTCACTGGGCAACACGGACTTTCAACTCCCTCCAAAGATTTTCTATGGGGTTGAGATCTGGAGACTGGCTAGGCCACTCCAGGCTTCTTCTTAAGCCACTCCTTCGTTGCCCAGGCGGTGTGTTTGGGATCATTGTCATGCTGAAAGACCCAGCCACGTTTCATCTTCAATGCCCTTGCTGATGGAAGGAGGTTTTCACTCAAAATCTCACGATACATGGCCCCATTCATTCTTTCCTTTACACGGATCAGTCGTCCTGGTCCCTTTGCAGAAAAACAGCCCCAAAGCATGATGTTTCCACCCCATGCTTCACAGTAGGAATGGTGTTCTTTGGATGCAACTCAGCATTCTTTGTCCTCCAAACACGACGAGTTGAGTTTTTACCAAAAAGTTATATTTTGGTTTCATCTGACATTCTCCCAATCCTCATCTGGATCATCCAAATGCTCTCTAGCAAACTTTAGACTTGCCTGAACATGTACTGGCTTAAGCAGGGGGACACGTCTGGCACTGCAGGATTTGAGTCCCTGGCGGCGTAGTGTGTTACTGATGGTAGGCTTTGTTACTTTGGTCCCAGCTCTCTGCAGGTCATTCACTAGGTCCCCCCGTGTGGTTCTGGGATTTTTGCTCACCGTTCTTGTGATCATTTTGACCCCACGGGGTGAGATCATGCGTGGAGCCCCAGATCGAGGAAGATTATCAGTGGTCTTGTATGTCTTCCATTTCCTAATAATTGCTCCCACAGTTGATTTCTTCAAACCAAGCTGCTTACCAATTGCAGATTCAGTCTTCCCAACCTGGTGCAGGTCTACAATTTTGTTTCTGGTGTCCTTTGACAGCTCTTTGGTCTTGGCCATAGTGGAGTTTGGAGTGTGACTGTTTGAGGTTGTGGACAGGTGTCTTTTATACTGATAACAAGTTCAAACAGGTGCCATTAATACAGGTAACGAGTGGAGGACAGAGGAGCCTCTTAAAGAAGAAGCTACAGGTCTGTGAGAGCCAGAAATCTTGCTTGTTTGTATGTGACCAAATACTTATTTTCCACCATAATTTGCAAATAAATTCATTAAAAATCCTACAATGTGATTTTCTGGATTCTTTTTCCTCATTTCGTCTGTCATAGTTGAAGTGTACCTATGATGAAAATTACAGGCCTCTCTCATCTTTTTAAGTGAGAGAACTTGCACAATTGGTGGCTGACTAAATACTTTTTTGCCCCACTGTATGTGTGGTGTGTATATATGTGTGGTGTGTATATATGTGTGGTGTGTATATATATATGTGTGGTGTGTATATATGTGTGTGTGTATATATGTGTGGTGTGTATATATGTGTGGTGTGTATATATGTGTGGTGTGTATATATGTGTGGTGTGTATATATGTGTGGTGTGTATATATGTGGTGTGTGTATATATGTGTGGTGTGTATATATGTGTGGTGTGGTTTGTGTGTTGGTGTTCAGGGAAAAGGCCTGACGTGACGTAGTGCACTCCTGGCTGTGGCTCTATCCATCCTCCCTCCCTTCTCTCCTTCCTCTCTTCCAGGAGCTCCGAGTTTCCAGCTGAGAGACCCCCAAGACGCCACGCTGGAGAACTGGAGGGAACGGGAGGTCGTGTTCCTCTGTACCAGCATCTCATCCAAGGAAACAACGGCAAAATGTGTGTTTGCGTTGAGGGGGGGGGGTCCCAGTAAGTGGAACATTGGCGTAAAGCAGCTTCTGGGCCCACATACAGTATAAACAGACACATGGCAACAGACACATGGCAACATGCACAACAACCAGAGGGAAACACAGCTGTGGTATACCATCCACAACACAGGATCACTCAGGTGGCGGGCCGAGACCCAGAGACCCAGAGACCCGAGAGACAGAGACCCAGAGAGGAAGAGACCCAGAGAGGAAGAGACCCGAGAGACAGAGACCCAGAGAGATCGAGACAGAGATACAGTGACCCAGAGAGAAAGAGACAGAGAGACAGAGAGAAACAGAGAGAGAGAGAGAGACAGACAGAGACCCCGAGAGACAGCACCGTGAGTGTACCTACCTGGGAAACCCCTCAGGTAACAGAGATAGAGACTGAGATGGAGACTGAAACGGACACAGAGACGGAGACGGAAACAGAGACGGAAACATAGACGGAGACAGAGACGGAGACAGAGACAGAGACGGAGACAGAGACAGAGACAGAGACAGAGACAGAGACGGAGACGGAGACGGAGACGGAGACGGAGACAGAGACGGAGACAGAGACGGAGACAGAGACGGAGACAGAGACGGAGACAGAGATGGAGACAGACTGCACCTACCTGTGACAGTCTTGGTCTTGACCGGGCTGCTGGCGTAGTCTGAGGCCTGATTGGATGGCTGCTTGGCAAATGGCACGCTCCCCACAGACCCCTCGTCCTCCCTCCGCTTGGACACGGGAACCGCCACCGCAGCCTGCAATGACATCACACCGCGTCGTCACACTGTGACTAGGCAACCAAAGAGACTTGACTGGAACCAAGCTAAGATACACTTAACAATTGGTGTATTTATTTGAAATGATTTCAGCGGTTCGGGCATAACGCCATAACGCCGTCCAGTAACAGCTGCACGTTAGATTTATCTAAGGTAACATTTCTCCAGACGCTCCATCAGTCCTGACCATGTTGTCCGAGTCACACAGGGCTGCTTCTCAGAGAGGGTAGAAAACGTACCCACTACATGACCAACGGTATGTAGATGCTCGTCCAAACATCACAGGCATTAATATGGAGTTGGTTCCCCCTTATCTGCTATAACAGCCTCCACTCTTCTGGGAAGGATTTCCACTAGATGTTGGAACATTGCTGCTATAACAGCCTCCACTCTTCTGGGAAGGCTTTCCACTAGATGTTGGAACATTGCTGCTATAACAGCCTCCACTCTTCTGGGAAGGCTTTCCACTAGATGTTGGAACATTGCTGCTATAACAGCCTCCACTCTTCTGGGAAGGCTTTCCACTAGATGTTGGAACATTGCTGCTGTAACAGTCTCCACTCTTCTGGGAAGGCTTTCCACTAGATGTTGGAATATTGCTGCTATAACAGCCTCCAGTCTTCTGGGAAGGCTTTCCACTAGATGTTGGAACATTGCTGCTATAACAGCCTCCACTCTTCTGGGAAGGCTTTCCACTAGATGTTGGAACATTGCTGCTATAACAGCCTCCACTCTTCTGGGAAGGCTTTCCACTAGATGTTGGAACATTGCAGCTATAACAGCCTCCACTCTTCTGGGAAGGCTTTCCACTAGATGTTGGAACATTGCAGCTATAACAGCCTCCACTCTTCTGGGAAGGCTTTCCACTAGATGTTGGAACATTGCAGCTATAACAGCCTCCACTCTTCTGGGAAGGCTTTCCACTAGATGTTGGAACATTGCTGCTATAACAGCCTCCACTCTTCTGGGAAGGCTTTCCACTAGATGTTGGGACATTGCTGCTATAACAGCCTCCACTCTTCTGGGAAGGCTTTCCACTAGATGTTGGAACATTGCTGCTATAACAGCCTCCACTCTTCTGGGAAGGCTTTCCACTAGATGTTGGGACATTGCTGCTATAACAGCCTCCACTCTTCTGGGAAGGCTTTCCACTAGATGTTGGAACATTGCTGCTATAACAGCCTCCACTCTTCTGGGAAGGCTTTCCACTAGATGTTGGGACATTGCTGCTATAACAGCCTCCACTCTTCTGGGAAGGCTTTCCACTAGATGTTGGGACATTGCTGCTATAACAGCCTCCACTCTTCTGGGAAGGCTTTCCACTAGATGTTGGGACATTGCTGCTATAACAGCCTCCACTCTTCTGGGAAGGCTTTCCACTAGATGTTGGGACATTGCTGCTATAACAGCCTCCACTCTTCTGGGAAGGCTTTCAACTAGATGTTGGGACATTGCAGCTATAACAGCCTCCACTCTTCTGGGAAGGCTTTCCACTAGATGTTGGAACATTGCTGCTATAACAGCCTCCACTCTTCTGGGAAGGCTTTCCACAAGATGTTGGAACATTGCTGCTATAACAGCCTCCACTCTTCTGTGAAGGCTTTCCACTAGATGTTGGAACATTGCAGCTATAACAGCCTCCACTCTTCTGGGAAGGCTTTCCACTAGATGTTGGAACATTGCTGCTATAACAGCCTCCACTCTTCTGGGAAGGCTTTCCACTAGATGTTGGAACATTGCTGCTATAACAGCCTCCACTCTTCTGGGAAGGCTTTCCACTAGATGTTGGAACATTGCAGCTATAACAGCCTCCACTCTTCTGGGAAGGCTTTCCACTAGATGTTGGAACATTGCTGCTATAACAGCCTCCACTCTTCTGGGAAGGCTTTTCACTAGATGTTGGGACATTGCTGCTATAACAGCCTCCACTCTTCTGGGAAGGCGTTCCACTAGATGTTGGAACATTGCTGCTATAACAGCCTCCACTCTTCTGGGAAGGCTTTCCACTAGATGTTGGAACATTGCTGCGGGGGACTTGCTTCCATTCAGCCACAAGAGCATTTGTGAGGTCGGGCACTGATGTTGGGCGATTAGGCCTGGCTCGCAGTCTGCGTTCACATTCATCCCAAAGGTGTTCGATGGGGTTGAGGTCAGGGCTCTGTGCAGGCCAGTCAAGTTCTTCCACAAGATCACAACAAACCATTTCTGTATGGACCTCGCTTTGTTCATGGGGGAGGAGAGGTGGAGGGGAGGGGAGGGGAGGGGAGGGAGGGAGGGAGAAGGGAGGATACGAGAGAGCAATGCTGGGCTGGCTACAAGGCTGTAGGGAAAGACGCTTCAACAGGGCCGGAGGCTCCAAGAGCAACACAGGGGATGAGGAGGGGGCTGAAGGCTCGGGGCCAGGGGCCGGTGACGGGTGACTGTTTGTGTAGAGCGGCCTCACACGGAGCTGGCAGACTGCAGCTCACGGCCGTTCTGCTCGGCCCTGGCCCTGTGTGGGGGGGTGGAAACACCACTGGCACACGACAGCAGCAGCTAGCTAGAGTATGACATCTGGCAGGGGCCCACACACACACACAACACACACACAACACACACACATCCAGATCACTTGATGTGATCGCTGACAAATATCTTTGAGACATGCTAATATTAATTTAGACTTTTCCACTGAGTGGAAAATATCTGTGTTTGTCCAAAAGTTTCTCTTCCTCCTGAAACTAAGTACCTGAATATATTACCACCAGGCATTCCTGATGAGTCACATCCTGTCAGACACTTTACACAACGCTCCTGTCTGCAACGCTCCTGTCTGCAACGCTCCTGTCTGCAACGCTCCTGTCTGCAACGCTCCTGTCTGCAACGCTCCTGTCTGCAACGCTCCTGTCTGCAACGCTCCTGTCTGCAACGCTCCTGTCTGCAACTCTCCTGTCTGCAACGCTCCTGTATTCTAGAATGTTCCAGGGAACGTTCCTATCGGTCTCTCTCCCTCCTGACCCCAAAAAACAAAACCTCGTCCATCTCCTCTGTCCTTCAGCTGAAGGCCTCAGCTAATCCTGCAGCTCAGCCTTCACACCCTAACCCTGACAGCCAGGAGCGTGTGTGTGTGTGTGTGTGTGTGTGTCAGCTAGGTTAGACGAGGAACAGTTCTCCTTCACCCTGGCACAATCACTAACATGTGCTTCCTTCTCTCTCTCCCCTGTGGGACGTACGGACCAGATGAGCTTACTGAAAAAATACATGTTCAAAGTTTTCCAACCATACATTTAGATCAATGTATGTATATATGGCTGAACCTGTGTAATATCCAACCAGCCTCTCTGCCTGTCCTGTATACGGCTGAACCTGTGTAATATCCAACCAGCCTCTCTGCCTGTCCTGTATACGGCTGAACCTGTGTAATATCCAACCAGCCTCTCTGCCTGTCCTGTATATGGCTGAACCTGTGTAATATCCAACCAGCCTCTCTGCCTGTCCTGTATATGGCTGAACCTGTGTAATATCCAACCAGCCTCTCTGCCTGTCCTGTATACGGCTGAACCTGTGTAATATCCAACCAGCCTCTCTGCCTGTCCTGTATATGGCTGAACCTGTGTTATAACCAACCAGCCTCTCAGCCTGTCCTGTATATGGCTGAACCTGTGTAATATCCAACCAGCCTCTCTGCCTGTCCTGTATACGGCTGAACCTGTGTAATATCCAACCAGCCTCTCTGCCTGTCCTGTATATGGCTGAACCTGTGTAATATCCAACCAGCCTCTCTGCCTGTCCTGTATACGGCTGAACCTGTGTAATATCCAACCAGCCTCTCTGCCTGTCCTGTATATGGCTGAACCTGTGTAATATCCAACCAGCCTCTCTGCCTGTCCTGTATACGGCTGAACCTGTGTAATATCCAACCAGCCTCTCTGCCTGTCCTGTATATGGCTGAACCTGTGTAATATCCAACCAGCCTCTCTGCCTGTCCTGTATACGGCTGAACCTGTGTAATATCCAACCAGCCTCTCTGCCTGTCCTGTATATGGCTGAACCTGTGTAATATCCAACCAGCCTCTCAGCCTGTCCTGTATACGGCTGAACCTGTGTTATAACCAACCAGCCTCTCTGCCTGTCCTGTATATGGCTGAACCTGTGTAATATCCAACCAGCCTCTCAGCCTGTCCTGTATACGGCTGAACCTGTGTAATATCCAACCAGCCTCTCTGCCTGTCCTGTATACGGCTGAACCTGTGTAATATCCAACCAGCCTCTCAGCCTGTCCTGTATACGGCTGAACCTGTGTAATATCCAACCAGCCTCTCAGCCTGTGCTGTATACGGCTGAACCTGTGTAATATCCAACCAGCCTCTCTGCCTGTCCTGTATATGGCTGAACCTGTGTAATATCCAACCAGCCTCTCAGCCTGTCCTGTATATGTCTGAACCTGTGTAATAACCAACCAGCCTCTCTGCCTGTCCTGTATATGTCTGAACCTGTGTAATATCCAACCAGCCTCTCTGCCTGTCCTGTACAGCTCCTGGTACAGAGCGTTCAACGTCCAGAATCACAACCAGGGCCTCTGGCAGATATATACAGGCAGACGTGGAAAACAGAGGGAGAGAGGTCGGGGTGGTGTGTGTCTATTTGTCTGTGTGTGTGTCTGGTGTGTGTCTATTTGTCTGTGTGTGTGTGTGTGTGTGTGTGTGTGTGTGTGTGTGTGTGTGTGTGTGTGTGTGTGTGTGTGTGTGTGTGTGTGTGCGGTGTTTGTGCGGTGTGTGTGTGTGTGTGTTTAAAGCTACCTGTGCTTGTGGTTTCCTGCTGCTCTTCTGAGGCTGGTGAAGGATCCATGTACTGAAGACCGGGTCCAGGTTCACCGCTACGCCCTGGACACTGACCAGAAACACAGCACCTACACACAACACATACAGAACAGAGATATTTACTGTAGAGGACCCAGGTAGTAACCATGTTCCTGTGTTCAGCCTCTGAGGACACAGTGTATATCTCATCTAGTCCCAGGTAATAACCATGTTCCTGTGTTCAGCCTCTGAGGACACAGTGTATATCTCATCTAGTCCCAGGTAATAACCATGTTCCTGTGTTCAGCCTCTGAGGACACAGTGTATATCTCATCTAGTCCCAGGTAATAACCATGTTCCTGTGTTCAGCCTCTGAGGACACAGTGTATATCTCATCTAGTCCCAGGTAATAACCATGTTCCTGTGTTCAGCCTCTGAGGACACAGTGTATATCTCATCTAGTCCCAGGTAATAACCATGTTCCTGTGTTCAGCCTGAGGACACAGTGTATATCTCATCTAGTCCCAGGTAGTAACCATGTTCCTGTGTTCAGCCTCTGAGGACACAGTGTATATCTCATCTAGTCCCAGGTAGTAACCATGTTCCTGTGTTCAGCCTCTGAGGACACAGTGTATATCTCATCTAGTCCCAGGTAATAACCATGTTCCTGTGTTCAGCCTCTGAGGACACAGTATATATCTCATCTAGTCCCAGGTAATAACCATGTTTCTGTGTTCAGCCTCTGAGGACACAGTGTTTCTCTCAGATAGCCATGTGTTCAAAGTGTGTCCCACAAAGCCAAGAAAAACATTTTCTCTTGATAAATCTCTATGAAACTCAAGACTTTCAGGAGGTTTAGTTTATTCTTAACTAATAATCTTTACCAACAATATGTGGCTGAGGTAATGCGAGGGGGTCGTATTGATAATGACTAGCACGCCGTGGGGATTAGGGAGAGAGGGCTCTGGCGTGCCGTGGAATGTCTCTGGACAACGATAAGAGAACGCAGCGGAACCTCTGATGAGCCCGGGGAGTTGAGGGGCTTTGGCGCTCTCCGGGTCTTCTGTTTCAGCCCTGCGGCAGTGTGTGGAGGGGGGTTGGGGGTAACGGTGTATCAGACTGAGGGTGGTGGTGTGTTGGGTTAACAGTATATATCCGGACTGAGGGTGGGTGGGGGGGTTTGTGGGTGTGGTGGGATAAAACCGCTTAACTGCCTGTAACTCAGGACCTGAAGCGAGGAGATACATATTCTTGGTACTATTTGAAAGGAAACACTTTGAAGTTTGTGGAAATGTGAAATTAATGTAGGAGAATATAACACATTAGATCTGGTAAAAGTAATGAATATATATATATATATATATATATATATATATATATATATATATATATATATATATATATATATATATATATATATATATATATATATATATATATATGGGACTGCTCTGGTTGAATAACCGAGTCCATAGATAACAACCATGAGTCACTAGGCCACCAGATGGTGAGGCGCTCCAGTGATGGATGTTCCTGAACCCCTCACTATGAGGAGGACACGGTCTCACCTTGTTCTCTCTCTCACTCTCGCTCTCTCGCTCTCCCGCTCTCCCTCCCAGAGTAACCATAACCTCATGCCTGTGGGTTGATCTCCTAGCCTGCTGTAGACCACACTGTGGCTGGGTAATAGGGCTTGGCTGTGTGGGCTGCTGGATGGGGCCCCGAAACTGTAAGTGACTTCTCTCCACCAGAGCAGGGCTGTATATATATATACAAAGTACCTCCCAAATGACACCTTATTCCCTATATATAGTGCATTACTATAGACCAGGACCCAATGGCCCCCTGTTCCCTATATAGTGCACTACTTTGGACCAGGGCACAGTAGGAAAAGGGTGTAATCGACATAAAAACTCCTCCATGATCTCTAGTACAGTGAAGATGCATTAGATGGATAGACCCTGGTCCTGGTGACCAGAGGGGTATCCTACCAGCTTTCTAGAGATAGCCAGCTTCATTCCAGGTCAGGCTTCATCCGTACTACGACGGTGGATAGCAGGCTTCTAACTGTACGTGGCTGTGTGTTTCACGTAGCTGCATGTTGCATGTGGCTAGTCAAATGCCAAACTCTTCAGTGAGACAACAGCTGAAACATCAACCCATGGGACAGTCAGAACTCTACAGTGAGACAACAGCTGAAACATCAACCCATGGAAGAGTCAGAACTCTAGTGAGACAACAGCTGAAACATCAACCCATGGGACAGTCAGAACTCTACAGTGAGACAACAGCTGAAACATCAACCCATGGAAGAGTCAGAACTCTAGTGAGACAACAGCTGAAACATCAACCCATGGGACAGTCAGAACTCTACAGTGAGACAACAGCTGAAACATCAACCCACGGGAGAGTCATTGACATTTTAATTTGTGCCGAAATCAAGTTATCTTGCTAATTCAGCAGACTATGTTGGGAACCAGGCTGATATAGAAGTGGTGTCTTATCACTTATTGTTTAACGCCATCGTCGATGCGCTTATCAATCCACAACCACCTCTTCTACACCATCCTATCGATAAAATAATTTGATTAAGTCATACGAAAGTTTTACTGTGAGTGTGTGTGTGTGTGGGGAAGTGCTTAACTATTAGTAAACAAATCCAACTGGGGACATTTTGTTAGTCCACACAAGGTCAAATGCTGTTTCTAGGTGGATTAGGGTTAAGGTTAGGGTAAGAGTACAGGTTAGGGAATATAGGATTTTGAATGGGACTGAATTGTGTGTCCCCACAAGGTTAGCTGTACAATACAGTGTCTGTGTCTCTGTGTGTGTGTGTGTGTGTGTGTGTGTGTGTGTGTGTGTGTGTGTGTGTGTGTGTGTTTCACAGAGATCAATGTTTGTTTTCTACTGACGGCAATTATGGTTCTGATGGACTCTGATGTCTCTACTGTGTCTCTCCAGCCTCACAGTAACCCGGCACTGGGAAACAATATAACACAGATGGAAACATTTATTTTCTATTGTTTTGTTATTACAGTTGTATTTCTTTTTCATTGTTCAACAAACAAACAATCAAACAAACAAATAAAATCCACTGTTCCAGAGTAGGAGAGGTCCTTCCAGATTAAGGATTACTCTAGCTGCTGTAACCATACCAACAGTGATTCTATCCACTGTTCCAGAGTAGGAGAGGTCCTTCCAGATTAAGGATTACTCTAGCTGCTGTAACCATACCAACAGTGATTCTATCCACTGTTCCAGAGTAGGAGAGGTCCTTCCAGATTAAGGATTACTCTAGCTGCTGTAACCATACCAACAGTGATTCTATCCACTGTTCCAGAGTAGGAGAGGTCATTCCAGATTAAGGATTACTCTAGCTGCTGTAACCATACCAACAGTGATTCTATCCACTGTTCCAGAGTAGGAGAGGTCCTTCCAGACTAAGGATTACTCTAGCTGCTGTAACCATACCAACAGTGATTCTATCCACTGTTCCAGAGTAGGTGAGGTCCTTCCAGATGAAGGATTACTCTAGCTGCTGTAACCATACCAACAGTGATTCTATCCACTGTTCCAGAGTAGGAGAGGTCCTTCCAGATTAAGGATTACTCTAGCTGCTGTAACCATACCAACAGTGATTCTATCCACTGTTCCAGAGTAGGAGAGGTCCTTCCAGACTAAGGATTACTCTAGCTGCTGTAACCATACCAACAGTGATTCTATCCACTGTTCCAGAGTAGGAGAGGTCATTCCAGATTAAGGATTACTCTAGCTGCTGTAACCATACCAACAGTGATTATATCCACTGTTCCAGAGTAGGAGAGGTCCTTCCAGACTAAGGATTACTCTAGCTGCTGTAACCATACCAACAGTGATTCTATCCACTGTTCCAGAGTAGGAGAGGTCCTTCCAGATTAAGGATTACTCTAGCTGCTGTAACCATACCAACAGTGATTCTATCCACTGTTCCAGAGTAGGAGAGGTCCTTCCAGATTAAGGATTACTCTAGCTGCTGTAACCATACCAACAGTGATTCTATCCACTGTTCCAGAGTAGGAGAGGTCCTTCCAGACTAAGGATTACTCTAGCTGCTGTAACCATACCAACAGTGATTCTATCCACTGTTCCAGAGTAGGAGAGGTCATTCCAGATTAAGGATTACTCTAGCTGCTGTAACCATACCAACAGTGATTCTATCCACTGTTCCAGAGTAGGAGAGGTCCTTCCAGACTAAGGATTACTCTAGCTGCTGTAACCATACCAACAGTGATTCTATCCACTGTTCCAGAGTAGGAGAGGTCCTTCCAGATTAAGGACTACTCTAGCTGCTGTAACCATACCAACAGTGATTCTATCCACTGTTCCAGAGTAGGAGAGGTCCTTCCAGACTAAGGATTACTCTAGCTGCTGTAACCATACCAACAGTGATTCTATCCACTGTTCCAGAGTAGGAGAGGTCCTTCCAGATTAAGGATTACTCTAGCTGCTGTAACCATACCAACAGTGATTCTATCCACTGTTCCAGAGTAGGAGAGGTCCTTCCAGATTAAGGATTACTCTAGCTGCTGTAACCATACCAACAGTGATTCTATCCACTGTTCCAGAGTAGGAGAGGTCCTTCCAGATTAAGGATTACTCTAGCTGCTGTAACCATACCAACAGTGATTCTATCCACTGTTCCAGAGTAGGAGAGGTCCTTCCAGATTAAGGACTACTCTAGCTGCTGTAACCATACCAACAGTGATTCTATCCACTGTTCCAGAGTAGGAGAGGTCCTTCCAGACTAAGGATTACTCTAGCTGCTGTAACCATACCAACAGTGATCAGCGCAAATACCTAATTTGTTACACTAGATAACTCTGTTCTACCTCCCAGGAGACATATTAACCCCAACCATTCCTCCAGATATTTCAGAACATCCTTCCAGAAAGATAGCACTACTGTACATTCCCATATTGAGTGTAAAACATGTCCCGGTGTCTTTATGGCATTCCCAGCACAGAGATCTGTTGGTCAGCTACTTGTTGTGAAGCCTGTTTGGGGTCCAATAAAACCTCTGGAGTATCTGGTATTGAGGACATTTCCCCCTGGCTTCCCTTATGTTGCTGTTGACCAGGTCCCATAGGACTCTACTGTTGACCAGGTCCCATAGGGCTCTACTGTTGACCAGGTCCCATAGGACTCTACTGTTGACCAGGTCCCATAGGGCTCTACTGTTGAACAGGTCCCATAGGACTCTACTGTTGAACAGGTCCCATAGGGCTCTACTGTTGACCAGGTCCCATAGGACTCTACTGTTGACCAGGTCCCATAGGGCTCTACTGTTGACCAGGTCCCATAGGACTCTACTGTTGAACAGGTCCCATAGGGCTCTACTGTTGACCAGGTCCCATAGGGCTCTACTGTTGACCAGATCCCATAGGACTCTACTGTTGACCAGGTCCTATAGGGCTCTACTGTTGACCAGGTCCCACAGGGCTCTACTGTTGACCAGGTCCCATAGGGCTCTACTGCCTGCCTGCCTGCCTGCCTGTCTTTAGGGGAGCAGGGCTAAGAACCCTAAGAGGAGGAGGGGGGCCAGTCAGCCAGTCAGCCAGCCAGCCAGCCAGCCAGTACAGCAGTTGTAGGCAGGTGCACAGGGAGAAGTCCAGGAGGTTAGGACCCATCCAGAAGTCCAGGAGGTTAGGACCCATCCAGAAGTCCAGGAGGTTAGGACCCATCCAGAAGTCCAGGAGGTTAGGACCCATCCAGAAGTTCAGGAGTTTAGGACCCATCCAGAAGTCCAGGAGGTTAGGACCCATCCAGAAGTCAAACTAATCCCTTTCAGAAACCCCTAATTGTTGGACCTGACCTACAGGCAGCAAGTATCCTCTCCGCTCCCCTACTCCCTCTCCTCCCCTCCCCTCCCCTCCGCTCCACTCCTCTGCTCCCCTACTCTCCTCCCCTACTCTCCTCTCCTCCCTCTCTCCTCTCCCCATCCTCTCCTCTCCTCCCCTCCCCTCCTCTCCTCTCCCCTCCCTCTCCTCCCCTCCTCTCCTCTCCTCTCCTCTCCCTCTCCTCCCCTCCCCTACTCTCCTCTCCCCATCCTCTCCTCTCCTCTCTCAGGTCTATAAATAAATAAGCTCTGTGTCAGCCAGATGACTCCTGACAGGTTTGGTTTAATTTCCAAGCCAAGTAGCAAAACAAAACATTACACCAGCTTTAGCCTAGCGTGGGCTACAGTACCGGCTCTTAATGACTTTTCCGATGAGCTCATGACTAGAAGGTATCTTGGAGCCGTCGGGCTGCTCTGTGCAGCCTGCACTGCTCAACAGGTGTTCTTGAACGCTACAGGCCTGGCTGGTTGGCTGACCGACTGGCTGTTCCTTTGGCTGTTAGCTCAACTGTTGACACCAGTGTTATGCCTGGTTCTGGGGGTCGGGGACTCTGGGGCTCTGGGTCGTGGTGAGAGGGCTGGACCGGCAGGGCTGTCACACCACGGCACGACGGGCTGCAGTCAGGTGGGGGAATGGTGGGGGAACACAACCAGGGTTCAGGAAGGACATGGAAACGTTTGACTGGAAACAGACCTGCTGGAGACCTGGAGTATCGGAAAGAATGTCTTCAGCTTCACCCTGCTCTGTCTCTCACCCTGCTCTGTCTCTCACTCTGCTCTGTCTCTCACTCTGCTCTGTCTCTCACTGACTGCAGGACGAGTGGCGCAGCGGTCTAAGACCCGGGTTCGATCCCAGGCTGTATCACAGCCGGCCATGACCGGGAGACCCATGAGGCGGCGCACAGCTGGCCCAGCGTCCCCCGGGTTAGGGAAGGGTTTGGCCGGCCGGGATTTCCTTGTCACATCGCGCTCTAGCGACTCCTTGTGGCGGACCGGGCGCCTGCAAGCTGACTCCGGTCGCCAGCTGGACGGTGTTTCCTCCGACACATTGGAGCGGCTGGCTTCCGGGTTAAGTGAGCAGTGTGTCAAGAAGCAGTGCGGCTTGGCAGGGTCGTGTTTCGGAGGACGCGTTCGACCTTCGCCTCTCCCGAGTCCGAACAGCGATGGGACAAGACTAACTACCAATTGGATATCACGAAATTGGGGAGTAAAAAAATACAAAATACAATATTAAAAAGGCAGTGACTGCAGTTGTCAGGCAGTATGTTACAGTCACCACAATGGACTACAGCCAGGCAGTATGTTACAGTCACCACGATGGACTACAGCCAGGCAGTATGTTACAGTCACCACGATGGACTACAGCCAGGCAGTATGTTACAGTCACCACGATGGACTACAGCCAGGCAGTATGTTACAGTCACCACGATGGACTACAGCCAGGCAGTATGTTACAGTCACCACGACGGACTACAGCCAGGCAGTATGTTACAGTCACCACGACGGACTACAGCCAGGCAGTATGTTACAGTCACCACGATGGACTACAGCCAGGCAGTATGTTACAGTCACCACGACGGACTACAGCCAGGCAGTATGTTACAGTCACCACGATGGACTACAGCCAGGCAGTATGTTACAGTCACCACGATGGACTACAGCCAGGCAGTATGTTACAGTCACCACGATGGACTACAACCAGGCAGTATGTTACAGTCACCACGATGGACTACAGCCAGGCAGTATGTTACAGTCACCATGACGGACTACAGCCAGGCAGTATGTTACAGTCACCATGACGGACTACAGCCAGGCAGTATGTTACAGTCACCACGACGGACTACAGCCAGGCAGTATGTTACAGTCACCATGATGGACTACAGCCAGGCAGTATGTTACAGTCACCACGATGGACTACAGCCAGGCAGTATGTTACAGTCACCACGATGGACTACAGCCAGGCAGTATGTTACAGTCACCACGATGGACTACAGCCAGGCAGTATGTTACAGTCACCACGATGGACTACAGCCAGGCAGTATGTTACAGTCACCACGATGGACTACAACCAGGCAGTATGTTACAGTTACCATGACGGACTACAGCCAGGCAGTATGTTACAGTCACCATGACGGACTACAGCCAGGCAGTATGTTACAGTCACCACGACGGACTACAGCCAGGCAGTATGTTACAGTCACCACGACGGACTACAGCCAGGCAGTATGTTACAGTCACCACGATGGACTACAGCCAGGCAGTATGTTACAGTCACCACGATGGACTACAGCCAGGCAGTATGTTACAGTCACCACGACGGACTACAGCCAGGCAGTATGTTACAGTCACCATGACGGACTACAGCCAGGCAGTATGTTACAGTCACCATGACGGACTACAGCCAGGCAGTATGTTACAGTCACCATGACGGACTACAGCCAGGCAGTATGTTACAGTCACCACGATGGACTACAGCCAGGCAGTATGTTACAGTCACCATGACGGACTACAGCCAGGCAGTATGTTACAGTCACCACGACGGACTACAGCCAGGCAGTATGTTACAGTCACCACGATGGACTACAGCCAGGCAGTATGTTACAGTCACCATGACGGACTACAGCCAGGCAGTATGTTACAGTCACCATGACGGACTACAGTCCAACTGCCACTTATAACAACAGTCAAAATTCAAAATCCATTTGAGAGCATCGTCTTCCTGACTTGTCTTCAGTTTGAGATTCAGTACAGATACATCTTTTCCCAGTGAGTTAGGGTTAATTCCCAGGCTTTCCAGAAATCCCAGTTGGAATATTCACAGATTTCCTGCTTAGTCTCTTCTGATTCCGGGAATCTTCCAACCAGGGAATTTTGGGCAAGTTACAAGATTGTTGCAACCCTACAGTGAAATATCAGTAACCAGGGCGATGTAGTAAAGCTCTACCCTACAGGAACCCCTTCTCTCTCTCTATCACCAATCACTATCAGGCTACAGGGGCCTGAGAGGGACAAATGAGAGAAGGAAACTAAAAGAGCTTTGAGATGTCATTCTCCTAATCAACATGATATGTGATGTTCCTGTAATGGTTGTGTGACTCAGTGACCAAGATATACCCCTGTGAACCGGACAATAGGAAGATGGATCATATACACTGGGGGCAACGGGAGAGAGAGAGAGAGAGAGGGGTGAGAGAGGGGGAGAGGGGAGAGAGAGACAGAGTGTGAGAGAGGAGAAAGGATGTGAGAGAGAGAGAGAGAACAAGGTGAGAGCGTGGCCTCATCTTCTCTGTGTCCTCCTCATAGTGAGGGGTTCAGGAACATCCATCACTGGAGCTCCTCACCATCTGGTGGCCTAGTGACTCATGGTTGTTATCTATGGACTCGGTTATTCAACCAGCACAGTTCCCCTATAGTTACTCATCATTAACATAGATCAGTCCCCTAGAGTTACTCAACATTAACATAGATCAGATCCCCTAGAGTTACTCAACATTAACATAGAGCAGTTCCCCTAGAGTTACTCATCATTAACATAGAGCAGTTCCCCTAGAGTTACTCATCATTAACATGAAGCACTGAAGGGGACTGCTCTATTTGTAAATCTGGAGGTCCCGGAACAACAGTCTTGAAGGAGTTCCCACATATGCTGAGCACTAGTTGGCTGCTTTTCCTTCACTCTGCGGTCCAACTCATCCCAAACCGGCGGTTGGAACCAAAAATCTCAAATTTGGACTCATCAGACCAAAGGACAGATTTCCAACATTCTAATGTCCATTGCTCGTGTTTCTTGGCCCAGGCAAGTCTCTTCTTCTTCAGGCAGTCAGCCTTACTGTATGGGGTACTCAACATGTATTACAGTAGAGTAGTCAGCCTTACTGTATGGGGTACTCAACATGTATTACAGTAGAGTAGCCAGCCTTTACTGTAATACATGTTGAATACACCATACAGTAAGGCTGGCTACTCTACTGAAATACATGTTGAATACACCATACAGTAGAGTAGCCAGCCTTACTGTATGGTGTATTCAACATGTATTACAGTAGAGTAGCCAGCCTTACTGTATGGGGCACTCAACATGTATTATAGTAGAGTAGTCAGCCTTACTGTATGGTGTACTCAACATGTATTACAGTAGAGTAGTCAGCCTTACTGTATGGTGTACTCAACATGTATTACAGTAGAGTAGTCAGCCTTACTGTATGGGGTACTCAACATGTATTACAGTAGAGTAGCCAGCCTTACTGTATGGGGTACTCAACATGTATTACAGTAGAGTAGCCAGCCTTACTGTATGGGGTACTCAACATGTATTACAGTAGAGAAGCCAGCCTTACTGTATGGGGTACTCAACATGTATTACAGTAGAGTAGTCAGCCTTACTGTATGGGGTACCCAACATGTATTACAGTAGAGTAGCCAGCCTTACTGTATGGGGTATTCAACATGTATTACAGTAGAGTAGCCAGCCTTACTGTATGGGGTATTCAACATGTATTACAGTAGAGTAGTCAGCCTTACTGTATGGGGTACCCAACATGTATTACAGTAGAGTAGCCAGCCTTACTGTATGGGGTATTCAACATGTATTACAGTAGAGTAGTCAGCCTTACTGTATGGGGTATTCAACATGTATTACAGTAGAGTACCCAGCCTCGGCTGCTGCCTAAATGTTGCTGTAAAAGTCCTACATGTTTCTCCTTTGCATGGCGTTTTGTTGCAGGTCTTGTGTTTTTGGGTTATTCATTGTCAAGCTTTAAAAACCGATGCCAGCTAGGACTTTGGCATGTGGCTGTACACTCCTCCCCCCCCTCTCGTCCTCCGCTGCGTCCTGTCAACAAGACACACGAAAGCAGAGCAATTGAAGTCGAATTCGCCAGTGTGAGCGCATCGGGCTGTAATTTAATAAAAGTCGATGACTCACCAGTTGACTCATTTATAGTGGCTTGTGTGTCCTATTCTGCCCCGAGGGACTTGTGGCCCATTAGCCACGTTACGACCGACTTGTGATCATTGCCCTGGCCAGTTGGATTGATCTGACATTCCCAGCCACAGTGTAAACAGTGCATCCCTAACGGATCAGACCAGCTGTGATTCACAGCCTTTATTTTGATTTTAGGACGAAACAAGAAATGTTTTGGTGAATTATAGTGATGATGCATTGAACTGCAGCCATCCATTCGGACAGCAACGCCTTAGTGTGCGCCGTAACGTTGTGACTCAAAATAGAAGCTGTTGGTTTTTTGTAGCATAAACTGGGAGTTTTATATTTTTGGACTGATAAATATGATTGTCTGTTTGTTTCATATCTGCAAAATAGTCCTGGACTAACAGGTGACCCCGCACATTGACTCTGTACCGGTACCCCCTGTATATAGCCTCCACATTGACTCTGTACCGGTACCCCCTGTATATAGTCTCCACATTGACTCTGTACCGGTACCCCCTGTATATAGCCTCCACATTGACTCTGTACGGTACCCCTGTATATAGCCTCCACATTGACTCTGTGCAGTACCCCCTGTATATAGCCTCCACATTGACTCTGTACAGTACCCCCTGTATATAGCCTCCACATTGACTCTGTACCGGTTCCCCTGTATATAGCCTCCACATTGACTCTGTGCAGTACCCCTGTATATAGTCTCCACATTGACTCTGTGCAGTACCCCCTGTATATAGCCTCCACATTGACTCTGTGCAGTACCCCCTGTATATAGCCTCCACATTGACTCTGTGCAGTACCCCTGTATATAGCCTCCACATTGACTCTGTGCAGTACCCCCTGTATATAGCCTCCACATTGACTCTGTACCGGTACCCCCTGTATATAGCCTCCACATTGACTCTGTACCGGTACCCCCTGTATATAGCCTCCACATTGACTCTGTACCGGTACCCCTGTATATAGCCTCCACATTGACTCTGTACCAGTACCCCCTGTATATAGTCTCCACATTGACTCTGTGCAGTACCCCCTGTATATAGCCTCCACATTGACTCTGTACCAGTACCCCCTGTATATAGCCTCCACATTGACTCTGTGCAGTACCCCCTGTATATAGCCTCCACATTGACTCTGTACAGTACCCCCTGTATATAGCCTCCACATTGACTCTGTGCAGTACCCCTGTATATAGTCTCCACATTGACTCTGTGCAGTACCCCCTGTATATAGCCTCCACATTGACTCTGTGCAGTACCCCCTGTATATAGTCTCCACATTGACTCTGTGCAGTACCCCCTGTATATAGCCTCCACATTGACTCTGTGCAGTACCCCCTGTATATAGCCTCCACATTGACTCTGTACCGGTACCCCTGTATATAGCCTCCACATTGACTCTGTGCAGTACCCCCTGTATATAGTCTCCACATTGACTCTGTGCAGTACCCCCTGTATATAGCCTCCACATTGACTCTGTACAGTACCCCCTGTATATAGCCTCCACATTGACTCTGTACAGTACCCCCTGTATATAGCCTCCACATTGACTCTGTGCAGTACCCCCTGTATATAGCCTCCACATTGACTCTGTGCAGTACCCCTGTATATAGCCTCCACATTGACTCTGTACCGGTACCCCCTGTATATAGCCTCCACATTGACTCTGTACCGGTACCCCCTGTATATAGCCTCCACATTGACTCTGTGCAGTACCCTGTATATAGCCTCCACATTGACTCTGTGCAGTACCCCCTGTATATAGCCTCCACATTGACTCTGTGCAGTACCCCCTGTATATAGTCTCCACATTGACTCTGTGCAGTACCCCCTGTATATAGCCTCCACATTGACTCTGTACCGGTACCCCATGTATATAGTCTCCACATTGACTCTGTACAGTACCCCCTGTATATAGCCTCCACATTGACTCTGTACCGGTACCCCCTGTATATAGCCTCCACATTGACTCTGTACCGGTACCCTGTATATAGCCTCCACATTGACTCTGTACAGTACCCCCTGTATATAGTCTCCACATTGACTCTGTACCGGTACCCCTGTATATAGCCTCCACATTGACTCTGTACAGTACCCCCTGTATATAGCCTCCACATTGACTCTGTGCACCGGTACCCCCTGTATATAGCCTCCACATTGACTCTGTACCGGTACCCCCTGTATATAGCCTCCACATTGACTCTGTAGCGGTACCCCCTGTATATAGCCTAGGACCGTGGTGTTTAAACATACTAGCTGGAAATGTCATGGTCCCAGTCGCACAGCATCACCAGCCCAGGTGACTGATAACCAGTCTTTATAATCCAGGTCAGTGTGAGCAGGAAGGACTTCAGAGAAACTTCCTCTCATAGCTCAGCCTGTTATTAGTGAATGCTGTGTGACACCACGTTGATCACACTCCCCTTAATACGCCAACAGAAGTTAGACAGGGCGGGTCCCTTCTCCAGGACCACACTCACTCCAACAGATCCACCTTCATCAACACAGTTGAGTGTTTAACCTTCAGACTGTGACTTTAACACAGACAAACACACTCACAAAACACCACTTACCTAGCTAGCTACCGTCATTCACATCTCACTGTCATCGAGTGTGTGTGTGTGTGTGTGTATGGGGGGGAAGATGGAGAGAGGAGGAGTGGGAGGATGATGAAGATGAGGAGGGAGAGGAGACTTGTCTTTGAAGTACTAGAGTCTCAGTGCTTTTCTCTTCCTCCCTGTAATCATCCGTTAGCAGACAACACAGCTGACTTCTAGGGTCACTATCTCTTCCAGGATTTACACATGAATAACAACCAGAGAGACGAAACTATGGGAACAACTCAGGGTCACTGTGGAGGAGGCAGGAGAGGAGGTTTCACTATGGGAACAACTCAGGGTCACTGAGGAGGAGGCAGGAGAGGAGGTTTCACTATGGGAACAACTCAGGGTCACTGAGGAGGAGGCAGGAGAGGAGGTTTCACTATGGGAACAACTCAGGGTCACTGAGGAGGAGGCAGGAGAGGAGGTTTTACTATGGGAACAACTCAGGGTCACTGAGGAGGAGGCAGGAGAGGAGGTTTTACTATGGGAACAACTCAGGGTCACTGAGGAGGAGGCAGGAGAGGAGGTTTCACTATGGGAACAACTCAGGGTCACTGAGGAGGAGGCAGGAGAGGAGGTTTTACTATGGGAACAACTCAGGGTCACTGAGGAGGAGGCAGGAGAGGAGGTTTTACTATGGGAACAACTCAGGGTCACTGAGGAGGAGGCAGGAGAGGAGGTTTTACTATGGGAACAACTCAGGGTCACTGAGGAGGAGGCAGGAGAGGAGGTTTTACTATGGGAACAACTCAGGGTCACTGAGGAGGAGGCAGGAGAGGAGGTTTTACTATGGGAACAACTCAGGGTCACTGAGGAGGAGGCAGGAGAGTAGGTTTTACTATGGGAACAACTCAGAGGATCACCGGTTCAAATCCCAACCCTATTCCCTACGTAGAGCACTACTTTGACCAGGGCCCATAGGGAACCCAATTCCCTACGTAGTGCACTACTTTGGCCAGGGCCCATAGGGCACCCTATTCGCTACGTAGAGCACTACTTTGACCAGGGCCCATAGGGCACCCTATTCCCTACGTAGTGCACTCCTCTTGCCATGTCAGACACAGCCTCAGACTGTTGTTCATTCTATAACACAACTGGACCGTTCCTCATGGAGCAGCACTGAGGCGATCACCAGGCAGAGCGTTACGACCCAGCCAGCTTCCTGTCCATCTCCCCCTGGGCTGGGCTCAGTACAGATCGGTGTCTGCTAACCTAACGGACAGGGTCAGGAGAAACATTAACCGCACCCTATTCCCTACGTAGCGCACTACTTTTGACCAGGGCCCATAGTGCACCCTATTCCCTATGTAGTGCACTACTTTTGACCAGGGCCCATAGTGCACCCTATTCCCTATGTAGTGCACTACTTTTGACCAGGGCCCATACAGGGAATAGGGTGCCATTTGGGAAGCAGCCATAGTTGGCCGGCGTGACGTGATCCCTAGGCCATCCAAAAAACATCTAAATAAACGGCTCCCTTGAATCGTTGCACTTCTGGGTCAAAAACTGTTCTGTCTAGAATCACAGAATCCACGCTGAGAGAGAAATCCGTGACCGTGTTTTTCCTCCACCTCTTGTGAATGATTCACACCATTTTAGGGAACGAACAAGATAAGGTAAATGAGCTGTTGAAGGAGAACAGGTACGCGTCCTAAATAACACCCTGTGTAGTGCACTACATTTGACCAGGGCCCATAGGGCAACCTTACGACCAGCGTTTCAACCCTGCCAGGTAACGCAGAAAGAATCCTGACCCGGTTCTTCCCCGGTCCACAGCTAAAACTAGTCAGAACTGAACACCTTGACTAGAAACATAATTGACATCGCCCTGCTACCACTACTAATTACAGTCAGAACTGTCAAAGATCTCACAGCTTGGTCCTTCTGAGAAACAGTTTGTACTAGAGGTGGGGGCTCAATAGATAGAGAGAAAGCTTCCCTCCACTCATGTTCTGACCCCTCATATCCAGCCAGGCAGAGAGAAAGCTTCCCCCTCCACCCGCGTCCTGACCCGTCATATCCAGCCAGGCAGAGAGAAAGCTTCCCCCTCCACCCGCGTCCTGACCCGTCATATCCAGCCAGGCAGAGAGAAAGCTTCCCCCTCCACCCGCGTCCTGACCCGTCATATCCAGCCAGGCAGAGAGAAAGCTTCCTCCCCACCCGCGTCCTGACCCGTCATATCCAGCCAGGCAGAGAGAAAGCTTCCTCCTCCACCCGCGTCCTGACCCGTCATATCCAGCCAGGCAGAGAGAAAGCTTCCCTCCACCCGCGTCCTGACCCCGTCATATCCAGCCAGGCAGAGAGAAAGCTTCCTCCCCACCCGCGTCCTGACCCCGTCATATCCAGCCTTTTAAATTGTGAGTCAGTCAGAGAGAAGAGCCCAGCTGAGCTCAGTGTGGAGTGGCTACTCGTGTGGGAACGGGAACAAAGTCTTTCATCTGACCACTATATACGCACATCCCACTACTCTCTCCCTGTGGTCATATACAGAGACCATACACACGGCCACTCATTCTCCCTGTGTTTACAGGCTGTTTATCTGAGCGGGCCCGGTGGCAGGCGGGTGTGTGGGGACAGGGGCGAGCGGGCGGACTAAGGGGAGACCGGGGGTCACGGAAGGTCAAGCCACACACAGCGCTAGGAGTCAGGCCCCCCCGGGGGGCCACTCAACGTGATGAGAGTTAGTTTACTACTACTGTGTTGAGACAAGCTGCCCCCAGGCTGCTGAACTACAGAACCTCGCTCTACTCACAGCTCACCATGTGCTAGTTCTCCTCATGACTCTGCTTGGTGGATGCCTTCAGTTACCTCTATACAAGGTGGGACACCAATACAACTATATCAATGTTATTCATTAGGAGTGGTGTGGAATTGAGAAGAGAGGTTGTGAGCTTGCGGTAGAGGAGGTTACTGAGCAGAAAGACTGCTTTGAGCCCTAGAGAGAGAGAGAGAGAGAGAGAGAGAGAGAGAGAGAGAGAGAGAGAGAGAGAGAGAGAGAGAGACAGTGAGAGAGAGAGAGAGAGAGAGAGAGAGAGAGAGAGAGAGAGAGAGAGAGAGAGAGAGAGAGAGAGAGAGAGAGAGAGAGAGAGAGAGAGAGAGAGAGAGAGAGAGAGAGAGTGAGAGAGAGAGAGAGAGAGAGAGAGAGAGAGAGAGAGAGAGAGAGAGAGAGACAGTGAGAGAGACAGTGAGAGAGAGAGAGAGAAAAACAACTAGGAATGATCAAATCAAAGGCCTGGACTCAGCGACCAGATTTTCTCAGCGACCAGATGAAAAAAGCTGACATAAAGTAAACGTTTCATTTGACTGAAATTGGAGACAACAAACTGCTGTAAAGGCTGGGATCTGAAGTGTGATTTCTTGTTGTTTGGGTTAATCCTGATTGAGGAACCACTGAGTTGAAATGTCAGAAATAGGAGACTAAAACAAAAATAATTACATGAAGAGTTAATGAACAGAGAGAGTGAGGGAATGTGCCACCATCCCTCAAACACCATGAAATCAAAGAACCTTGTTTGTCTTTCGACCGTGCAACTAAACCCACTAAGTTCTCCTCCGTGAAATAATAAATTCTCTAAGCTGGCATCAACAAAAAGGTCATTCATTTGGTTGGAGAGGTGGATACAGAGGAGTGTTTCAGGTTAGAGAGGTGCAGACAGTAGTGTCTCAGGTTAGAGAGGTGCAGACAGTAGTGTCTCAGGTTAGAGAGGTGCAGACAGTAGTGTTTCAGGTTAGAGAGGTGCAGACAGTAGTGTCTCAGGTTAGAGAGGTGCAGACAGTAGTGTCTCAGGTTAGAGAGGTGCAGACAGTAGTGTCTCAGGTTAGAGAGGTGCAGACAGTAGTGTTTCAGGTTAGAGAGGTGCAGACAGTAGTGTTTCAGGTTAGAGAGGTGCAGACAGTAGTGTTTCAGGTTAGAGAGGTGGATACAGAGGAGTGTTTCAGGTTAGAGAGGTGTAGACAGTAGTGTTTCAGGTTAGAGAGGTGTAGACAGTAGTGTTTCAGGTTAGAGAGGTGCAGACAGTAGTGTTTCAGGTTAGAGAGGTGCAGACAGTAGTGTCTCAGGTTAGAGAGGTGCAGACAGTAGTGTCTCAGGTTAGAGAGGTGCAGACAGTAGTGTCTCAGGTTAGAGAGGTGCAGACAGTAGTGTCTCAGGTTAGAGAGGTGCAGACAGTAGTGTTTCAGGTTAGAGAGGTGCAGACAGTAGTGTTTCAGGTTAGAGAGGTGCAGACAGTAGTGTTTCAGGTTAGAGAGGTGCAGACAGTAGTGTTTCAGGTTAGAGAGGTGCAGACAGTAGTGTCTCAGGTTAGAGAGGTGCAGACAGTAGTGTCTCAGGTTAGAGAGGTGCAGACAGTAGTGTCTCAGGTTAGAGAGGTGCAGACAGTAGTGTTTCAGGTTAGAGAGGTGCAGACAGTAGTGTTTCAGGTTAGAGAGGTGCAGACAGTAGTGTTTCAGGTTAGAGAGGTGCAGACAGTAGTGTTTCAGGTTAGAGAGGTGCAGACAGTAGTGTTTCAGGTTAGAGAGGTGCAGACAGTAGTGTCTCAGGTTAGAGAGGTGTAGACAGTAGTGTCTCAGGTTAGAGAGGTGCAGACAGTAGTGTTTCAGGTTAGAGAGGTGCAGACAGTAGTGTCTCAGGTTAGAGAGGTGCAGACAGTAGTGTTTCAGGTTAGAGAGGTGCAGACAGTAGTGTCTCAGGTTAGAGAGGTGCAGACAGTAGTGTTTCAGGTTAGAGAGGTGCAGACAGTAGTGTTTCAGGTTAGAGAGGTGCAGACAGTAGTGTCTCAGGTTAGAGAGGTGCAGACAGTAGTGTTTCAGGTTAGAGAGGTGCAGACAGTAGTGTCTCAGGTTAGAGAGGTGCAGACAGTAGTGTTTCAGGTTAACCTCCACCGCTACCTCAGCTCCACCGCTACCTCAGCTCCACCGCTACCTCAGCTCCACCGCTACCTCAGCTCCACCGCTACCTCAGCTCCACCGCTACCTCAGCTCCACCGCTACCTCAGCTCCACCGCTACCTCAGCTCCACCGCTACCTCAGCTCCACCGCTACCTCAGCTCCACCGCTACCTCAGCTCCACCGCTACCTCAGCTCCACCGCTACCTCAGCTCCACCGCTACCTCAGCTCCACCACTACCTCAGCTCCACCACTACCTCAGCTCCACCACTACCTCAGCTCCACCACTACCTCAGCTCCACCACTACCTCAGCTCCACCACTACCTCAGCTCCACCACTACCTCAGCTCCACCACTACCTCAGCTCCACCACTACCTCAGCTCCACCACTACCTCAGCTCCACCACTACCTCAGCTCCACCACTACCTCAGCTCCACCACTACCTCAGCTCCACCACTACCTCAGCTCCACCACTACCTCAGCTCCCCTGTCATATCAGTGGTGAGAGGTTGTTTGAGTATCTCAGCCTTTGTCCCAAATGGCACCCTCCATATGGCCCCGATCAAAAGTAGTTCCCTATATAGGGAATAGGCTGCCATTTGGGACACAGCCTCAGTATCTCTGTAGTTTCTGTTTCTGCAGCCGTGAGCCTTTAAAGTGTCCGACTGACCGCAGCACAGCTGTCCTCCGCAGAAGAACAACAATCACATCAAAGGAGTTGCAGTCTGTCAGGAGTAGCACTGCTTATCCTCTGACCCACACATTACTGCATAACTGCATTACCTCATTACTGCATTGTCTTATTACTACATTACTGCATTACCACATAACTTCAATACCTCAATACTAAATTAATGCATTGTCTTATTACCACATTACTGCATAACTTCAATACCTCATTACTACATTACTGCATAACTTCACACCTCATTACTACATTACCTCATTACTACATTACCGCATAACTTCAATACCTCATTACTACATTACTGCATAACTTCAATACCTCATTATTACATTACTGCATAACTTCACACCTCATTACTACATTGTCTTATTACTACATTACTGCATAACTTCAATACCTCATTACTACATAACTTCAATACCTCATTACTGCATAACTTCACACCTCATTACTACATTACTGCACAACTTCAATACCTCATTACTACATTACCACATAACTTCAATACCTCATTACTACATTACTGCATAACTTCACACCTCATTACTACATTACTGCATTGTCTTATTACTACATTACTGCATAACTTCAATACCTCTTTACTACATAACTTCAATACCTCATTACTACATTACTGCATAACTTCAATACCTCATTACTACATTACTGCATAACTTCACACCTCATTACTACATTACTGCATTGTCTTATTACTACATTACTGCATAACTTCAATACCTCATTACTACATTACTGCATAACTTCAATACCTCATTACTAAATTACTGCATAACTTCAATACCTCATTACTGCATAACTTCACACCTCATTACTACATTACTGCATTGTCTTATTACCACATTACTGCATAACTTCAATACCTCATTACTACATTACTGCATAGCTTCAATACCTCATTACTACATTACTGCATAACTTCAATACCTCATTACTGCATAACTTCAATACCTCATTACTACATTACTGCATAACTTCAATACCTCATTACTACATTACTGCATAACTTCAATACCTCATTACTGCATAACTTCAATACCTCATTACTACATTACCACATACCTTCAATACCTCATTACTACATTACCACATAACTTCAATACCTCATTACTACATTACTGCATTGTCTTATTACAACATTACTGCATAACTTCATTGCCTTATTACTACATCACTGCATTGTCTTATTACTACATTACTGCATTACCACATGTATGTTCCTCCAGCCAGCCTGGGGAGAGTCTAGCTGAGCTGAGGACCCAGAGAGATGAGAGAAGGAGACAGCTGGAGGGATGGGGAGGCTGGGGGTGTCCATCGCTGGGCTGTAGGCTGGGTTGGGCCGTAAAGGAGGTGCCGCTGCTGTCATCCTTTCTCTTTCAAGTTCAGCGAGAGAAGAGGAGGACTAAGTAATTAATAACAGAGAAGGCAAAGCGGGAAGAATCGCTCTCTCTCTCTCTCACACACCTCAGGGATGGTCAACAAGGATCCAGAACAAGTTACCTAACGCTTCAGGACCGGGGCCAGAGTATGTTGTGGTTTATAGAGGTTACGACCTCAACAATGCCGGATCTGATCTGAGAGACGATAGTGCTGCAGAATATTACAATTCTACAGAGCTCTGTGTGAGAAACAATGTCCGTGTCATGAACCTGGCCTGCATTATAACTGTCAGACACCTGGCAGGAAGACCTCGATGAACACACAGAGACAATGTCCGTGTCATGAACCTGGCCTGCATTATAACTGTCATATACCTGGCAGGAAGACCTCGATGAACACACAGAGACAATGTCGGTGTCATGAACCTGGACTGCATTATGACTGTCATAACGGTGCTGTAATGTTCTCTGGTGCTGTAATGTTCTCTGGTGCTGTAATGTTCTCTGGTGCTGTAATGTTCTCTGGTGCTGTAATGTTCTCTGGTGCTGTAATGTTCTCTGGTGCTGTAATGTTCTCTGGTGCTGTAATGTTCTCTGATGCTGTAATGTTCTCTGATGCTGTAATGTTCTCTGATGCTGTAATGTTCTCTGGTGCTGTAATGTTCTCTGGTGCTGTAATGTTCTCTGATGCTGTAATGTTCTCTGATGCTGTAATGTTCTCTGATGCTGTAATGTTCTCTGATGCTGTAATGTTCTCTGATGCTGTAATGTTCTCTGATGCTGTAATGTTCTCTGGTGCTGTAATGTTCTCTGATGCTGTAATGTTCTCTGGTGCTGTAATGTTCTCTGGTGCTGTAATGTTCTCTGATGCTGTAATGTTCTCTGGTGCTGTAATGTTCTCTGGTGCTGTAATGTTCTCTGATGCAGTAATGTTCTCTGATGCTGTAATGTTCTCTGATGCTTCACACTCCTGTCTCTTGGTGTTTGGTAACTACGGCAGCAAACAGCTGGGTGAGTCCATCATCAGGGATCAGAAGGGGAACACCGTTGAGGCTGAGGAGGCTTCTGATCCGACCCACATCACCTGACAACCAAAACACCTACACAGGTTGGTTCTAAACCTGGCCTCCATGTGCGGTCTAACCCGGCGCTGGAAAAGAGCCTGGATCATTTAACGGATGTCATCAAAACGGTATTGTTTCTAAAGCGTATCCTTTAACCAGCAGTCGGACTTACTACAGCAGTGTACTGCACATCGTTTCCTACTGCAGCTAACAGGCCGGCCTCACAGCTAACAGGCCACTCCAGCCTCGCAGCTAACAGACCAGTCTCACAGCTAACAGACCAGTCCAGCCTCACAGCTAACAGGCCAGCCTCGCAGCTAACAGACCAGTCTCACAGCTAACAGACCAGTCCAGCCTCACAGCTAACAGGCCAGCCTCGCAGCTAACAGACCAGTCTCACAGCTAACAGACCAGTCCAGCCTCACAGCTAACAGGCCAGCCTCGCAGCTAACAGACCAGTCCAGCCTCACAGCTAACAGACCAGTCTCACAGCTAACAGACCAGTCCAGCCTCACAGCTAACAGGCCAGCCTCGCAGCTAACAGACCAGTCCAGCCTCACAGCTAACAGACCAGGGCCAGCCTCACAGCTAACAGACCAGTCCAGCCTCACAGCTAACAGACCAGCCTCACAGTTAACAGACCAGGGCCAGCCTCACAGCTAACAGACCAGCCTCACAGCTAACAGACCAGCCTCACAGCTAACAGACCAGGGCCAGCCTCACAGCTAACAGACCAGGGCCAGCCTCACAGCTAACAGACCAGGGCCAGCCTCACAGCTAACAGACCAGGGCCAGCCTCACAGCTAACAGACCAGTCCAGCCTCACAGCTAACAGACCAGCCTCACAGTTAACAGACCAGGGCCAGCCTCACAGCTAACAGACCAGCCTCACAGTTAACAGACCAGGGCCAGCCTCACAGCTAACAGACCAGCCTCACAGCTAACAGACCAGGGCCAGCCTCACAGCTAACAGACCAGCCTCACAGCTAACAGACCAGGGCCAGCCTCACAGCTAACAGACCAGGGCCAGCCTCACAGCTAACAGACCAGGGCCAGCCTCACAGCTAACAGACCAGGGCCAGCCTCACAGCTAACAGACCAGGGCCAGCCTCACAGCTAACAGACCAGGGCCAGCCTCACAGCTAACAGACCAGGGCCAGCCTCACAGCTAACAGACCAGGGCCAGCCTCACAGCTAACAGACCAGGGCCAGCCTCACAGCAGAGTGCAGTGAGTAGGATAAACGCCCTGACGTCATAACATCTATAAACCTTGCTCAGGTGCACATTTATTTTTCTTGGAAGTAGAGGACAGTCATGAAATAAGAATCGGACCAAAAACCTAAACAATAAATCCCTGGTAACACTTTAAAGAATGTTAAGTAGAATGGCTGTTCAAATAAACCCTAGCTGGGAGGGAGGGAGGGAGGGGGAGGGGGAGAGAGAGAGAGGGAAGGAGGGAGGGAGGGAGGTAAGGAGGGAGGGAGAGAGGTAAGGAGGGAGGGATAAGGAGGGAGGTAAGGAGGGAGGGATAAGGAGGGAGGGATAAGGAGGGAGGGATAAGGAGGGAGGGATAAGGAGGGAGGGAGACAGGTTATGGGAAAACAGTGAAACAAGCTGTGCCATCTGACACATTCCTACCACCTCTCACATAGCACCACTGAATTATACAGAATCACATTAGCGGAAACAAAGGCTGTTCTCAGGTAGAAGAGGGGGAGAGGGAGGGATGGGGGGGAGAGAGAGAGAGAGAGAGAGAGAGAGAGAGAGAGAGAGAGAGAGAGACAGACAGAGGGAGAGAGAAAGAAAGAGAGAGAGAGGGGGAGAGAAAAGAGTGGGAGAGGAGAGATATAGAAGAAAGAGAGAGAGTACAGAGCCTCTTGGTTCACCCAGCGGTGAGCTGCCTCCAATAGTGTAGTATCTTTAGTAGGTCTGACTACATCTCTGGCTGCCTCCAATACTGTAGTATCTTTAGTAGGTCTGACTACATCTCTGGCTGCCTCCAATAGTGTAGTATCTTTAGTAGGTCTGACTACATCTCTGGCTGCCTCCAATACTGTAGTATCTTTAGTAGGTCTGACTACATCTCTGGCTGCCTCCAATACCGTAGTATCTTTAGTAGGTCTGATTACATCTCTGGCTGCCTCCAATACTGTAGTATCTTTAGTAGGTCTGACTACATCTCTGGCTGCCTCCAATAGTGTAGTATCTTTAGTAGGTCTGACTACATCTCTGGCTGCCTCCAATACTGTAGTATCTTTAGTAGGTCTGACTACATATCTGGCTGCCTCCAATACTGTAGTATCTTTAGTAGGTCTGACTACATCTCTGGCTGCCTCCAATACTGTAGTATCTTTAGTAGGTCTGACTACATCTCTGGCTGCCTCCAATACCGTAGTATCTTTAGTAGGTCTGACTACATCTCTGGCTGCCTCCAATACTGTAGTATCTTTAGTAGGTCTGACTACATCTCTGGCTGCCTCCAATAGTGTAGTATCTTTAGTAGGTCTGATTACATCTCTGGCTGCCTCCAATACTGTAGTATCTTTAGTAGGTCTGACTACATCTCTGGCTGACTCCAATACTGTAGTATCTTTAGTAGGTCTGATTACATCTCTGGCTGCCTCCAATACTGTAGTATCTTTAGTAGGTCTGATTACATCTCTGGCTGCCTCCAATACTGTAGTATCTTTAGTAGGTCTGACTACATCTCTGGCTGCCTCCAATACTGTAGTATCTTTAGTAGGTCTGACTACATCTCTGGCTGCCTCCAATACCGTAGTATCTTTAGTAGGTCTGATTACATCTCTGGCTGCCTCCAATACCGTAGTATCTTTAGTAGGTCTGATTACATCTCTGGCTGCCTCCAATACCGTAGTATCTTTAGTAGGTCTGATTACATCTCTGGCTGCCTCCAATACTGTAGTATCTTTAGTAGGTCTGACTACATCTCTGGCTGCCTCCAATACTGTAGTATCTTTAGTAGGTCTGAGTACATCTCTGGCTGTGAACTCTACTTTAGACGCTGTCTGTCTGCTGAGTTACTCTCTGGTCAGACCTAGAGAACATGTCTGTCTGTCTGTCTGTCTGTCTGTCTGTCTGTCTGCTGGAGTTACTCTCTGGTCAGACCTGGAGAACATGTCTGTCTGTCTGTCTGTCTGTCTGTCTGTCTGTCTGTCTGCTGGAGTTACTCTCTGGTCAGACCTGGAGAACATGTCTGTCTGTCTGTCTGCTGGAATTACGCTCTGAGTAATGTGTCCTCACTGTATATATAGTGTATGATCGGTGTGGAGGATCTTGACTGGCCTGCACAGAGCCCTGACCTCAACCCCATCGAACACCTTTGGGATGAATGTGAACGCAGACTGCGAGCCAGGCCTAATCGCCCAACATCAGGGCCCGACCTCACAAATGCTCTTGTGGCTGAATGGAAGCAAGTCCCCCGCAGCAATGTTCCAACATCTAGTGGAAAGCCTTCCCAGAAGAGTGGAGGCTGTTATAGCAGCAATGTTCCAACATCTAGTGGAAAGCCTTCCCAGAAGAGTGGAGGCTGTTATAGCAGCAATGTTCCAACATCTAGTGGAAAGCCTTCCCAGAAGAGTGGAGGCTGTTATAGCTGCAATGTTCCAACATCTAGTGGAAAGCCTTCCCAGAAGAGTGGAGGCTGTTATAGCAGCAATGTCCCAACATCTAGTGGAAAGCCTTCTCAGAAGAGTGGAGGCTGTTATAGCAGCAATGTTCCAACATCTAGTGGAAAGCCTTCCCAGAAGAGTGGAGGCTGTTATAGCAGCAATGTTCCAACATCTAGTGGAAAGCCTTCCCAGAAGAGTGGAGGCTGTTATAGCAGATAAGGGGGGGGACCAACTCCATATTAATGCCAATGATTTTGGAATGTAATTACAATAATGTAATTTACAGGGAGGAGTAACCTTAAATAATAACACTTGTAACTCACCAAGACAGAACGAGGGGGTCAGAGGTCACACAGTAAAGTATACTGTGGTAGACGACCAGGTCCTGTGAAGACAGGACCATCCAGGAGATATGCACTCCTTTAAATTACTAAAAACACTACTTTAAATGACATATGAAGTTGGCTGAGAAAAACATCTCCTCGGCTACGAAAGGGTCCCAAAAAACGAAGACGAGACGTTGACGTCGGGTTCTGGAGCAGACGTCTGTGAAATACTACAGCGATTTACCCGTTTGCTTTGATCGTTACACAAGGCAAGATCCTGAGCCGTGATTATTTTTTATACAGTCTTTATTTACGATTCCACGTTATTATACTATGAGTCAGAACGTCTATCTTGAAACATCATGAATGGTCATTTAAAAAAAAAAGGGGGACATTTGATGAATTATTGTAAATATATTTATTTTTTTTTTAAAAGAGAGAGAGGATTTGATAAAAGAAACACGTGGCTTTTATCACGACAGAACCTGGAGTGATGATACTGCGGGAAATCAGAGCTACAAGAGTTCACCTTTTAAATCTGTCTCCGACGAAGACCTTTACATGAAATACACTTGTTGAACTGTTGCTGACCACGGACACAACTATTTACTGGAAAAAAGGACTGTTTCTCCCCCAACTGCAATAGTATCAAATCCAATAGGACTAAAATAAATTTAGAGACGAGGGTAGAGAGACATCGTTGTATTATGTTATAAAGTTAAATCTGGACACAGACACAGAAAGGTCTGGAGAGGACGAGGACAGTGAGACATCGTTGTATTATGTTATAAAGTTAAATCTGGACACAGACACAGAAAGGTCTGGAGAGGACGAGGACAGTGAGACATCGTTGTATTATGTTATAAAGTTAAATCTGGACACAGACACAGAAAGGTCTGGAGAGGACGAGGACAGTGAGACATCGTTGTATTATGTTATAAAGTTAAATCTGGACACAGACACAGAAAGGTCTGGAGAGGACGAGGACAGTGAGACATCGTTGTATTATGTTATAAAGTTAAATCTGGACACAGACACAGAAAGGTCTGGAGAGGACGAGGACAGTGAGACATCGTTGTATTATGTTATAAAGTTAAATCTGGACACAGACACAGAAAGGTCTGGAGAGGACGAGGACAGTGAGACATCGTTGTATTATGTTATAAAGTTAAATCTGGACACAGACACAGAAAGGTCTGGAGAGGACGAGGACAGTGAGACATCGTTGTATTATGTTATAAAGTTAAATCTGGACTTAGAGACATACCGGTCCTGTTCACTGTAAAACAGCATTACGCCCTTCACACTGTTCCCAGTCTCTTTCCTCTGTAATATTACAATACAGACCTCCGTCACTAGATACAATACAGACCTCCGTCACTAGATACAATACAGACCTCCGTCACTAGATACAATACACACCTCCGTCACTAGATACAATACAGACCTCCGTCACTAGATACAATACAGACCTCCGTCACTAGATACAATACAGACCTCCATCACTAGATACAATACAGACCTCCATCACTAGATACAATACAGACCTCCGTCACTAGATACAATACAGACCTCCGTCACTAGATACAATACAGACCTCCGTCACTAGATACAATACAGACCTCCATCACTAGATACAATACAGACCTCAATCACTAGATACAATACAGACCTCAATCACTAGATACAATACAGACCTCAATCACTAGATACAATACAGACCTCAATCACTAGATACAATACAGACCTCAATCACTAGATACAATACAGACCTCCGTCACTAGATACAATACAGACCTCCGTCACTAGATACAATACAGACCTCCTTCACTAGATACAATACAGACCTCCGTCACTAGATACAATACAGACCTCCGTCACTAGATACAATACAGACCTCCATCACTAGATACAATACAGACCTCCATCACTAGATACAATACACACCTCCGTCACTAGATACAATACAGACCTCCATCACTAGATACAATACAGACCTCCATCACTAGATACAATACAGACCTCCATCACTAGATACAATACAGACCTCCATCACTAGATGTAATACACACCTCCGTCACTAGATACAATACAGACCTCCGTCACTAGACACTAGTTTTGTAAAAGCATTTTCATATGACATTAATCATATATTTTACGTGAATTCAACCTTTATCTAATTTTGGCGAGCACTGAAAGGATGGCCATAGCTAACCTTGGAGCTCTTGACTCCTGACCCCTCTAAAGGACAGGCCACACTATGGCCACTAGAGGGCAGTGATGTCAAAGTGACTTGGTAGAGGTCAGACACACATCCTCATTAAACAACTGCTGCAGGAAGAGAGAGAGGGAGAGACAGGGAGAGAGAGGGAGAGAGACAGGAGGAGAGAGGGAGAGAGACAGGGGGAGAGAGGGAGAGAGACAGGGGAGAAAGGGAGAGAGACGGGGAGAGAGGGAGAGAGACAGGGGGAGAGAGGGAGAGAGACAGGGGAGAAAGGAGAGAGAGAGAGAGAGAGAGAGAGAGAGAGAGAGAGAGAGAGAGAGGGAGAGAGACAGGGAGAGAGAGAGAGAGAGAGAGAGAGAGAGAGAGAGAGAGAGAGAGAGAGAGAGAGAGAGAGAGAGAGAGAGAGAGAGAGAGAGAGAGAGAGAGAGAGAGAGGTGGCCTGCTCTGAGAACAATCCCTGATGGCTGTAGCATATACAACTGGAAGGAGAGTAGGAAATAACACAACAGATTAAGGCTGCAGTGTCAAACAAATGTGTCTAAAAACAGCCTTAAGAAGTTCCCTCTGGACCACCCAGCCGTCGCCTTCTAACACAGGACTTCTAGAAAGATCCTGGTATCAACTCAACGTCAACACTTTGCATACACAAGAACAAAGAAGGGGAGAAAAACCCTAAAACATTATGTTTTACTCAAGTCAAAGTTATTTGGATCGTTTGAAACCTTCCTAGCTAAGTGTAGCTTCTTTCTGGAGCGTGTACATTTCACATCCAAATATCCATCTAACAACAAATAAACAATACCACAGGCAGCGCTGCCAACGTCTAATGACATAATGTGTTGCATATTATAGAACAAACAACCACAAATACTCAAGAGGTTACAATGTCATTGAGAGAGAGAGAGAGAGAGAGAGAGAGAGAGAGAGAGAGAGAGAGAGAGAGAGACAGAGAGAGACAGAGAGAGACAGAGAGAGACAGAGAGAGACAGAGAGACAGACAGACAGACAGACAGACAGAGACAGAGACAGAGAGAGAGACAGAGAGAGAAACAGAGACAGAGACAGAGACAGAGAGAGAGAGAGAGAGGGAGAGGGAGAGGGAGAGACTGTTCTGCTGTGCTTATCTCCCTGCCTGAGTGAGTGAGTGAGGAGGCCAGTGTAGCAGGGCGTGTGGTGGGGCAGAGAGAAACACACAGTTCTTCTCTGCCACGGTACTTCTTACCAAACCACAACCCATCTCACACATCACACACACTCCACCCAGGGTGCACAGTCATCAGCCCGGGGCCTGGACAGCATGGCTCACTACAGAATAGCCACTACAGAATAGCCAATACAGTATAGTCAATACAGTATAGTCCCTACAGAATAGCCACTACAGAATAGCCACTACAGAATAGCCACTACAGAATAGCCACTACAGAATAGTCAATACAGTATAGTCACTACAGAATAGTCAATACAGTATAGTCACTACAGAATAGTCACTACAGTATAGTCACTACAGTATAGTCCCTACAGTATAGTCCCTACAGAATAGTCCCTACAGTATAGTCACTACAGAAAAGTCAATACAGTATAGTCACTACAGAATAGTCAATACAGTATAGTCAATACAGTATAGTCACTAAAGAATAGTCACTACAGAATAGTCCCTACAGAATAGTCCCTACAGAATAGTCCCTACAGAATAGTCCCTACAGAATAGTCGCTACAGAATAGTCCCTACAGAATAGTCACTACAGTATAGTCCCTACAGAATAGTCACTACAGAATAGTCCCTACAGAACAGTCACTACAGAATAGTCACTACAGAATAGTCCCTACAGAACAGTCCCTACAGAACAGTCACTACAGAACAGTCCCTACAGAATAGTCCCTACAGAATAGTCCCTACAGAATAGTCCCTACAGAATAGTCCCTACAGAATAGTCCCTACAGAATAGTCCCTACAGAACAGTCCCTACAGAACAGTCACTACAGAACAGTCCCTACAGAATAGTCCCTACAGAATAGTCCCTACAGAATAGTCCCTACAGAATAGTCCCTACAGAATAGTCCCTACAGAATAGTCCCTACAGACTCATACACAGAAGTCAGTGGTGGCTGCATGTTAGTCTCTGTTCTGTCTCTGTCCAGGTCATCACACTAGGCCTGCCAAACTCTCTGCCTCTCTGTCTAGTACCAAGGCCCTCTATTGGAAAACGGACCGTTTCATTCACCACGTTCTCTTGTGTAGGAACTGAACACGGGGTCCTGAAGTGTACTACTCTACGCATGCTGTAAAAGTGGGCAGCTTGACTGTACTGATAATTGGACATTTCATTATAATGATGTAGTGTTTCTAAATGAAAAGCTTTATCTAGTTTCTGGGTTAGTTCACTGGCAGTACAGGTGCTGTGTATGGTCATTAGGGGGACTGAATTACGCTGCGTTTACACCTCACACTGGCACAGTAAGACACACACACACACACACCTCCCACGCAGAGCCAGGCCTCTCCGTGATCTACAGTCACTCCACACGTCAACATTAAAGACCACTAAACGAGAGGGTTGTAAAACTCACTACAAATAACCACATTCCTTCTGAATAACTGTTTCCCTCCCACTGATGCCATGGAGAGGATAGAGAGGAGGAGGAGGAGGGGGGAGGAGGAGAGAGGAGGAGAGAGGGGGAGTGGAGGAGAGAGGAGGAGAGGTGGAGGGGGAGGAGGAGAGAGGGGGAGTGGATAGAGGAGGGAGAGGTGGAGGGGGAGGAGGAGGAGAGAGGGGAGGAAGAGGAGAGAGGAGGAGGAGAGAGGTGGAGAGAGGGAGGAGAGGGGAGAGAGTGGGAGGGGGAGGGGGAGAGGAGGAGGAGAGAGGTGGGAGGGAGGAGAGAGTGGGAGGGGGGAGGCATGAAATGCATGGTAGCACTAGACCCATGGGATCAGAACACATACTAAATGTACCAATCTGTCATGTCATTTCCACAGTACCCTAGGTCCATCAGAACACATACTAAATGTACCAATCTGTCATGTCATTTCCACAGTACCCTAGGTCCATCAGAACACATACTAAATAAGTCCATACCCAGACAGTAATAAGTCACTTTCATTAACAGATTTAGTTTAGTTAGATTTTCCAGTCCGTTGCCCCAGAACTCTTCAACGTTTCTGTTGCTTCCACTTAGAAAGAGGAATTGTCTGACTTTCTTTATCTGGCCACATAGTAACTAATAACAATAAGATGTGAGTACAATATTGAAAGTGTGACATGAATTAAGGCACGTTAATTAAATGAGGACTGACGGTGAGAGCACGACCACCCCAACGACAACACGACTCAGATAACACGGGGCTTCTGGGTCAACTCCACCAAGACATGGTCATATCTCTAGTCTCCTCCGTGGATAAACAGGAGATAATCACGTGTCCAGTGGCATCACTGAGGTCCATCACCAGAGGTGTCAACCAGCCAAGGGAGACCCAGGGCAGAGAGCCGGATAGGAGACAAGGGTCTGACAGCAGAGAGACGGATAGGAGACAAGGGCCTGACAGCAGAGAGACGGATAGGAGACAAGGGCCTGATAGCAGAGAGCCTGATAGGAGCCAAAGGCCTGACAGCAGAGAGCCTGATAGGAGACAAGGGCCTGACAGCAGAGAGCCTGATAGGAGCCAAGGGCCTGACAGCAGAGAGCCTGATAGGAGCCAAGGGCCTGACAGCAGAGAGCCTGATAGGAGCCAAGGGCCTGACAGCAGAGACCCTGATAGGAGACAAGGGTCTGACAGCAGAGAGCCTGATAGGAGACAAGGGTCTGACAGCAGAGAGCCGGATAGGAGCCAAGGGCCTGACAGCAGAGAGCCTGATAGGAGACAAGGGCCTGACAGCAGAGAGCCGGAGAGGAGACAAGGGCCTGACAGCAGAGAGCCTGATAGGAGACAAGGGCCTGACAGCAGAGAGACGGATAGGAGACAAGGGCCTGACAGCAGAGAGCCTGATAGGAGACAAGGGCCTGACAGCAGAGAGCCTGATAGGAGACAAGGGTCTGACAGCAGAGAGCCTGATAGGAGACAAGGGCCTGACAGCAGAGAGCCGGATAGGAGACAATGGCCTGACAGCAGAGAGCCTGATAGGAGACAAGGGTCTGACAGCAGAGAGCCTGATAGGAGACAAGGGCCTGACAGCAGAGAGCCTGATAGGAGCCAAGGGCCTGACAGCAGAGAGCCTGATAGGAGACAAGGGTCTGACAGCAGAGAGCCGGATAGGAGCCAAGGGCCTGACAGCAGAGAGCCTGATAGGAGACAAGGGCCTGACAGC
>CM059789.1:68868379-68898379 GCA_030435695.1 Brachymystax lenok tsinlingensis
TGTGCAGTACCCCCTGTATATAGCCTCCACATTGACTCTGTACCGGTACCCCCTGTATATAGCCTCCACATTGACTCTGTACGGTACCCCCTGTATATAGCCTCCACATTGACTCTGTACAGTACCCCCTGTATATAGTCTCCACATTGACTCTGTGCAGTACCCCCTGTATATAGCCTCCACATTGACTCTGTACCGGTACCCCCTGTATATAGTCTCCACATTGACTCTGTACCGGTACCCCCTGTATATAGCCTCGTTATTGTTATTTTATTGTGTTACTTTTTTTTTACTTTAGTTTATTCAGCTACTATATTTTCTTAAAACTGGTTGGTTAAGGGCTTGTCAGTCAGCATTTGACGATAAGGTCTACACCGGTTGTATTCGGCGCATGTGACAAATAAAATGTGGATTTGACTTGACTTGAGAGAGAGAGAGAGACAGACTGACAGACAAACATGGTTGGTTGGGTTCTCACACAGCGTTAACTAGCTCAAACGGGTCACTGCTTTGACTGGATCTAATGTTCTAGCTGACTGAACCAACTGGCCAATTGGCTAGACGCCTGAGAGACTTACTGGACTGGACCGGGCCCCAACTATCAGAGCAGCACATAACCCAATGAGGCTGAAGGCTGGGAAGGACCGGACCCCAACTATCAGAGCAGCACATAACCCAATGAGGCTGAAGGCTGGGAAGGACCGGACCCCAACTATCAGAGCAGCACATAACCCAATGAGGCTGAAGGCTGGGAAGGACCGGACCCCAACTATCAGAACAGCACATAACCCAATGAGGCTGAAGGCTGGGAAGGACCGGACCCCAACTATCAGAGCAGCACATAACCCAATGAGGCTGAAGGCTGGGAAGCACCGGGAGAGAGATGGCCATCACAGGCTTAGTCTCAACCAGTATGTTGTACCTTCACTAGGTTCTCACAGGGCCACGGCTTCCCCAGGGAGGGAGGGAGGGAAAGAAGTGACAGTCCTAAGATCCTCTAATACTGGGAACTTCAAGAGAAAACCTCTGACACTCTAATCAACAGGCTTTACAGCTGCTTTGACTGGACCAATGGACGGATTAGTTGGCTGGCCGGCTGACTGGCTGGCTGGTTATGCTGACTGACTGGCTGGCTGGTTCTGGCGACTGACTGAATGGCTGGTTATGGCGACTGACTTGGGACATCAGCTGGGTGATTCCCCTCTAACCAGGGACTGATTTAGACCTGGGACACCAGGTGGGCGATTCCCCTCTAACCAGGGACTGATTTAGACCTGGGACACCAGGTGGGCGATTCCCCTCTAATCAGGGACTGACTTAGACCTGGGACACCAGGTGGGCGATTCCCCTCTAATCAGGGACTGACTTAGACCTGGGACACCAGGTGGGCGATTCCCCTCTAATCAGGGACTGACTTAGACCTGGGACACCAGGTGGGCGATTCCCCTCTAATCAGGGACTGATTTAGTCCTGGGACACCAGGTGGGCGATTCCCCTCTAATCAGGGACTGACTTAGACCTGGGACACCAGGTGGGCGATTCCCCTCTAATCAGGGACTGACTTAGACCTGGGACACCAGGTGGGCGATTCCCCTCTAATCAGGGACTGATTTAGACCTGGGACACCAGGTGGGCGATTCCCCTCTAATCAGGGACTGATTTAGACCTGGGACACCAGGTGGGCGATTCCCCTCTAATCAGGGACTGATTTAGACCTGGGACACCAGGTGGGCGATTCCCCTCTAATCAGGGACTGACTTAGACCTGGGACACCAGGTGGGCGATTCCCCTCTAGGCTTAGTGTCAAAAAGTATATTCCACTTCCATATGGTGAGAGGCCTTGTCTCAAATAGTCATGGATCCACCTATCACTAGCTCAGAGACCTTGTCTCATACAGTCATGGATCCACCTATCACTAGCTCAGAGACCTTGTCTCATACAGTCATGGATCCACCTATCACTAGCTCTGAGACCTTGTCTCATACAGTCATGGATCCACCTATCACTAGCTCAGAGACCTTGTCTCATACAGTCATGGATCCACCAATCACTAGCTCAGAGACCTTGTCTCATACAGTCATGGATCCACCTATCACTAGCTCAGAGACCTTGTCTCATACAGTCATGGATCCACCTATCACTAGCTCAGAGACCTTGTCTCATACAGTCATGGATCCACCTATCACTAGCTCAGAGACCTTGTCTCATACAGTCATGGATCCACCTATCACTAGCTCAGAGACCTTGTCTCATACAGTCATGGATCCACCTATCACTAGCTCAGAGACCTTGTCTCATACAGTCATGGATCCACCAATCACTAGCTCAGAGACCTTGTCTCATACAGTCATGGATCCACCTATCACTAGCTCAGAGACCTTGTCTCATACAGTCATGGATCCACCTATCACTAGCTCAGAGACCTTGTCTCATACAGTCATGGATCCACCTATCACTAGCTCAGAGACCTTGTCTCATACAGTCATGGATCCACCTATCACTAGCTCAGAGACCTTGTCTCATACAGTCATGGATCCACCTATCACTAGCTCAGAGACCTTGTCTCATACAGTCATGGATCCACCTATCACTAGCTCAGAGACCTTGTCTCATACAGTCATGGATCCACCTATCACTAGCTCAGAGACCTTGTCTCATACAGTCATGGATCCACCTATCACTAGCTCAGAGACCTTGTCTCATACAGGCATGGATCCACCTATCACTAGCTCAGAGACCTTGTCTCATACAGTCATGGATCCACCTATCACTAGCTCAGAGACCTTGTCTCATACAGTCATGGATCCACCTATCACTAGCTCAGAGACCTTGTCTCATACAGTCATGGATCCACCTATCACTAGCTCAGAGACCTTGTCTCATACAGTCATGGATCCACCTATCAGAGGAGAATACAGTAGAGTAATCATATGATCGTTTAATACTGAAATAGAACACAGCCAGCCAGCCAATCAGTCAGTCAGTCAGCCTGCCAACAAGCCTGCCAACCAGCCAGCCAGCCACCCAGTCAGCCAGCCAACAAGCCTGCCAGCCAATCAGTCAGTCAGTCAGCCAACAAGCCTGCCAGCCAGCCAGCCAATCAGTCAGTCAGCCAGCCAACAAGCCTGCCAACCAGCCAGCCAGCCACCCAGTCAGTCAGTCAGCCAGCCAACAAGCCTGCCAACCAGCCAGCCACCCAGTCAGTCAGTCAGCCTGCCAACCAGCCAGCCAGCCACCCAGTCAGTCAGTCAGTCAGCCAGCCAGCCAACCAGTCAGTCAGCCAACCAGCCAGCCAGCCAGCCAGCCAACCAGCCAGCCAGCCACCCAGTCAGTCAGCCAGCCACCCAGTCAACCAGTCAGCCAGCCTGCCAACCAGCCAGCCAGCCAACCAGTCAGCCAACCAGTCAGCCAGCCAACCAGCCAGCCAGCCAACCAGCCAGCCAACCAGCCAGCCAGCCAACCAGCCACCCAGTCAGAAAAACTCAGACGGGACTTTGATCCTCAGACGTCACCACAACAAAAGCCAGTATTAGGACGTCTGCCCTGATAAAAGGCTGTGTCCATGTTTATTCCACATTCATCACCATGATTTGTAAGTAATGTCTGTGACGGGATCCCAGAACTATGTCTGATCTACCAAATAAGCTTCAGATGAATCAAACACAGGACCATTAAATCAGTATGTGCTGCGTCATTAAAATACAACGCTTCAAACACCAAAAACCTACGTAATACCAACATGGATGGGTCCTACAACTGAGACAGGGTGGGTCCTGGCCTGGGCCAATCTAAATGTGACATACTCTGTCCTCTCTTCTGAGTTCGGGTCCTTGAACTGAGACTGGGTGGGTCCTGGCCTGGCCCGCACGGTTTGAGCTACAGTCTCCGCACGGAGCTAGTCATCCCAGAGGAGGTCCAGGATCTGATCCCTACATGGAGCTAGTGATCCCAGAGGAGGTCCAGGCTCTGAGCTAGTCATCCCAGAAGAGGTCAAGGATCTGATCCCTACATGGGGCTAGTGATCCCAGAGGAGGTCCAGGCTCTGATCCCTACATGGAGCTAGTCATCCCAGAGGAGGTCCAGGCTCTGATCCCTACATGGGGCTAGTCATCTCAGAGGAGGTCCAGGCTCTGATCCCTACATGGAGCTAGTCATCCCAGAGGAGGTCCAGGCTCTGATCCCTACATGGAGCTAGTCATCCCAGAGGAGGTCCAGGCTCTGATCCCTACATGGAGCTAGTGATCCCAGAGGAGGTCCAGGCTCTGATCCCTACATGGAGCTAGTCATCCCAGAGGAGGTCCAGGCTCTGATCCCTACATGGAGCTAGTGATCCCAGAGGAGGTCCAGGCTCTGATCCCTACATGGAGCTAGTCATCTCAGAGGAGGTCCAGGCTCTGATCCCTACATGGAGCTAGTCATCCCAGAGGAGGTCCAGGCTCTGATCCCGACATGGGGCTAGTCATCTCAGAGGAGGTCCAGGTTCTGATCCCTACATGGAGCTAGTGATCCCAGAGGAGGTCCAGGCTCTGATCCCTACATGGAGCTAGTCATCTCAGAGGAGGTCCAGGTTCTGATCCCTACATGGAGCTAGTCATCCCAGAGGAGGTCCAGGCTCTGATCCCTACATGGAGCTAGTGATCCCAGAGGAGGTCCAGGCTCTGATCCCTACATGGAGCTAGTGATCCCAGAGGAGGTCCAGGCTCTGATCCCTACATGGAGCTAGTCATCCCAGAGGAGGTCCAGGCTCTGATCCCTACATGGAGCTAGTCATCCCAGAGGAGGTCCAGGCTCTGATCCCTACATGGAGCTAGTGATCCCAGAGGAGGTCCAGGCTCTGATCCCTACATGGAGCTAGTGATCCCAGAGGAGGTCCAGGCTCTGATCCCTACATGGAGCTAGAGATCCCAGAGGAGGTCCAGGCTCTGATCCCTACATGGAGCTAGTGATCCCAGAGGAGGTCCAGGCTCTGATCCCTACATGGAGCTAGTGATCCCAGAGGAGGTCCAGGCTCTGATCCCTACATGGAGCTAGTCATCCCAGAGGAGGTCCAGGCTCTGATCCCTACATGGAGCTAGTGATCCCAGAGGAGGTCCAGGCTCCAGATTTACTGTCTCCACCCGGACAGGGATCTTCTGCTTTCTCCAACAACAGCCTCAATGTGAAACTTTAAAACAGAGCAGACCCATTCTGCTGTCAATCAACATCTTTCCTTCCTTCCTGACCTCCCATTATCTCTCTCTTTCATTCATCCCCCCCTCTCTCTCCCTCTACATTCAATTCCTTTTCAAACAGGCCTTCTGTCCAACGCTCTCTGCCATGTTCTCCTCTAAAACAATTTCTCCCCCTCTCTCTCTCTCTCTCTCTCTCTCTCTCTCTCTCTCTCTCTCTCTCTCTCTCTCTCTCTCTCTCAGCAGTAATAGTTACTGTAATGACTCTTAATCACTTCCCTGGCTGTGAGGCTTGACTGACAGAGGCTCCCCTCTCTCCCCACAGACCTCTCTACCTCCCAACCCCTAGGTCTCTCCCCACAGACCTCTCTACCTCCCAACCCCTAGGTCTCTCCCCACAGACCTCTCTACCTCCCAACCCCTAGGTCTCTCCCCACAGACCTCTCTACCTCCCAACCCCTAGGTATCTCCCCACAGACCTCTCTACCTCCCAACCCCTTGTTCTCTCTCTCCCTCTCCCCCAACCCCTAGTTCTCCCTCCCTCTCCCCCCAGACCTCCCTGTCACCCCCGAGGCTCAGACTGACTAACTCACTGAGTGGGAGCTCCTCTGTATTCATGCATCCCTCTCTCTCTCCCACAGCTCCAGCTCCCTCTCCCTCCCCAGACTACTGTCTCAGGCCCTTTATCCACATGGGGGGGGGCAGTGGTAGTCTGCTAGTGACCAACAGCAGGGCTGGAGTAGTTCCCATCTGCAGCAGTTTATCCTCCTGTTTTCCCCCTCCAGCCTTTAGAGCAGGGAGCTCTAAATGTGCCCTAACCTTTCATCTAACCCTCAATCAGATCAAATAAGCTGGCTGCTAGTTCCTCTCCAGTCCAACTCCTCATTTCAGAGGTTTCACACTATGTTCCGTTGTGTACCGGTGAATAATGTGTCTGTAGGATGTTATCAGGGGGACCATCTTGACACCAGAGGCTCCTGAGGCACGGCTGTGGCCCCTCAACCTCTCAGTTCACATCACTCAACCTGTGTGTGTGTGTGTGTGTGTGTGTGTCTCCCAGCTCCCTCCTCTCACCTCCCTGTAACGGAGAAGAGCAGAGCGGCGCAGCCTTGGTATGTAAGAGGCCTTGACTGCGTCCTCTTTTCCAGCAAATCACAGACACAGCTTCATTATCCTGTCAGAATGAACAGACAGACAGACAGACAGACAGGAGAAAGCCTGGACCTAGAGTAAACAGCCTAGCCCAGGGGAGGTGTGCCTGATCCAGACAGGCCCAGTCTCTCTGACTTCTGACCCCTACCCAGCAACACATCCAGGCCCTGTCAGAGGACTCAGTCTAAACCACTAATAGCAGCCTATACATTAACATCAGCCCCAGTCTCTCTGACCTCTGACCCCTACCCAGCAACACATCCAGGCCCTGTCAGAGGACTCAGTCTAACCCACTAATAGCAGCCTATACATTAACATCAGCCCCAGTCTCTCTGACCTCTGACCCCTACCCAGCAACACATCCAGGCCCTGTCAGAGGACTCAGTCTAAACCACTAATAGCAGCCTATACATTAACATCAGCCCCAGTCTCTCTGACCCCTACCCAGCAACACATCCAGGCCCTGTCAGAGGACTCAGTCTAAACCACTAATAGCAGCCTATACATCAGCCCCAGTCTCTCTGACCTCTGACCTCTACCCAGCAACACATCCAGGCCCTGTCAGAGGACTCAGTCTAAACCACTAATAGCAGCCTATACATTAACATCAGCCCCAGTCTCTCTGACCTCTGACCTCTACCCAGCAACACATCCAGGCCCTGTCAGAGGACTCAGTCTAAACCACTAATAGCAGCCTATACATCAGCCCCAGTCTCTCTGACCTCTGACCCCTACCCAGCAACACATCCAGGCCCTGTCAGAGGACTCAGTCTAAACCACTAATAGCAGCCTATACATTAACATCAGCCCCAGTCTCTCTGACCTCTGACCCCTACCCAACAACACATCCAGGCCCTGTCAGAGGACTCAGTCTAAACCACTAATAGCAGCCTATACATTAACATCAGCCCCAGTCTCTCTGACCTCTGACCCCTACCCAGCAACACATCCAGGCCCTGTCAGAGGACTCAGTCTAAACCACTAATAGCAGCCTATACATTAACATCAGCCCCAGCTTTAAAAACACCAGGTCCTATTTCCCATTGGTGTTTTTCATGATTAATTCCAGTAATGAGCAGAACACTTAGGGCCTCTCCTGCTGATTTCACATAGAGATCTGATGTCAAAACGCTCGGTGCTAGGTGACTCATGACAATGATATCGTTAGGTTTGACACTGGGCTACTCAGCCTTACGGCTTATGAAAATAACACAGAGAGAGAGAGAGAGAGAGAGAGAGAGAGAGACAGAGAGACAGAGAGACCGAGTGAGAGAGAGAGAGAGACAGAGAGAGAGAGAGAGAGAGAGAGAGAGAGAGAGAGAGACAGAGAGAGAGAGATAGAGAGAGAGAGACAGAGAGAGAGTGAGAGAGACCGAGTGAGAGAGACCGAGTGAGAGAGAGAAACTGTACAACACTGTATATAGCCATAATATGACATTTGTAATGTCTTTATTCTTTTGGAAATTCTCTGAGTGTAACATTTACTGTTCATTTGTATTGTTTATTTCACTTTTCTTTATTATCTATTTAATTGCGTTGGCGACGTAAACATGTTTCCCACGCCAATAAAGGCGCATGAATTGAATTGAAAGGGCTGAGAGGAGAGGACAGGGGGAAGACAGGAGAGGAGGACTCAGCTGTCATGGCCTGTCTGCCTACAGACACAAGCAGGGTCACGTTACCAGGGAGGGTGCTGGGAGATGGGTGATCTCCAGGCCCCTGAGGTAGTAACTCTCCCTGGGTTAGAGGCTGTGTGATGGGGGGGGGGCCTACTCCCCACGCCGCGGCAGGCTGGGCGGACGGACGTCACCTCCCTGTCTGCTCCCATCACTAGACTTCAACATTCCTGCACACCTGGGTCAGTGGCAGGTAAGAGGGAGAGGGAGAGGGTTGAGGAGGGGTGAGGAGGAGAGGGTTGAGGAGGGGTGAGGAGGAGAGGGTTGAGGAGGAGAGGGTTGAGGAGGGGTGAGGAGGAGAGGGTTGAGGAGGGGTGAGGAGGAGAGGGTTGAGGAAGAGAGGGTTGAGGAGGGGTGAGGACGAGAGGGTTTAGGAGGGGTGAGGAGGAGAGGGTTGAGGAGGGGTGAGGAGGAGAGGGTTGAGGAGGGGTGAGGACGAGAGGGTTGAGGAGGGGTGAGGAGGAGAGGGTTGAGGAGGAGAGGGTTGAGGAGGGGTGAGGACGAGATGGTTGAGGAGGGGTGAGGAGGAGAGGGTTGAGGAGGGGTGAGGACGAGAGGGCTGACAGTTCAACTTTCCACCAGCCACCCAGAAGTAGAATAGAGTAGAGTGGGTCACTAGATCATCCTGTGTTGGGTCTGCTGATAGCTGCTGAAGGCAGACAGCAACTCTGACCTGAGAGAGTCCAGTCTCCTTCCCTGTTACAGTAGACAGTCAGCAGTGGTTTGTGACGTGGTGTCTAGTCTCCTTCCCTGTTACAGTAGACAGTCGGCAGTGGTTTGTGACGTGGTGTCTAGTCTCCTTCCCTGTTAGTAGACAGTCAGCAGTGGTTTGTGACGTGGTGTCTAGTCTCCTTCCCTGTTACAGTAGACAGTCAGCAGTGGTTTGTGACGTGGTGTCTAGTCTCCTTCCCTGTTACAGTAGACAGTCAGCAGTGGTTTGTGACGTGGTGTCTAGTCTCCTTCTCTGTTACAGTAGACAGTCAGCAGTGGTTTGTGACGTGGTGTCTAGTCTCCTTCTCTGTTACAGTAGACAGTCAGCAGTGGTTTGTGACGTGGTGTCTAGTCTCCTTCTCTGTTACAGTAGACAGTCAGCAGTGGTTTGTGACGTGGTGTCTAGTCTCCTTCCCTGTTAGTAGACAGTCAGCAGTGGTTTGTGACGTGGTGTCTAGTCTCCTTCCCTGTTAGTAGACAGTCAGCAGTGGTTTGTGACGTGGTGTCTAGTCTCCTTCCCTGTTAGTAGACAGTCAGCAGTGGTTTGTGACGTGGTGTCTAGTCTCCTTCCCTGTTAGTAGACAGTCAGCAGTGGTTTGTGACGTGGTGTCTAGTCTCCTTCCCTGTTACAGTAGACAGTCGGCAGTGGTTTGTGACGTGGTGTCTAGTCTCCTTCCCTGTTACAGTAGACAGTCAGCAGTGGTTTGTGACGTGGTGTCTAGTCTCCTTCCCTGTTACAGTAGACAGTCAGCAGTGGTTTGTGACGTGGTGTCTAGTCTCCTTCTCTGTTACAGTAGACAGTCAGCAGTGGTTTGTGACGTGGTGTCTAGTCTCCTTCTCTGTTACAGTAGACAGTCGGCAGTGGTTTGTGACGTGGTGTCCAGTCTCCTTCTCTGTTACAGTAGACAGTCGGCAGTGGTTTGTGACGTGGTGTCCAGTCTCCTTCCCTGTTACAGTAGACAGTCGGCAGTGGTTTGTGACGTGGTGTATCTGTCTGCTCATGCACTGTACTGTCCATTGACTATAGTTTGCGAGCCCTCAGCCTGGTTAGTTAATAAAGTGGGTTGACTGGTAGAGGGGAGAGATGCCAGGCTGTGGGAGTTAGAGGTCACTGGACTGACTGTACCTCAATCAAACCCTGACAGAGAGGCTGGAGGAGAGAGGTTAATCTCTCTCTCCCTCCCTCCCTCCCTCCCTCCCTCCAGCGGCAGAGCCCAGGTTTTATAGTGGGGAAATACAACTGCAGGTAGACAGTGTGTGTCTAGTGAAATAAACCCATGAGGAGAGCAGCCAGGCTGTGCAGCACACTGCAGGGTGAGTCTCCTGGTCTCGGGAGGGAGGGAGGGAGGGAGGAGGGGAGAGAGGGAGGGAAGGAGGAGGGGAGAGAGGGAGGGAGGGTTGGGGAGGGAGGGAGAGAGAGAGGCAGGAGGGGCAGGGAGGGTTGAGGGAGGGAGTGAAGGAGGAGGGGAGAGAGGGAGGGAGGGTTGGGGGAGGGAGGGAGGGAGTGAAGGAGGAGGGGAGAGAGGGAGGGTTGGGGGAGGGAGGGAGGGAGTGAAGGAGGAGGGGAGAGAGGGAGGGAGGGTTGAGGGCAGGGAGGGAGTGCGAGAACAGAGGGAGGGAGAACCAGGTGCAGTCCATTTAGTGAGTAGCCAGACCAACACTACTGATTCCCAGCAGGACAGGATGTGGAGGAATGTTAGGGAACAAAGTGCTGCAGCTTCATCCCTGTCTGTCTCTCCCTGTTACAGCTTCATCCCTGTCTGTCTGTCCCTGTTACAGCTTCATCCCTGTCTGTCTGTCCCTGCTGCAGCTTCATCCCTGTCTGTCTGTCCCTGTTACAGCTTCATCCCTGTCTGTCTCTCCCTGTTACAGCTTCATCCCTGTCTGTCTGTCCCTGTTACAGCTTCATCCCTGTCTGTCTGTCCCTGCTGCAGCTTCATCCCTGTCTGTCTGTCCCTGTTACAGCTTCATCCCTGTCTGTCTGTCTGTCCCTGTTACAGCTTCATCCCTGTCTGTCTGTCCCTGCTGCAGCTTCATCCCTGTCTGTCTGTCCCTGTTACAGTTTCATCCCTGTCTGTCTGTCCCTGTTACAGTTTCATCCCTGTCTGTCTCTCCCTGCTGCAGCTTCATCCCTGTCTGTCTGTCCCTGTTACAGCTTCATCCCTGTCTGTCTGTCTGTCTGCCTGTCCCTGTTACAGCTTCATCCCTGTCTGTCTGTCCCTGTTACAGCTTGGTCTATAGGGAGCTAGTGGTCTACAGGGAGCTAGTTAGAGAGCATAGCTAGTGGTCTATAGGGAGCTAGTTAGAGAGCATAGCTAGTGGTCTATAGGGAGCTAGTTAGAGAGCATAGCTAGTAGTCTATAGGGAGCTAGTTAGAGAGCATAGCTAGTAGTCTATAGGGAGATAGTTAGAGAGCATAGCTAGTGGTCTATAGGGAGCTAGTTAGAGAGCATAGCTAGTGGTCTACAGGGAGCTAGTTAGAGAGCACAGCTAGTAGTCTATAGGGAGCTAGTTAGAGAGCATAGCTAGTGGTCTATAGGGAGCTAGTTAGAGAGCATAGCTAGTGGTCTATAGGGAGCTAGTTAGAGAGCATAGCTAGTGGTCTATAGGGAGCTAGTTAGAGAGCATAGCTAGTGGTCTATAGGGAGCTAGTTAGAGAGCATAGCTAGTGGTCTACAGGGAGCTAGTTAGAGAGCACAGCTAGTAGTCTATAGGGAGCTAGTTAGAGAGCATAGCTAGTGGTCTATAGGGAGCTAGTTAGAGAGCATAGCTAGTGGTCTATAGGGAGCTAGTTAGAGAGCATAGCTAGTAGTCTACAGGGAGCTAGTTAGAGAGCACAGCTAGTGGTCTATAGGGAGCTAGTTAGAGAGCATAGCTAGTAGTCTATAGGGAGCTAGTTAGAGAGCATAGCTAGTGGTCAATAGGGAGCTAGTGGTCTATAGGGAGATAGTTAGAGAGCATAGCTAGTGGTCTATAGGGAGCTAGTTAGAGAGCATAGCTAGTAGTCTATAGGGAGCTAGTTAGAGAGCATAGCTAGTGGTCTACAGGGAGCTAGTTAGAGAGCACAGCTAGTAGTCTATAGGGAGCTAGTTAGAGAGCATAGCTAGTGGTCTATAGGGAGCTAGTTAGAGAGCATAGCTAGTGGTCTATAGGGAGCTAGTTAGAGAGCATAGCTAGTGGTCTATAGGGAGCTAGTTAGAGAGCATAGCTAGTGGTCTATAGGGAGCTAGTTAGAGAGCATAGCTAGTGGTCTACAGGGAGCTAGTTAGAGAGCACAGCTAGTAGTCTATAGGGAGCTAGTTAGAGAGCATAGCTAGTGGTCTATAGGGAGCTAGTTAGAGAGCATAGCTAGTGGTCTATAGGGAGCTAGTTAGAGAGCATAGCTAGTAGTCTACAGGGAGCTAGTTAGAGAGCACAGCTAGTGGTCTATAGGGAGCTAGTTAGAGAGCATAGCTAGTAGTCTATAGGGAGCTAGTTAGAGAGCATAGCTAGTGGTCAATAGGGAGCTAGTGGTCTATAGGGAGATAGTTAGAGAGCATAGCTAGTGGTCTATAGGGAGCTAGTTAGAGAGCATAGCTAGTAGTCTATAGGGAGCTAGTTAGAGAGCATAGCTAGTGGTCTATAGGGAGCTAGTGGTCTATAGGGAGATAGTTAGAGAGCATAGCTAGTGGTCTATAGGGAGCTAGTTAGAGAGCATAGCTAGTAGTCTATAGGGAGCTAGTTAGAGAGCATAGCTAGTGGTCTATAGGGAGCTAGTGGTCTATAGGGAGATAGTTAGAGAGCATAGCTAGTGGTCTATAGGGAGCTAGTTAGAGAGCACAGCTAGTGGTCTATAGGGAGCTAGTGGTCTATAGGGAGATAGTTAGAGAGCATAGCTAGTGGTCTATAGGGAGCTAGTTAGAGAGCATAGCTAGTGGTCTATAGGGAGCTAGTTAGAGAGCATAGCTAGTGGTCTATAGGGAGCTAGTTAGAGAGCACAGCTAGTGGTCTATAGGGAGCTAGTTAGAGAGCATAGCTAGTGGTCTATAGGGAGCTAGTTAGAGAGCACAGCTAGTGGTCTATAGGGAGCTAGTTAGAGAGCACAGCTAGTGGTCTATAGGGAGCTAGTTAGAGAGCACAGCTAGTGGTCTATAGGGAGCTAGTTAGAGAGCATAGCTAGTGGTCTATAGGGAGCTAGTGGTCTATAGGGAGCTAGTTAGAGAGCATAGCTAGTAGTCTATAGGGAGCTAGTTAGAGAGCATAGCTAGTGGTCTATAGGGAGATAGTTAGAGAGCATAGCTAGTGGTCTATAGGGAGCTAGTTAGAGAGCATGGCTAGTGGTCTATAGGGAGCTAGTTAGAGAGCATAGCTAGTGGTCTATAGGGAGCTGGTTAGAGAGCATGGCTAGTGGTCTATAGGGAGCTAGTTAGAGAGCATGGCTAGTAGTCTATAGGAGCTAGTGGTCTGCAGGAGCTAGTTAGAGAGCACAGCTGGTGGTCTATAGGGAGCTAGTTAGAGAGCATAGCTAGTGGTCTATAGGGAGCTAGTTAGAGAGCATAGCTAGTGGTCTATAGGGAGCTAGTTAGAGAGCATAGCTAGTAGTCTATAGGGAGCTAGTTAGAGAGCATAGCTAGTGGTCTATAGGGAGCTAGTTAGAGAGCATAGCTAGTGGTCTATAGGGAGCTAGTTAGAGAGCATAGCTAGTGGTCTATAGGGAGCTAGTTAGAGAGCATGGCTAGTGGTCTATAGGGAGCTAGTTAGAGAGCATAGCTAGTGGTCTATAGGGAGCTAGTTAGAGAGCATAGCTAGTGGTCTATAGGGAGCTAGTTAGAGAGCATAGCTAGTGGTCTATAGGGAGCTAGTTAGAGAGCATAGCTAGTGGTCTATAGGGAGCTAGTTAGAGAGCATAGCTAGTGGTCTATAGGGAGCTAGTTAGAGAGCATAGCTAGTGGTCTATAGGGAGCTAGTTAGAGAGCATAGCTAGTGGTCTATAGGGAGCTAGTGGTCTATAGGGAGCTAGTTAGAGAGCATAGCTAGTGGTCTATAGGGAGCTAGTTAGAGAGCATAGCTAGTAGTCTATAGGGAGCTAGTGGTCTACAGGGAGCTAGTTAGAGAGCACAGCTAGTGGTCTATAGGGAGCTAGTTAGAGAGCATAGCTAGTAGTCTATAGGGAGCTAGTGGTCTATAGGGAGCTAGTTAGAGAGCATAGCTAGTGGTCTATAGGGAGCTAGTTAGAGAGCATAGCTAGTGGTCTATAGGGAGCTAGTTAGAGAGCATAGCTAGTGGTCTATAGGGAGCTAGTTAGAGAGCATAGCTAGTAGTCTATAGGGAGCTAGTTAGAGAGCATAGCTAGTGGTCTATAGGGAGATAGTTAGAGAGCATAGCTAGTAGTCTATAGGGAGCTAGTTAGAGAGCATAGCTAGTAGTCTATAGGGAGCTAGTTAGACAGCATAGCTAGTGGTCTATAGGGAGCTAGTTAGAGAGCATAGCTAGTAGTCTATAGGGAGCTGGTTAGAGAGCATAGCTAGTGGTCTATAGGGAGCTGGTTAGAGAGCATAGCTAGTGGTCTATAGGGAGCTAGTTAGAGAGCATGGCTAGTAGTCTATAGGGAGCTAGTTGAGAGCATGGCTGGTGGTCTATAGGGAGCTGGTTAGAGAGCATGGCTAGTGGTCTATAGGGAGCAAGTGGTCTATAGGGAGCTAGTTAGAGAGCATGGCTAGTGGTCTATAGGAGCTGGTTAGAGAGCATGGCTGGTGGTCTATAGGGAGCTGGTTAGAGAGCATAGCTAGTGGTCTATAGGGGGCTAGTTAGAGAGCATGGCTAGTGGTCTATAGGGAGCTGGTTAGAGAGCATGGCTAGTGGTCTATAGGAGCTAGTGGTCTATAGGGAGCTGGTTAGAGAGCATAGCTAGTGGTCTATAGGGAGCTAGTTAGAGAGCATGGCTAGTAGTCTATAGGAGCTAGTGGTCTATAGGGAGCTGGTTAGAGAGCATGGCTAGTGGTCTATAGGAGCTGGTTAGAGAGCATGGCTAGTGGTCTATAGGGAGCTAGTTAGAGAGCATGGCTAGTGGTCTATAGGAGCTGGTTAGAGCATAGCTAGTGGTCTATAGGAGCTAGTTAGCTAGTGGTCTATAGGGAGCTGGTTAGAGCATGGCTAGTGGTCTAGCTAGTCTATAGCTGGTGGTCTATAGCTGGTTAGAGCATGGTAGTGGAGCTAGTAGTCTAGCTGGTTAGAGAGCATAGCTGGTTCATAGGGAGCTGGTTGAGCAGCATGAGCTAGTGGTCTATAGAGAGTTAGCATGGCTAGTAGTCTATAGGGAGCTAGTTAGAGAGCATAGCTAGTGGTCTATAGGGAGCTAGTTAGAGAGCATAGCTAGTGGTCTATAGGGAGCTGGTTAGAGAGCATAGCTAGTGGTCTATAGAGCTAGTTAGAGAGCATGGCTAGTAGTCTATAGGGAGCTGGTTAGAGAGCATAGCTAGTGGTCTATAGGGAGCTGGTTAGAGAGCATGGCTAGTGGTCTATAGGGAGCTGGTTAGAGAGCATGGCTGGTAGTCTATAGGGAGCTGGTTAGAGGCATGGCTAGTGGTCTATAGGGAGCTGGTTAGAGAGCATGGCTGGTGGTCTATAGGGAGCTGGTTAGAGAGCATGGCTAGTGGTGGTCTATAGAGCTGGTTAGAGCATGGCTAGTGGTCTATGGGAGCTGGTTAGAGAGCATAGCTAGTGGTCTATAGGGAGCTAGTTAGAGAGCATAGCTGGTGGTCTATAGGGAGCTAGTTAGAGAGCATGGCTGGTGGTCTATAGGGAGCTGGTTAGAGCATGGCTAGTGGTCTATAGGGAGCTAGTTAGAGAGCATAGCTAGTGGTCTGTAGGGAGCTGGTTAGAGAGCATGGCTAGTGGTCTATAGGGAGCTGGTTGAGAGCATGGCTAGTGGTCTATAGGGAGCTAGTTAGAGAGCATAGCTAGTGGTCTATAGGAGCTGGTTGAGAGCATAGCTGGTGGTCTATAGGGAGCTAGTTAGAGAGCAGCTAGAGTGGTCTATAGAGGCTAGCTGCTAGTTAGAGAGCATAGCTAGTGGTCATAGCTAGTGGTCTGGTAGCTAGTGGTAGCTAGTGTGCAGAGCAGCTAGTGGTCTATGAGCTAGCTAGTTAGAGAGCATAGCTAGTGGTCTATAGGGAGCTAGTTAGAGAGCATAGCTAGTGGTCTATGGATCTATACACAGGATTAACATCTGTATGATGTAATGGATAATGTAGAGACAAAAAGAGTGCCCTGTTTATATACTGTAGAAAGGTACAGAGAATACAACAAGACTAGTGGACTGTACATTGACAGTGACACATGAACAGGGAGATGGAAGTTGTATTGCCAAGGTAGGAGAGAGAGAGAGAGAGAGAGAGACAGAGAGAGAGAGAGAGAGAGAGAGAGAGAGAGAGAGAGAGAGAGAGAGAGAGAGAGAGAGAGAGAGAGAGAGAGAGAGAGAGAGAGAGAGAGAGAGAGAGAGAGAGAGAGAGAGAGAGAGAGAGACAGAGAGAGAGAGAGAGAGAGAGAGAGAGAGAGAGAGAGAGAGAGAGAGAGAGAGAGAGAGAGAGAGAGAGAGAGAGAGAACATCTACAGGTGTTGCTCTGCCCTGTCAGGTACCTTTCACCTAGCCAAGTGTTGGGTCATACTCAATAAACACACACAGCGGCACAACTACTCCATTAAGTTAAGTCGACCTCATCTACTTAGAGGAATATTAGCAGAGAAACCCCAGATACCAGGCGGAATGTCAAACAAGTCATGTGACGTGAGGGTTCCATGACGGAACTACCTGGGACGGGACGGGGACCAGTTTATAATAGAACTGGAAACCAGGTGGGAAAACCCAAACCGTAACGAGAGAAGTGTCAAATCCCTTCGAGATTTAGGATCCAGATGTTGATGAATAACTAGTGTTCCGTTCAGTAACTAATGTCAAATAAGTAACAGACGCGAGGCGTAAAGGACGCATGAGCTCATTCGTTTACAACATCTATATTTCTTCATTTTTCTCAGTAATATTAGAGGGAGCGGCAACGTTTACCAAAGTGTTCGGTGATGGTTGTGGTTGTGGAGGTGAGACTGTTACGGGGGCATCGTGGGGGGAAACACCCCGTTCATCATACTCAGTGTGGTCATGTACCGGGGCAGAAAGTGGAAGGCGACCAAACACATCTCTATTTCCACACGTAACGACGTAACACATGACATAATGCCTGTAGACTAAACGAAGGCATTGATAGAGTGTATATGAAAGACTCTCTCCTCATCCACAGAGGGTTACTAAACATCAGCTCCATCAGCGCTTACTAAACATGAGCTCCATCAGCTCCAACTAAACATCAGCTCCATCAGCTCTTACTAACATCAGCTCCATCAGCTCCATCAGCTCTTACTAACATCAGCTCCATCAGCTCTTACTAAACATCAGCTCCATCAGCTCTTACTAACATCAGCTCCATCAGCTCTTACTAACATCAGCTCCATCAGCTCTTACTAACATCAGCTCCATCAGCTCCATCAGCTCTTACTAACATCAGCTCCATCAGCTCTTACTAACATCAGCTCCATCAGCTCTTACTAACACCAGCTCCATCAGCTCTTACTAACATCAGCTCCATCAGCTCCATCAGCTCTTACTAAACCTCAGCTCCATCAGCTCTTACTAACATCAGCTCCATCAGCTCTTACTAACATCAGCTCCATCAGCTCTTACTAAACATCAGCTCCATCAGCTCTTACTAAACATCAGATCCATCAGCTCCATCAGCTCTTACTAACATCAGCTCCACCAGCTCTTACTAAACATCAGCTCCATCAGCTCTTACTAACATCAGCTCCATCAGCTCCATCAGCTCTTACTAACATCAGCTCCACCAGCTCTTACTAAACATCAGATCCATCAGCTCCATCAGCTCTTACTAACATCAGCTCCATCAGCTCTTACTAACATCAGCTCCATCAGCTCTTACTAACATCAGCTCCATCAGCTCTTACTAACATCAGCTCCATCAACTCTTACTAAACATCAGCTCCATCAGCTCCATCAGCTCTTACTAACATCAGCTCCATCAGCTCTTACTAACATCAGCTCCATCAGCTCTTACTAAACATCAGCTCCATCAGCTCCATCAGCTCTTACTAACATCAGCTCCATCAGCTCTTACTAACATCAGCTCCATCAGCTCTTACTAACATCAGCTCCATCAGCTCTTACTAACATCAGCTCCATCAGCTCCATCAGCTCTTACTAACATCAGCTCCATCAGCTCCATCAGCTCTTACTACCATCAGCTCCATCAGCTCCATCAGCTCTTACTACCATCAGCTCCATCAGCTCCATCAGCTCTTACTACCATCAGCTCCATCAGCTCCATCAGTGTTTAATCATATTAATATAATGGCGCCAGGACTAAATGGCCGCCGTTTTACAGGCGACTAACCAATTGTGCTATTATGTAGTTATTATGTCGTTATTATGTCGTTATGTCGTTATTATGTTGTTATTATGTAGTTATTATGTCGTTATTATGTCGTTATTATGCTCTCCTAGTGGCCGGGGACTTTAACCCAGGGAAACTTAAATTAGTTTTACCTCATTTCGATCAGCATGTTAAATGCACAACCTTTACTCCACACACAGAGACGCGTACAAAGCTCTCCCTCGCCCTCCATTTGGCAAATCTGACCATAATTCTATTCTCCTGATGTCTGCTTACAATACAAAATGAGAGCAGGAAGCACCAGTGACTCGGTCAATAAAAAAGTGGTCAGATGAAGCAGATGCTAAACTACAGGACTGTTTTGCTATCACAGACTGGAACATGTTCCGGGATTCCTCCGATGGCATTGAGGAGTACACAACATCAGTCATTAATAAGATTGGTGGTGCTCAGGGTTTAAAGGTCATGGAGCAGGGTGGTGCTCAGGGTTCAGGGTTTAAAGGTCATGGAGCAGTGTGGTGCTCAGGGTTCAGGGTTTAAAGGTCATGGAGCAGTGTGGTGCTCAGGGTTCAGGGTTTATGATGTCTCAGCATTCAAAATGAGCAGAATGACAGAACTCACAGAGTTCCAGAAGTCACATCCAGAACGACAGAACTCACAGAGTTCCAGAAGTCACATCCAGAACGACAGAACTCACAGAGTTCCAGAAGTCACATCCAGAACGACAGAACTCACAGAGTTCCAGAAGTCACATCCAGAACGACAGAACTCACAGAGTTCCAGAAGTCACATCCAGAACGACAGAACTCACAGAGTTCCAGAACGACAGAACTCACATCCAGAATGACAGAACTCACAGAGTTCCAGAAGTCACATCCAGAACATACAGGTTGAGACACACAAACAGCTGACACACACGGGGATAAATATGTGACGACCGCAAAAAGACGGACAGTCATTTTTCAGTCTGTGTGTCACTTGGACAAATCTGGGTAGTTTCAGGAGTGAATGGTAAAACAACAGAGGTCAGTGCGTACAGCTTCCAAGCCTTCCAATCCCCACCAATATGGGTCTCTCTCTCTCTCTCTCTCTCTCTCTCTCTCTCTCTCTCTCTCTCATCACATTTTATTTGTCAATTACAACAGTTGTAGGCTAACAGTGAAATAGAAATAATAACACAAGGAATAATGACATAAATGAGTCTTTCAAAGCGTTTCATGGCTATAGATGTGGAATCTGTATTTTCTGTAATCCATAGTTTCTGGTTGGGATATGTACGGTCACTGTGAGGATGATGCCGGGAACATATTTCAGTCTGTGCTCTCCTCTCCCCCGTCTCTCTCCTAGATGGGAGAATTCCTCCCTGGTTTTTACAATGTCAATACTAGTCCACGTCGGCCCTAAGGACCCCACCACCACCCCGAATACTAGCCCACGTCGGCCCTAAGGACCCGAATACTTGCCCACGTCGGCCCTAAGGACCCCACCACCACCCCGAATACTAGTCCACGTCGGCCCTAAGGACCCGAATACTTGTCCGCGTCGGCCCTAAGGACCCGAATACTTGCCCGCGTCGGCCCTAAGGACCCGAATACTAGCCCGCGTCGGCCCTAAGGACCCGAATACTAGCCCACGTCGGCCCTAAGGACCCGAATACTAGCCCACGTCGGCCCTAAGGACCCGAATACTAGCCCACGTCGGCCCTAAGGACCCCACCACCACCCCGAATACTAGCCCACGTCGGCCCTAAGGACCCGAATACTAGCCCACGTCGGCCCTAAGGACCAGAATACTAGCCCGCGTCGGCCCTAAGGACCCGAATACTAGCCCACGTCGGCCCTAAGGACCCGAATACTAGCCCGCGTCGGCCCTAAGGACCCGAATACTAGCCCACGTCGGCCCTAAGGACCCGAATACTTGCCCGCGTCGGCCCTAAGGACCCGAATACTTGCCCGCGTCGGCCCTAAGGACCCCACCACCACCCCGAATACTAGTCCACGTCGGCCCTAAGGACCCCACCACCACCCCGAATACTAGCCCACGTCGGCCCTAAGGACCCGAATACTTGCCCGCGTCGGCCCTAAGGACCCGAATACTAGCCCACGTCGGCCCTAAGGACCCGAATACTAGCCCACGTCGGCCCTAAGGACCCGAATACTAGCCCACGTCGGCCCTAAGGACCCCACCACCACCCCGAATACTAGCCCACGTCGGCCCTAAGGACCCGAATACTAGCCCACGTCGGCCCTAAGGACCCGAATACTAGCCCGCGTAGGCCCTAAGGACCCGAATACTAGCCCACGTCGGCCCTAAGGACCCGAATACTAGCCGCGTCGGCCCTAAGGACCGAATACTAGCCCACGTCGGCCCTAAGGACCCCACCACCACCCCGAATACTAGCCCACGTCGGCCCTAAGGACCTGAATACTAGCCCACGTCGGCCCTAAGGACCCTAATACTAGCCCGCGTCGGCCCTAAGGACCCGAATACTAGCCCACGTCGGCCCTAAGGACCCCACCACCACCCCGAATACTAGCCCACGTCGGCCCTAAGGACCCGAATACTAGCCCGCGTCGGCCCTAAGGACCCGAATACTAGCCGCGTCGGCCCTAAGGACCCGAATACTAGCCCGTCGGCCCTAAGGACCCGAATACTGGCCACGTCGGCCCTAAGGACCCGAATACTAGCCCACGTCGGCCCTAAGGACCCGAATACTAGCCCGCGTCGGCCCTAAGGACCCGAATACTAGCCCGCGTCGGCCCTAAGGACCCTAATACTAGCCCGTGTCGGCCCTAAGGAGCCGAATACTAGCCCACGTCGGCCCTAAGAACCCGAATACTAGCCCGCGTCGGCCCTAAGGACCCGAATACTAGCCCACGTCGGCCCTAAGGACCCGAATACTAGCCCGCGTCGGCCCTAAGGACCCGAATACTAGCCCACGTCGGCCCTAAGGACCCAAATACTAGCCCACGTCGGCCCTAAGGACCCCACCACCACCCCGAATACTAGCCCACGTCGGCCCTGGGACCCGAATACTAGCCGCGTCGGCCCAAAGGACCCGAATACTAGCCCACGTCGGCCCTGGGACCCGAATTCTGGCCGCGTCGGCCTAAGGACCCGAATACTAGCCCGCGTCGGCCCTAAGGACCCGAATACTAGCCAGCGTCGGCCCTAAGGACCCGAATACTAGCCGCGTCGGCCTAAGGACCCGAATACTAGCCCGTCGGCCTAAGGACCCGAATACTAGCCGCGTCGGCCTAAGGACCGAATACTGGCCCACGTCGCCCCTAAGGACCCGAATACTAGCCGCGTCGGCCCTAAGGACCCCACCACCACCCGAATACTAGTCCACGTCGGCCTAAGGACCCCACCACCACCCGAATACTAGCCCACGTCGGCCCTAAGGACCCGAATACTAGCCCGCCGGCCTAAGGACCCGAATACTAGGCCACGTCGGCCCTAAGGACCCGAATACTAGCCACGTCGGCCCTAAGGACCCGAATACTAGCCCGTCGGCCCTAAGGACCCGAATACTAGCCCACGTCGGCCCTAAGGACCGAATACTAGCCCACGTCGGCCCTAAGGACCCCACCACCACCCGAATACCAGCCCACGCCGGCCCTAAGGACCCCACCACCACCCCGAATACTAGCCCACGCCGGCCCTAAGGACCCGAATACTAGCCCGCCGGCCCTAAGGACCCGAATACTAGCCCGTCGGCCCTAAGGACCGAATACTGGCCACGTCGGCCCTAAGGACCACCACCACCCGAATACTAGCCCACGTCGGCCCTAAGGACCCGAATACTAGCCCGCGTCGGCCCTAAGGACCCGAATACTAGCCCACGTCGGCCCTAAGGACCCCACCACCACCCCGAATACTAGCCCACGTCGGCCCTAAGGACCCCACCACCACCCGAATACTAGCCCACGTCGGCCCTAAGGACCCGAATACTAGCCGCGTCGGCCCTGGGACCCGAATACTAGCCGCGTCGGCCCTAAGGACCGAATACTAGCCACGTCGGCCCTAAGGACCCCACCACCACCCGAATACTAGCCCACGTCGGCCCTAAGGACCCGAATACTAGCCCGTCGGCCCTAAGGACCCGAATACTAGCCCACGCCGCCCTAAGGACCCGAATACTAGCCCTGCCGCCCTAAGGACCCGAATACCTAGCCCGCCGCCCTAAGGACCGAATACTAGCCCACGCCGGCCCTAAGGACCCGAATACTAGCCCGCCGCCCTAAGGACCCGAATACTAGCCCACGCCGGCCCTAAGGACCAATACCAGCCCACGCCGGCCCTAAGGACCCCACCACCACCCCGAATACTAGCCCACGCCGCCCTAAGGACCCGAATACTAGCCCGCCGCCCTAAGGACCCGAATACTAGCCCACGCCGCCCTAAGGACCCGAATACTAGCCCACGTCGGCCCTAAGGACCCGAATACTAGCCCGCGTCGGCCCTAAGGACCCCACCACCATCCTATAATTAGCTTAATTAATTACAGCTTAACCAACTGTTCCAACATTAATCATTAATTCTTTCTATCTTTCTCCAGCTGCCTCTCCCAGTCTTTTCACCCCAAGCCGCTTCTTGTGGGACACATTTAGTCCCCCCGTAGGTCATCTACCCCCACCTTGTTCTCAGATCATTGGTTCCCACTTCAGATGGTCAGTCAACTAGGGAGATAGCTATTTGTTCTGCTCCCTAGCAGGTCAGACCTCTACCTGCCTAGCTGTGCATCGGAAACAGGCCAAGGCATCTGAACTTTAGTTAGGTAGCCTGGGGAAAAAAAAACATTGCTAAGTTATCCTGGGACTGGGACATGGTTTGGTTTCGGTGTGAATCAGTAACCATCTGTAGTATGACCCGGTGGTGGCTTCATTTAGTGGCGGCACCTTGATCATGGGTGGAACGACTGGAACGAGCCATGAGAGAGCACACTGGTGCAGTGGACACACACTGGTAAAGCCATAAGTTACAATCTTTACTGCTTTGCAATATCCCTAAAATAAATATATATATATATATTTTATAATTGTGCAAACGCCTAAATAAGTGACAAAAAAAATGACTGAATATCATCAGATTCATTTTTACAGTAGAAATGTGACTATGGATTGGCCAATACCGTAACTGACATCAATAGTACGTCAGTAACGTCCACATCGTTCACAGCTGTGTGGGAAACAGACCTCCAGACTCTGATTAAGAGATCACCACACAGCCAATCGGTGTGATTGTGCGGCACGTCGTATGATGTGATCGGCTGGAATGTTCCCGACCTTTGATCCAATGACAACATTTTAATTAGATAAGGTTAACTGACATGACCTGGTTCCGCCACTCCGCCGTTCCTGCCTGGATAGAGAGCAAACAGTGGCTCCAGGGGAAGGCCAGGGATTACTGGTGTACACTTGACTACACACAGAGAACACATGCTTACAGACACACACACAACCTCGAAGCAGCTTGAGAACTACAGCAGAACAAACCCTAAGGAACAAAAAACTAGCCTCAACTTGTAAACTTACAACTTACCTGTTTCTCTCCTTCTCTCCTTCTCTCCTTACCTCCTTCCCTTCTGATGGATGGATCAGAGTGGAATAAACCTCCCAGCTGGCAGAGAAACACCATGCCTCTTCACACACTTTCATTTACAATTAGTCAGCTTTACGTAAGGCTAGTGGCTAGCAGAGTGAGGGGTTTTATGTGAGGCTAGCTGAGTGAGGGGTTTTATGTAAGGCTAGTGGCTAGCTGAGTGAGGGGTTTTATGTAAGGCTAGAGGCTAGCTGAGTGAGGGGTTTTATGTAAGGCTAGTGTCTAGCTGAGTGAGGGGTTTTATGTGAGGCTAGTGGCTAGCTGAGTGAGGGGTTTTATGTGAGGCTAGTGTCTAGCTGAGTGAGGGGTTTTACGTAAGGCTAGTGGCTAGCAGAGTGAGGGGTTTACGTGAGGCTAGCTGAGTGAGGGGTTTTATGTAAGGCTAGTGGCTAGCTGAGTGAGGGGTTTTATGTGAGGCTAGCTGAGTGAGGGGTTTTATGTAAGGCTAGTGGCTAGCTGAGTGAGGGGTTTTATGTAAGGCTAGTGACTAGCTGAGTGAGGGGTTTTATGTGAGGCTAGTGGCTAGCTGAGTGAGGGGTTTTATGTAAGGCTAGTGGCTAGCTGAGTGAGGGGTTTTATGTAAGGCTAGTGTCTAGCTGAGTGAGGGGTTTTACGTGAGGCTAGCTGAGTGAGGGGTTTTATGTAAGGCTAGTGGCTAGCTGAGTGAGGGGTTTTATGTGAGGCTAGCTGAGTGAGGGGTTTTATGTAAGGCTAGTGGCTAGCTGAGTGAGGGGTTTTATGTAAGGCTAGTGACTAGCTGAGTGAGGGGTTTTATGTGAGGCTAGTGGCTAGCTGAGTGAGGGGTTTTATGTAAGGCTAGTGGCTAGCTGAGTGAGGGGTTTTATGTAAGGCTAGTGGCTAGCTGAGTGAGGGGTTTTATGTAAGGCTAGTGGCTAGCTGAGTGAGGGTTTATGTGAGGCTAGTGGCTGGCTGAGTGAGGGGTTTTATGTGAGGCTAGTGGCTGGTGAGGGGTAAGGCTAGTGGCTAGCTGAGTGAGGGATTTTATGTAAGGCTAGTGGCTAGCTGAGTGAGGGGTTTTATGTAAGGCTAGTGTCTAGCTGAGTGAGGGTTTTTATGTGAGGCTAGTGGCTAGCTGAGTGAGGGGTTTTATGTGAGGCTAGTGTCTAGCTGAGTGAGGAGTTTTACGTAAGGCTAGTGGCTAGCAGAGTGAGGGGTTTTACGTGAGGCTAGCTGAGTGAGGGGTTTTATGTAAGGCTAGTGGCTAGCTGAGTGAGGGGTTTTATGTGAGGCTAGCTGAGTGAGGGGTTTTATGTAAGGCTAGTGGCTAGCTGAGTGAGGGGTTTTATGTAAGGCTAGTGGCTAGCTGAGTGAGGGGTTTTATGTGAGGCTAGTGACTAGCTGAGTGAGGGGTTTTATGTAAGGTTAGTGACTAGCTGAGTGAGGGGTTTTATGTGAGGCTAGCTGAGTGAGGGGTTTTATGTAAGGCTAGTGTCTAGCTGAGTGAGGGGTTTTATGTGAGGCTAGCTGAGTGAGGGGTTTTATGTAAGGCTAGTGACTAGCTGAGTGAGGGGTTTTACGTAAGGCTAGTGGCTAGCTGAGTGAGGGGTTTTATGTAAGGCTAGTGGCTAGCTGAGTGAGGGGTTTTACGTAAGGCTAGTGGCTAGCTGAGTGAGGGGTTTTATGTAAGGCTAGTGGCTAGCTGAGTGAGGGGTTTTATGTAAGGCTAGTGGCTAGCTGAGTGAGGGGTTGTATGTAAGGCTAGTGGCTAGCTGAGTGAGGGGTTTTATGTAAGGCTAGTGACTAGCTGAGTGAGGGGTTTTATGTAAGGTTAGTGACTAGCTGAGTGAGGGGTTTTATGTAAGGCTAGTGTCTAGCTGAGTGAGGGGTTTTATGTGAGGCTAGCTGAGTGAGGGGTTTTATGTAAGGCTAGTGGCTAGCTGAGTGAGGGGTTTTATGTAAGGTTAGTGACTAGCTGAGTGAGGGGTTTTATGTGAGGCTAGTGGCTAGCTGAGTGAGGGGTTTTATGTAAGGCTAGTGACTAGCTGAGTGATGGGTTTTATGTAAGGTTAGTGACTAGCTGAGTGAGGGGTTTTATGTGAGGCTAGTGGCTAGCTGAGTGAGGGGTTTTATGTAAGGCTAGTGACTAGCTGAGTGAGGGGTTTTATGAAAGGCTAGTGGCTAGCTGAGTGAGGGGTTTTATGTGAGGCTAGTGACTAGCTGAGTGAGGGGTTTTATGTAAGGCTAGTGACTAGCTGAGTGAGGGGTTTTATGTAAGGTTAGTGACTAGCTGAGTGAGGGGTTTTATGTAAGGCTAGTGTCTAGCTGAGTGAGGGGTTTTATGTGAGGCTAGCTGAGTGAGGGGTTTTATGTAAGGCTAGTGGCTAGCTGAGTGAGGGGTTTTATGTAAGGCTAGTGGCTAGCTGAGTGAGGGGTTTTATGTGAGGCTAGCTGAGTGAGGGGTTTTATGTAAGGCTAGTGGCTAGCTGAGTGAGGGGTTTTATGTAAGGCTAGTGGCTAGCTGAGTGAGGGTTTTATGTAAGGCCAGTGACTAGCTGAGTGAGGGTTTTATGTGAGGCTAGTGGCTAGCTGAGTGAGGGGTTTTATGTAAGGTTAGTGACTAGCTGAGTGAGGGTTTTATGTAAGGCTAGTGGCTAGCTGAGTGAGGGGTTTTATGTGAGGCTAGCTGAGTGAGGGGTTTTATGTAAGGCTAGTGGCTAGCTGAGTGAGGGGTTTTATGTAAGGCTAGTGGCTAGCTGAGTGAGGGGTTTTATGTAAGGCTAGTGGCTAGCTGAGTGAGGGGTTTTATGTGAGGCTAGTGGCTAGCTGAGTGAGGGGTTTTATGTAAGGCTAGTGACTAGCTGAGTGAGGGGTTTTATGTAAGGCTAGTGACTAGCTGAGTGAGGGGTTTTATGTGAGGCTAGTGGCTAGCTGAGTGAGGGGTTTTATGTGAGGCTAGTGGCTAGCTGAGTGCCTCTCTGACAAACATTAGGTATGAATTGCACCTCAGTGGGAAATGAATCCTGCTGCCCTGGGAATTCCATTACACCCAGTAGCTGACAACCAACAGGGCTATTTTCCAGCTGTTCAGTAGCCAGGGGTGAGGGGCCCAACCCAGCCCCCGGCCCCCGGGTTTAGGGGGAATAGATCACCCTGGAGGGAAGACATCCCATAGAGACACGTTACATATAGAGGGGGAATAGATCACCCTAAAGCAGGTATTCCCAGACTGGGGTACGCGTAATGCCGTCGCACACTCATTAATAAATGTATCGTATAGTGTGTGTGTGTGGCAGGCTTACAATGACCCTGGTGCTAGAGGGGGTACACAGCTGGAGGGAAGACGTCCCATAAAGAGTTGTCCATTAGTTTTAAACAGAATAAGTCCAGAAGCCCCTCCTTTCCATCTAGAACCCAGCTATCAACACCACCATTCCTTTTCTAGATGTGAAAACCAGAGTGGAGAACGTCAGATCATTCCCAGCCACGATACCAGAGAACCATCCTGCTGGTTAAAAAGAGGCAATCTGCTCTAAAGAGTATTACTGACACCTATGATCAGGGATTTAGTTTCACCAGGCAATTATTCCCTCTCCCTCTCCCTCGTCCTCTCCCCTTAGCAAGGTCCTCAGATCCTCAAAAAGTAGCACAGCTGCACCATTGAGAGCATACTGACTGGTTGCATCACCGCTTGGTACGGCAACTGCAAGGCACCCGACCGCAAAGTGCTACAGAGAGGGCAGAGTTTCCTGCCATCCAGGACCTCTATACCAGGCGGTGTCAGAGGGGTCCGAGCTCCCTGCAATCCAGGACCTCTATACCAGGCGGTGTCAGAGGGTTCTGAGCTCCCTGCCATCCAGGACCTCTATACCAGGCAGTGTCAGAGGGGTCTGAGCTCCCTGCCATCCAGGACCTCTATACCAGGCGGTGTCAGAGGGGTCTGAGCTCCCTGCCATCCAGGACCTCTATACCAGGCGGTGTCAGAGGGGTCCGAGCTCCCTGCCATCCAGGACCTCTATACCAGGCGGTGTCAGAGGGGTCCGAGCTCCCTGCCATCCAGGACCTCTATACCAGGCGGTGTCAGAGGGGTCCGAGCTCCCTGCCATCCAGGACCTCTATACCAGGCGGTGTCAGAGGGGTCCTGAGCTCCCTGCCATCCAGGACCTCTATACCAGGCGGTGTCAGAGGGGTCTGAGCTCCCTGCCATCCAGGACCCCAGGCGGTGTCCATCCAGGTTATCAGGAGGGATCAGCCTATTGATTATACTGGTGAGGAAACATTCCATAACTGCAGGTGGCAGGAAATCACCAACCTGGCTTCATACCTGTTCAGACAACACCCTCTAGGGGGGCAGGAAATCACCCCAGTCAGTCTCTCCTCCGCTCCCATCTGTTCTCATTAGTCTCGGCCCTGTATGTCTGCGGAGACTCTGTGTGCCTCTCTGAGGTGCTGCTGCTTGGTCAACACACACCTGTCCTGTCCCAGACATCTATAGCCAGGAACCTTCCCTCAGCACACACCTGTCCTGTCCCAGACATCTATAGCCAGGAACCTTCCCTCAGCACACACCTGTCGCGTTCCAGACATCTATAGCAAGGAACCTTCCCTCAACACACACCTGTCCTGTCCCAGACATCTATAGCCAGGAACCTTCCCTCAACACACACACACCTGTCCTGTCCCAGACACACATACGCACACACACTCACAAACACACACACAGAGAGAGACGGCAGTACATAGAGCATGTGTATACACATGCCTGCAGATAAACAACCACACACACAGACACACACACACACACACACACAACAATGACACAATTAAGGATTAGAAGTCCTTCATCAAAACATTCCCACACACATCTGTGAATTACCCACAAGCCTCATCTATTGTTTCCACTAACTAAGAGAAGATGTATATCCAGGCTTCATCCTCCAAACATGTGCTGAGGCATGGGAAAGTACCGCGGTGTCCTAGTTTACTGCGGAACGTACCACAGTGACGACTTTACTAAGTTTACAAAGTGTCAACTAAGATAGTTCGCTTGTTTAAGGGCATTTATCAACAACAACAACAAAAAAAATGCCATTTGGAAAGAGTTTCAAACTTTACAATTATAACTATAATATTACTATTCACATAAGATTATAGCGGAAATGAAACGTTGAGTGAGTTAACTTCTCTAAAGGAATCACTGTGTCAACATGAACTCTGAGACCTCTTGTCTTCCAATCTGTCTCATGTAAGGCCAATCATCTGCGAGAGAGCAACAGGTTTAAAAGCCATTAGCAGACTAAATATGTTCAGTATTACAGCAGTGCTGCCTTCTCCCAGGATTAATCCCTGTGGTGGTTTTCATAATCTCTCTCAATATGCTTCAATTAAGATGAAGCATCTCTTTGTTCCTGTATTCCCACAGTGAGGGGGGCTGACTGGCTGGCTGGCTGGTTGACTGGCTGGCTGACTGACTGACTGGCTGGCTGGCTGGCTGACGGGGGAGTATGGTAAAGAGATCAGCGGTTATATGGGGAACATCTATAACATTTGCTCTGGTCTCTGTGTGTTTGATTAAATGTAACATTTTGAAATCCCAGAGTTCAGAGAAAATCATAAATCACAGTGTGGCTGCAGCTGCTGGTGTGTCTGGGGACAACACATGCACTCTCTCTCTCTCTCTTTCTTCTCTGCTCATAAAGACTCCCCTACTCTCCCCTTCTCTCCCTCCCTCCAGGGAGGACTAGAGGAACACCTGCAGGCCTGGGTCGCTCCGCCCCCGAGCCCCCTGAGCCCCCCCTCTCCCCTGCCCTCCTCCTCTTCTCTCCTCTCCCTGCCCTCCTCCTCTTCTCTCCTCTCCCCTGCCCTCCTCCTCTTCTCTCCTCTCCCCTGCCCTCCTCCTCTTCTCTCCTCTCCCTGCCCTCCTCCTCTTCTCTCCTCTCCTCTCCTCTCTCTCCCTGCCCTCCTCCTCTTCTCTCCTCTCCTCTCCCTGCCCTCCTCCTCTTCTCTCCTCTCTCCTCTCTCTCCCTGCCCTCCTCCTCTTCTCTCTCTCTCTCTCTCTCTCCCCTGCCCTTCTCTCCTCTCCTCTCTCTCCCCTGCCCTCCTCCTCTCCCCTGCCCTCCTCCTCTCCTCTCCTCCCTCTCCCCTGCCCTCCTCCTCTCCTCTCCCCTCCTCTTCTCTCCTTCTCCTCCTCTCCCCCACATATTGGCCATCCCTTAGACTGCTCCATCTAATCCACAGGAACAAACTAGAACCGGCCACTGTCCAACCTGGTCCTGTTTACAGCAGAGTCA
>CM059789.1:68903379-68970879 GCA_030435695.1 Brachymystax lenok tsinlingensis
CACAGAACTCACACATCTCAGTCTCTATGGCAATGTCTTACCCCCAGAGTCGGAGGATACGGAACGTCTCCACAGGTCTGGAAGAGTGAGAACTACCGGACATACAGTGGGGAAAAAAAGTATTTAGTCAGCCACCAATTGTGCAAGTTCTCTCACTTAAAAAGATGAGAGAGGCCTGTAATTTTCATCATAGGTACACTTCAACTATGACAGACAAAATGAGGAAAAAAAATCCAGAAAATCACATTGTAGGATTTTTAATGAATTTATTTGCAAATTATGGTGGAAAATAAGTATTTGGTCACATACAAACAAGCAAGATTTCTGGCTCTCACAGACCTGTAACTTATTCTTTAAGAGGCTCCTCTGTCCTCCACTCGTTACCTGTATTAATGGCACCTGTTTGAACTTGTTATCAGTATAAAAGACACCTGTCCACAACCTCAAACAGTCACACTCCAAACTCCACTATGGCCAAGACCAAAGAGCTGTCAAAGGACACCAGAAACAAAATTGTAGACCTGCACCAGGTTGGGAAGACTGAATCTGCAATAGGTAAGCAGCTTGGTTTGAAGAAATCAACTGTGGGAGCAATTATTAGGAAATGGAAGACATACAAGACCACTGATAATCTTCCTCGATCTGGGGCTCCACGCAAGATCTCACCCGTGGGGTCAAAATGATCACAAGAACGGTGAGCAAAAATCCCAGAACCACACGGGGACCTAGTGAATGACCTGCAGAGAGCTGGGACCAAAGTAAAAAAGCCTACCATCAGTAACACACTACGCCGCCAGGGACTCAAATCCTGCAGTGCCAGACGTGTCCCCCTGCTTAAGCCAGTACATGTTCAGGCCCGTCTGAAGTTTGCTAGAGAGCATTTGGATGATCCAGATGAGGATTGGGAGAATGTCATATGGTCAGATGAAACCAAAATAGAACCTTTTGGTAAAAACTCAACTCGTCGTGTTTGGAGGACAAAGAATGCTGAGTTGCATCCAAAGAACACCATACCTACTGTGAAGCATGGGGGTGGAAACATCTTGCTTTGGGGCTGTTTTTCTGCAAAGGGACCAGGACGACTGATCCGTGTAAAGGAAAGAATGAATGGGGCCATGTATCGTGAGATTTTGAGTGAAAACCTCCTTCCATCAGCAAGGGCATTGAAGATGGCTGGGTCTTTCAGCATGACAATGATCCCAAACACACCGCCCAACGAAGGAGTGGCTTCGTAAGAAGCATTTCAAGGTCCTGGAGTGGCCTAGCCAGTCTCCAGATCTCAACCCCATAGAAAATCTTTGGAGGGAGTTGAAAGTCCGTGTTGCCCAGCAACAGCCCCAAAACATCACTGCTCTAGAGGAGATCTGCATGGAGGAATGGGCCAAAATACCAGCAACAGTGTGTGAAAACCTTGTGAAGACTTACAGAAAACGTTTGACCTCTGTCATTGCCAACAAAGGGTATATAACAAAGTATTGAGATAAACTTTTGTTATTGACCAAATACTTATTTTCCACCATAATTTGCAAATAAATAAATAAAAAATCCTACAATGTGATTTTCTGGATTTCTTTTTCTCATTTCGTCTGTCATAGTTGAAGTGTACCTATGATGAAAATTACAGGCCTCTCTCATCTTTTTAAGTTGGAGAACTTGCACAATTGGTGGCTGACTAAATACTTTTTTGCCCCACTGTATAAGGAGTTGGAGTGAGGATACGGAACGTCTCCACAGGTCTGGAAGAGCGAGAACTACTGGACATATAAGGAGTTGGAGAGAGGATACGGAATGTCTCCACAGGTCTGGAAGAGTGAGAACTACTGGACATATAAGGAGTTGGAGTGAGGATACGGAACGTCTCCACAGGTCTGGAAGAGCGAGAACTACTGGACATATAAGGAGTTGGAGAGAGGATACGGAACGTCTCCACAGGTCTGGAAGAGCGAGAACTACTGGACATATAAGGAGTTGGAGTGAGGATACGGAACGTCTCCACAGGTCTGGAAGAGTGAGAACTACTGGACATATAAGGAGTTGGAGTGAGGATACGTAACGTCTCCACAGGTCTGGAAGAGCGAGAACTACTGGACATATAAGGAGTTGGAGTGAGGATACGGAATGTCTCCACAGGTCTGGAAGAGCGAGAACTACTGGGCATATAAGGAGTTGGAGTGAGGATACGGAACGTCTCCACAGGTCTGGAAGAGCGAGAACTACTGGACATATAAGGAGTTGGAGTGAGGATACGGAATGTCTCCACAGGTCTGGAAGAGTGAGAACTACTGGACATATAAGGAGTTGGAGTGAGGATACGGAACGTCTCCACAGGTCTGGAAGAGCGAGAACTACTGGACATATAAGGAGTTGCTTTGTTTCTATGATGACTGACCATAACAGTCCAAAACACTGAGCCACCTGGACATAAATAAAATGTCCACGCATCCATTTTGAGCTGCTTACTGGACTCCATGTTTAATTTGTAAAGTCACGTATAAAGAAAAAGGCTTTGAGACGCCTCACGAGAGGAGAAAGACGAATTCACCGGATTCTAAAGTTCCCAGAGGAAACTAGTAGATCCCTTTAACGGTGGTGTCTCTTTTCCAGCGCGGGACACGTCCCAGGATGCTCTCTCTCTCTGGCTGGCTCGGTCTGAGGAGAACACTAACAGGCGACTGGACACTCTGCTCCTGTTCTCTCCTGAAGCATCAAGGGAGCTCCGGGCTTCAAGGCCCTAAGTCACTTACTCTGCTCAGGTCTTAGTACCAGATCCTACCGACTCAGTCACACCAGCCCACAGGCTTCGTCCACCATGGCCCTTATATTCCCCCTTCCAAGTCCACCCCTGCCTACTGTACCACACATGCACTGAAGGACAATAGGAGCAGAACGCTGTGGTCCCCATCGCCAGGGGAACGTCTATCAGTCCAGCCACTGGACGTAAGTCATAAAGAGGTTAGCTCTGCACTGAAGGACAATAGGAGCAGAACGCTGTGGTCCCCATCGCCAGGGGAACGTCTATCAGTCCAGCCACTGGACGTAAGTCATAAAGAGGTTAGCTCTGCACTGAAGGACAATAGGAGCAGAACGCTGTGGTCCCCATCGCCAGGGGAACGTCTATCAGTCCAGCCACTGGACGTAAGTCATAAAGAGGTTAGCTCTGCACTGAAGGACAATAGGAGCAGAACGCTGTGGTCCCCATCGCCAGGGGAACGTCTATCAGTCCAGCCACTGGACGTAAGTCATAAAGAGGTTAGCTCTGCACTGAAGGACAATAGGAGCAGAACGCTGTGGTCCCCATCGCCAGGGGAACGTCTATCAGTCCAGCCACTGGACGTTAGTCATAGAGGTTAGTTCTACTACGTACTCACAGTGAAACATGCCTGTTCCAGAGACCACCGGCTTCACGTAAAGCTTCACCAACGTCAACTGTCATCCTGTTTCCAATAACACTTGAAGACAGAGTGGAAAACAGCTTCCAGAGCAAACGCACAGGACGTAGGACTGATCACATGACCTGTTGAGGACTTCAGTATTACGGAACTAGACGTTGGACAGGAGGTAGATGACTTGACTGGTCTGAAGGACCAGAGGTTTCATCTTCCGTACTAGCTAGCTATTGTAGCTACAGAGGTGTCAGGCCTACCAGAGGAGTTACGGCCGTCGTTCCCCCCGTGCTGGGGTATCTGCACTGAGAAGGCCAGGAGGTCAGGGGCCAGCAGGGACTCAGGTTTACGAATCTCATTGAGCCAGCGACTCTGGTGAAGCTCCTTAGTGTCCGACGGACCCTGCAGCAGAGGAACCAGCTTCTCCTTAACACCGTCTGGTGAACCTGAAGAGGAAGGAGGAGAGTAGAGACCAAGTAACTACGTCGGTCTGGATCTAGGGGGGGGGAAAGGGAATTTCAAACATTGATTGTACAAGTAGTGCAGTCCTGAAGGTGACCTGGTGTTGAACTGTTCTGGGTCTGTCAGCTATAGGGGTTGATACAGAGATATGTGTGTGTGTGGAGAGAGTAATCCATTCTGTTTTTACGGACATCAAAGAAGGAGGGAAAAAGCCTGATCTCAATGACAGAGCCCCCGCCCCGCCCCCGAGACCAGCGGCGACGACACACAAACTAAACATTTGGACTGAAGTCCAGGGAGGACTGAGTGAGTGTGTAAAAGTGAAAGAGAAGAGTCTCGGTGCGGTGTGCAGGGGCGCGGTGGGGGTAAAAGCAGTAAAGTTTAACAGGGCACAGCTGCACACACCTGGGGTCCTGGCACACACTTTAACCGCTCCCACGGTCCCCCCGGCGCAGATCACCGTGGCTCTGCTGCAGAACTTCAGCTCCACGTTCTGGACCGACACCTCCAGGGTCGGAGGAGGAGAGGGACACTTCACACCTAATTAAAAAAAACAACAACTGAAAATGAAGTAGGTAGCTGGGGCCCCGATCTGCTGAAAGGTTTTAATACCACTGCTGCTTCGTTAAACTACGGATTGGCTTTTAATTGTTGTTGACCTCTGGACCCTTAAAGTGTTTCAGGTTACCCCTGGACCCTGCAACTCTCTCCCAGTACCCAGAGAGACTGGACCCTGCAACTCTCTCCCAGTACCCAGAGAGACTGGACCCTTCAACTCTCTCCCAGTACCCAGAGAGACTGGACCCTTCAACTCTCTCCCAGTACCCAGAGAGACTGGACCCTTCAACTCTCTCCCAGTACCCAGAGAGACTGGACCCTGCAACTCTCTCCCAGTACCCAGAGAGACTGGACCCTGCAACTCTCTCCCAGTACCCAGAGAGACTGGACCCTGCAACTCTCTCCCAGTACCCAGAGAGACTGGACCCTTCAACTCTCTCCCAGTACCCAGAGAGACTGGACCCTTTAACTCTCTCCCAGTACCCAGAGAGACTGGACCCTTCAACTCTCTCCCAGTACCCAGAGAGACTGGACCCTGCAACTCTCTCCCAGTACCCAGAGAGACTGGACCCTGCAACTCTCTCCCAGTACCCAGAGAGACTGGACCCTTCAACTCTCTCCCAGTACCCAGAGAGACTGGACCCTTTAACTCTCTCCCAGTACCCAGAGAGACTGGACCCTTCAACTCTCTCCCAGTACCCAGAGAGACTGGACCCTGCAACTCTCTCCCAGTACCCAGAGAGACTGGACCCTGCAACTCTCTCCCAGTACCCAGAGAGACTGGACCCTTCAACTCTCTCCCAGTACCCAGAGAGACTGGACCCTGCAACTCTCTCCCAGTACCCAGAGAGACTGGACCCTTTAACTTTCTCCCAGTACCCAGAGAGACTGGACCCTTTAACTCTCTCCCAGTACCCAGAGAGACTGGACCCTTTAACTCTCTCCCAGTACCCAGAGAGACTGGACCCTTTAACTCTCTCCCAGTACCCAGAGAGACTGGACCCTTTAACTCTCTCCCAGTACCCAGAGAGACTGGACCCTTTAACTCTCTCCCAGTACCCAGAGAGACTGGACCCTTTAACTCTCTCCCAGTACCCAGAGAGAGGTTAAGGGTTCTCTCTCTCTGGGCTGGGTTAAGGGTTCTCTCTCGCTGGGCTGGGTTAAGGGTTCTCTCTCGCTGGGCTGGGTTAAGGGCTCTCTCTCGCTGGGCTGGGTTAAGGGCTCTCTCTCACTGGGCTGGGTTACGGGCTCTCTCTCACTGGGCTGGGTTAAGGGTTCTCTCTCGCTGGGCTGGGTTAAGGGTTCTCTCTCGCTGGGCTGGGTTAAGGGTTCTCTCTCACTGGGCTGGGTTAAGGGTTCTCTCTCACTGGGCTGGGTTAAGGGTTCTCTCTCACTGGGCTGGGTTAAGGGTTCTCTTTCTCTCTGGGCTGGGTTAAGGGTTCTCTCTCGCTGGGCTGGGTTAAGGGTTCTCTCTCACTGGGCTGGGTTAAGGGTTCTCTCTCACTGGGCTGGGTTAAGGGTTCTCTCTCGCTGGGCTGGGTTAGGGGTTCTCTCTCACTGGGCTGGGTTAAGGGTTCTCTCTCGCTGGGCTGGGTTAAGGGTTCTCTCTCTCTGGGTTGGGTTAAGGGTTCTCTCTCGCTGGGTTGGGTTAAGGGTTCTCTCTCGCTGGGTTGGGTTAAGGGTTCTCTCTCGCTGGGCTGGGTTAGGGGTTCTCTCTCTGGGCTGGGTCTGATTGGTAATAGATACTGGGTACAACATAACAGGGGTCTGATTGGTAACAGATACTGGGTACAACAGGGGTCTGATTGGTAACAGATACTGGGTACAACATAACAGGGGTCTGATTGGTAACAGATACTGGGTACAACAGGGGTCTGATTGGTAACAGATACTGGGTACAACAGGGGTCTGATTGGTAACAGATACTGGGTACAACAGGGGTCTGATTGGTAACAGATACTGGGTACAACATAACAGGGGTCTGATTGGTAACAGATACTGGGTACAACAGGGGACTGATTGGTAACAGATACTGGGTACAACATAACAGGGGACTGATTGGTAACAGATACTGGGTTTTGGAGTACGAAACACCGGGACCGTCAAACTCCCGAGAGGAGAGACAATTCCTCCATCCCTGCATCACGTGTACATTCTTCCAGCCAGGCAGGCTGGCGCTGTCCGAGGAATCATATACAACTCTGACACCACCTGCTCCAATAAGGATGTATTTTTCATCTAACTTCCCATCGCAGAGACACACAAGGTTTAATTTCCTACCAGCTAGTGTCCAGAGAGGAGAAGTTCTGGTCTGAATGTGACTCTAGACTGCTGGGTGTCTGAAGCTGTTGTTTCACTGAGGAATGAATGGAACGTACTTCAGAGGGATACAAGGGGATGTGTGCTATAGTATTAAATAGCAGGGATAACACTGAGTTAATGAAGCAGCCTGATGTCATCCTGCCAGAGGGTTAGGGTTGGGGGGGTTTAAACACAGCTCTCTTGATCTGGAAGGGAACCAGTTCATTATTCTCCTTCCAGGATCATAGTATTTATAAAGACAGCTCAGGAAATCCAGGCAGGTTGTAGTCACGACATCAGATCACCCCCTGCCTCTCCCTCCCACTGCTCTGTCTCTCTGTCTCTCTCTACCTCTCTACCTCTCTACCTCTCTACCTCTCTCTCTCTCTACCTCCTCCTCCACCCTCTTCCACTCCTACTCCTCCTCCTCTCTCTCTCTCTCTCTCTCCTCATCCTCTCACTACCTCCTTCTCCTCCCTGTCCTCCTCCTAGTCTTTCCTTCCTCCATCCCTCCATCTGCTGTGATGGATCACGGTGGTGCAGAGATCCATTCGACTTCAAACGCTCCTCTTTAGAGAGCAGAGTGGGCCACCGGGACCCTGGATACCAGACTGCTGCAGCCTTTCATCTAGAGACCTGCTCCCAGAGGGGAATACAGAGTCTCAGTCTGCTCTGGTTAATCCTAACAAATAACCTAATGGCTGTAGGTGAATGAACGGGAGGGAGGAGGGGATGGACGTTCACCCAGCTGGGGAATTACTGGCAATTGGAAAAAATTGTTTGAGTCTGGAGCAGGAGGATATAGTTAGACTGAGAGGATGTCATTAGGCAGGGGGTTATAGTTAGATTTAGAGGATGGGATTAGGCAGGGGGTTATAGTTAGATTTAGAGGATGGGATTAGGCAGGGGGTTATAGTTAGATTTAGAGGATGGGATTAGGCAGGGGGTTATAGTTAGATTTAGAGGATGGGATTAGGCAGGGGTTATAGTTAGATTTAGAGGATGGGATTAGGCAGGGGGTTATAGTTAGATTTAGAGGATGGGATTAGGCAGGGGGTTATAGTTAGATTTAGAGGATGGGATTAGGCAGGGGGTTATAGTTAGATTTAGAGGATGGGATTAGGCAGGGGGTTATAGTTAGATTTAGAGGATGGGATTAGGCAGGGGGTTATAGTTAGATTTAGAGGATGGGATTAGGCAGGGGGTTATAGTTAGATTTAGAGGATGGGATTAGGCAGGGGGTTATAGTTAGATTTAGAGGATGGGATTAGGCAGGGGGTTATAGTTAGATTTAGGGGATGGGATTAGGCAGGGGGTTATAGTTAGATTTAGGGGATGGGATTAGGCAGGGGGTTATAGTTAGATTTAGAGGATGGGATTAGGCAGGGGGTTATAGTTAGATTTAGAGGATGGGATTAGGCAGGGGTTATAGTTAGATTTAGAGGATGGGATTAGGCAGGGGGTTATAGTTAGATTTAGAGGATGGGATTAGGCAGGGGGTTATAGTTAGATTTAGAGGATGGGATTAGGCAGGGGGTTATAGTTAGATTTAGAGGATGGGATTAGGCAGGGGGTTATAGTTAGATTTAGAGGATGTCATTAGGCAGAGGGTTATAGTTAGATTTAGAGAATGGGATTAGGCAGGGGGTTGACCATTCACTAACTCACAGCTCCATAAGGATGCCTTAGCATCTCATCCCCCCTCCCTCTCCTCCTCTCTCTACTCCGTCCCTCCCTCTCACTCGCTCTCTCTACTCCGTCCCTCCCTCTCTCTACTCCGTCCCTCCCTCTCCCCCTCTCTCTACTCCGTCCCTCCCCCTCTCTCTACTCCGTCCCTCCCTCTCTCTACTCCGTCCCTCCCTCTCTCTACTCCGTCGCTCCCCCTCTCTCTACTCCGTCCCTCCCTCTCCCCCTCTCTCTACTCCGTCCCTCCCTCTCTCTACTCCGTCCCTCCCCTCTCTCTACTCCGTCCCTCCCCTCTCTCTACTCCGTCCCTCCCCCTCTCTCTACTCCGTCCCTCCCTCTCTCTACTCCGTCCCTCCCCCTCTCTCTACTCCGTCCCTCCCCCTCTCTCTACTCCCCCCCTCTCCCTCTACTCCTCCTCAAACTCTCTCTCTACTCCCTCCCTTTCTCTTTCTCTACTCCCTCCATCCCCCCCTCCCTCTCTCTCTCTGGAAACAATATCTAGTTATTGATCATAAAATAGATGGTGATATTGAGTGTGTCTAGTAACACCCTGAAAACACCTTAACTACTCCCAAGAGCCTGAGGCTCGCCCTCTGAAATAACAATCTACTGGAAACCCACCAGCCAGATGCTGCAGAAAACTGAGCTAACATCAATGGGTGGCAGTACACACTCACACACACACACAGACACACACACACACACACACACAGAACTCTTTCTCAGACTCTCAAGCATAAAAGGTTCTCCAGAGTTGTGATAAATGGCCTTAGCAGCAGTATGGCTTTGAGCTGTGATAAATGCCTCTGAGTGAGTGAGTGACTGAGTGAGTGACTGAGTGAGTGACTGAGTGAGCGAGAGAGAGAGCAGTGTTTAGGACAGCTGTTCAGCTCCTACATAAAACCAGGACGAAAGCAGACATGGATGAAGATGGAGGAGCTGCTCATTTAGAAAGGGGGACAAGCCGGGGTATTGATGCTGGTTGATGCTGGTTGGTTGGTGTGGTTGTTATATACATGGGACAGGCTGGGGTATTGATGCTGGTTGTTATATACATGGGACAGGCTGGGGTATAGATGCTGGTTGTTATATACATGGGACAGGCTGGGGTATAGATGCTGGTTGAAGCTGGTTGGTTGGTGTGGTTGTTATATACATGGGACAGGCTGGGGTATTGATGCTGGTTGATGCTGGTTGGTTGGTGTGGTTGTTATATACATGGGACAGGCTGGGGTATTGATGCTGGTTGTTATATACATGGGACAGGCTGGGGTATAGATGCTGGTTGGTTGGTTGGTGTGGTTGTTATATACATGGGACAGGCTGGGGTATTGATGCTGGTTGGTTGGTTGGTGTGGTTGGTATATACATGGGACAGTCTGGCAGGTGTGTGTTGTTATATACATGGGGCAGGCTGGCAGGTGTGTGTTGTTATATACATGGGGCAGGCTGGCAGGTGTGTGTTATATACATGGGACAGTCTGGCAGGTGTGTGTTGTTATATACATGGGGCAGGCTGGCAGGTGTGTGTTGTTATATACATGGGGCAGGCTGGCAGGTGTGTGTTGTTATATACATGGGGCAGGCTGGCAGGTGTGTGTTGTTATATACATGGGGCAGGCTGGCAGGTGTGTGTTGTTATATACATGGGGCAGGCTGGCAGGTGTGTGTTGTTATATACATGGGGCAGGCTGGCAGGTGTGTGTTGTTATATACATGGGGCAGGCTGGCAGGTGTGTGTTGTTATATACATGGGGCAGGCTGGCAGGTGTGTGTTGTTATATACATGGGGCAGGCTGGCAGGTGTGTGTTGTTATATACATGGGACAGTCTGGCAGGTGTGTGTTGTTATATACATGGGGCAGGCTGGCAGGTGTGTGTTGTTATATACATGGGGCAGGCTGGCAGGTGTGTGTTGTTATATACATGGGGGCAGGCTGGCAGGTGTGTGTGGTTATATACATGGGGCAGGCTGGCAGGTGTGTGTTGTTATATACATGGGGCAGGCTGGCAGGTGTGTGTTGTTATATACATGGGGCAGGCTGGCAGGTGTGTGTTGTTATATACATGGGGCAGGCTGGCAGGTGTGTGTTGTTATATACATGGGGCAGGCTGGCAGGTGTGTGTTGTTATATACATGGGGCAGGCTGGCAGGTGTGTGTTGTTATATACATGGGGCAGGCTGGCAGGTGTGTGTTGTTATATACATGGGGCAGGCTGGCAGTGTGTGTGTTGTTATATACATGGGGCAGGCTGGCAGGTGTGTGTGTTGTATACATAGGCTGGCAGGTGTGTGTTGTTATATACATGGGGCAGGCTGGCAGGTGTGTGTTGTTATATACATGGGGCAGGCTGGCAGGTGTGTGTTGTTATATACATGGGGCAGGCTGGCAGGTGTGTGTTGTTATATACATGGGGCAGGCTGGCAGGTGTGTGTTGTTATATACATGGGGCAGGCTGGCAGGTGTGTGTTGTTATATACATGGGGCAGGCTGGCAGGTGTGTGTTGTTATATACATGGGGCAGGCTGGCAGGTGTGTGTTGTTATATATATGGGGCAGGCTGGCAGGTGTGTGTGGTTATATACATGGGGCAGGCTGGCAGGTGTGTGTGTTGCATAAACACACAGCTGGAGACCAGAGAGTACGGCACTTCATCAAATACTCCCTGCTGGACTAGTACCCCCTCTTTCCATCACAGAGACAGAGAGAGAGAGAGAGAGAGAGAGAGAGAGAGAGAGAGAGAGAGAGAGAGAGAGAGAGAGAGAGAGAGAGAGAGAGAGAGAGAGAGAGACAGAGACAGAGACAGAGACAGAGACAGAGACAGAGAGAGAGAGAGAGAGAGAGACAGAGAGAGAGACAGAGACAGAGACAGAGAGAGAGAGAGAGAGAGGCCGAAAGAGAAAGAGAGAGAGAGAGAGAGAGAGAGAGAGAGAGAGAGAGAGAGAGATGTAACATCACACTGATGAGGGGGTACGAGATGTCGATGTAACATTTCTGCACCACGCTTTCTGCATACCTCCGTGCTTGGGTCATTTGTGTGCGCACGTGTGTGTGTGCACGTGTGTGTGTGCACGTGTGTGTGTTGTTACAGGACATCTGCGTACTTGAAAGCCATGTTTTGCACATTCCAGCATGCACCGCTCTGCTCTGTCGCCGCAGAGGAATGGTATGGCTCTCTGGGAAAACAGGACGCTTTAATTCCGACAAGCTACATTCTATAAGGAGGAGCTCAACGTTTGTATTGAAGTACTTTCCATTAAAACCCTGTGATAAAACCTCTACAACAATAAACATCCCCACATTATCTCTGGTAACATTAAAACCACCAGGCGAGGGGATTGGGTAGCTCTGGTAACATTAAAACCACCAGGCGAGGGGATTGGGTAGCTCTGGTAACATTACAACCACCAGGCGAGGGGATTGGGTAGCTCTGGTAACATTACAACCACCAGGCGAGGGGATTGGGTAGCTCTGGTAACGTTACAACCACCAGGCGAGGGGATTGGGTAGCTCTGGTAACGTTAAAACCACCAGGCGAGGGGATTGGGTAGCTCTGGTAACATTAAAACCACCAGGCGAGGGGATTGGGTAGCTCTGGTAACATTAAAACCACCAGGCGAGGGGATTGGGTAGCTCTGGAAACATTAAAACCACCAGGCGAGGGGATCGGGTAGCTCTGGTAACATTAAAACCACCAGGCGAGGGGATTGGGTAGCTCTGGTAACATTAAAACCACCAGGCGAGGGGATTGGGTAGCTCTGGTAACATTACAACCACCAGGCGAGGGGATTGGGTAGCTCTGGTAACATTACAACCACCAGGCGAGGGGATTGGGTAGCTCTGGTAACGTTACAACCACCAGGCGAGGGGATTGGGTAGCTCTGGTAACGTTAAAACCACCAGGCGAGGGGATTGGGTAGCTCTGGTAACATTAAAACCACCAGTCGAGGGGATTGGGTAGCTCTGGTAACATTAAAACCACCAGGCGAGGGGATTGGGTAGCTCTGGTAACATTAAAACCACCAGGCGAGGGGATTGGGTAGCTCTGGTAACATTACAACCACCAGGCGAGGGGATTGGGTAGCTCTGGTAACATTAAAACCACCAGGCGAGGATTGGGTAGCTCTGGTAACATTAAAACCACCAGGCGAGGGGATTGGGTAGCTCTGGTAACATTAAAACCACCAGGCGAGGGGATTGGGTAGCTCTGGTAACATTAAAACCACCAGGCGAGGGGATTGGGTAGCTCTGGTAACATTAAAACCACCAGGCGAGGGGATTGGGTAGCTCTGGAAACATTAAAACCACCAGGCGAGGGGATTGGGTAGCTCTGGTAACATGAAAACCACCAGGCGAGGGGATTGGGTAGCTCTGGTAACATTAAAACCACCAGGCGAGGGGATTGGGTCCATAGCTGAACCAGTTTGGACCAGCGTGGAGAGATTTAAGTGGTGGAGACTGGGGTGGACATGACAGAGTCATAATGTGCCCCTGTCTTATAGGAGCTGGGAAACCCAGACAGACACACTGACTGGATGGCACAATTCTGTGGGATGGTAGGGCTGAGGATTTGAGGGGCAGAGGATTGGGGTACAGGACTGAGGGTAGGGACTGAGGTTAGGGTATAGGGCTGAGGGTTAGGGTACAGGGCTGAGGATTGGGGCTGAGGGTTAGGGTACAGGGCTGAGGATTGGGGCTGAGGGTTAGGGTACAGGGTTGAGGATTGGGGCTGAGGTTAGGGTATAGGGCTGAGGGTAGGGGCTGAGGTTAGGGTATAGGGCTGAGGATTGGGGCTGAGATTAGGGTATAGGGCTGAGGTTAGGGTATAGAGCTGAGGCCTGAATCTGAGGTTAGGGTATAGGACTAAGGGTAGGGGCAGACAAAGGCCCATATTAACCACTGGTTAATATGGAGCTCTGTGTCTTTATTCATTACAGGGGTTAATATGGAGCTCTGTGTCTTTATTCATTACAGTGGTTAATATGGAGCTCTGTGTCTTTATTCATTACAGTGGTTAATATGGGGCTCTGTGTCTTTATTCATTACAGGGGTTAATATGGGGCTCTGTGTCTTTATTCATTACAGGGGTTAATATGGAGCTCTGTGTCTTTATTCATTACAGTGGTTAATATGGGGCTCTGTGTCTTTATTCATTACAGGGGTTAATATGGGGCTCTGTGTCTTTATTCATTACAGGGGTTAATATGGGGCTCTGTGTCTTTATTCATTACAGTGGTTAATATGGAGCTCTGTGTCTTTATTCATTACAGTGGTTAATATGGGGCTCTGTGTCTTTATTCATTACAGTGGTTAATATGGGGCTCTGTGTCTTTATTCATTACAGGGGTTAATATGGAGCTCTGTGTCTTTATTCATTACACTGGTTAATATGGAGCTCTGTGTCTTTATTCATTACACTGGTTAATATGGGGCTCTGTGTCTTTATTCATTACAGTGGTTAATATGGAGCTCTGTGTCTTTATTCATTACAGTGGTTAATATGGAGCTCTGTGTCTTTATTCATTACAGTGGTTAATATGGGGCTCTGTGTCTTTATTCATTACAGTGGTTAATATGGAGCTCTGTGTCTTTATTCATTACAGTGGTTAATATGGAGCTCTGTCTTTATTCATTACAGTGGTTAATATGGGGCTCTGTGTCTTTATTCATTACAGGGGTTAATATGGGGCTCTGTGTCTTTATTCATTACAGTGGATAATATGGGGCTCTGTGTCTTTATTCATTACAGTGGTTAATATGGGGCTCTGTGTCTTTATTCATTACAGTGGTTAATATGGAGCTCTGTGTCTTTATTCATTACAGTGGTTAATATGGGGCTCTGTGTCTTTATTCATTACAGTGGTTAATATGGGGCTCTGTGTCTTTATTCATTACAGTGGTTAATATGGAGCTCTGTGTCTTTATTCATTACAGGGGTTAATATGGGGCTCTGTGTCTTTATTCATTACAGTGGTTAATATGGAGCTCTGTGTCTTTATTCATTACAGCGGTTAATATGGAGCTCTGTGTCTTTATTCATTACAGGGGTTAATATGGGGCTCTGTGTCTTTATTCATTACAGCGGTTAATATGGAGCTCTGTGTCTTTATTCATTACAGTGGTTAATATGGGGCTCTGTGTCTTTATTCATTACAGTGGTTAATATGGAGCTCTGTGTCTTTATTCATTACAGTGGTTAATATGGAGCTCTGTGTCTTTATTCATTACAGGGGTTAATATGGAGCTCTGTGTCTTTATTCATTACAGTGGTTAATATGGGGCTCTGTGTCTTTATTCATTACAGTGGTTAATATGGGGCTCTGTGTCTTTATTCATTACAGTGGTTAATATGGGGCTCTGTGTCTTTATTCATTACAGTGGTTAATATGGGGCTCTGTGTCTTATTCATTACAGGGGTTAATATGGGGCTCTGTGTGTCTTTATTCATTACAGTGGTTAATATGGAGCTCTGTGTCTTTATTCATTACAGTATATGGGGCTCTGTGTCTTTATTCATTATGGGGCTCTGTGTCTTTATTCATTACAGTGGTTAATATGGGGCTCTGTGTCTTTATTCATTACAATATGGAGCTCTGTGTCTTTATTCATTACAGTGGTTAATATGGAGCTCTGTGTCTTTATTCATTACAGGTGGTTAATATGGAGCTCTGTGTCTTTATTCATTACAGTGGTTAATATGGAGCTCTGTGTCTTTATTCATTACAGTGGTTAATATGGGGCTCTGTGTCTTTATTCATTACAGTGGTTAATATGGGGCTCTGTGTCTTTATTCATTACAGTGGTTAATATGGGGCTCTGTGTCTTTATTCATTACAGTGGTTAATATGGGGCTCTGTGTCTTTATTCATTACAGTGGTTAATATGGAGCTCTGTGTCTTTATTCATTACAGTGGTTAATATGGGGCTCTGTGTCTTTATTCATTACAGTGGTTAATATGGGGCTCTGTGTCTTTATTCATTACAGTGGTTAATATGGGGCTCTGTGTCTTTATTCATTACAGTGGTTAATATGGGGCTCTGTGTCTTTATTCATTACAGTGGTTAATATGGAGCTCTGTGTCTTTATTCATTACAGTGGTTAATATGGGGCTCTGTGTCTTTATTCATTACAGGGGTTAATATGGGGCTCTGTGTCTTTATTCATTACAGTGGTTAATATGGAGCTCTGTGTCTTTATTCATTACAGTGGTTAATATGGGGCTCTGTGTCTTTATTCATTACAGTGGTTAATATGGAGCTCTGTGTCTTTATTCATTACAGTGGTTAATATGGGGCTCTGTGTCTTTATTCATTACAGTGGTTAATATGGGGCTCTGTGTCTTTATTCATTACAGGGGTTAATATGGGGCTCTGTGTCTTTATTCATTACAGTGGATAATATGGGGCTCTGTGTCTTTATTCATTACAGTGGTTAATATGGGGCTCTGTGTCTTTATTCATTACAGTGGTTAATATGGAGCTCTGTGTCTTTATTCATTACAGTGGTTAATATGGGGCTCTGTGTCTTTATTCATTACAGTGGTTAATATGGGGCTCTGTGTCTTTATTCATTACAGTGGTTAATATGGAGCTCTGTGTCTTTATTCATTACAGGGGTTAATATGGGGCTCTGTGTCTTTATTCATTACAGTGGTTAATATGGAGCTCTGTGTCTTTATTCATTACAGTGGTTAATATGGAGCTCTGTGTCTTTATTCATTACAGGTGGTTAATATGGGGCTCTGTGTCTTTATTCATTACAGTGGTTAATATGGAGCTCTGTGTCTTTATTCATTACAGTGGTTAATATGGGGCTCTGTGTCTTTATTCATTACAGTGGTTAATATGGAGCTCTGTGTCTTTATTCATTACAGTGGTTAATATGGAGCTCTGTGTCTTTATTCATTACAGGGGTTAATATGGAGCTCTGTGTCTTTATTCATTACAGTGGTTAATATGGGGCTCTGTGTCTTTATTCATTACAGTGGTTAATATGGGGCTCTGTGTCTTTATTCATTACAGTGGTTAATATGGGGCTCTGTGTCTTTATTCATTACAGTGGTTAATATGGGGCTCTGTGTCTTTATTCATTACAGGGGTTAATATGGGGCTCTGTGTCTTTATTCATTACAGTGGTTAATATGGAGCTCTGTGTCTTTATTCATTACAGTGGTTAATATGGAGCTCTGTGTCTTTATTCATTACAGTGGTTAATATGGGGCTCTGTGTCTTTATTCATTACAGGGGTTAATATGGGGCTCTGTGTCTTTATTCATTACAGTGGTTAATATGGGGCTCTGTGTCTTTATTCATTACAGTGGTTAATATGGAGCTCTGTGTCTTTATTCATTACAGTGGTTAATATGGGGCTCTGTGTCTTTATTCATTACAGTGGTTAATATGGGGCTCTGTGTCTTTATTCATTACAGTGGTTAATATGGGGCTCTGTGTCTTTATTCATTACAGGGGTTAATATGGGGCTCTGTGTCTTTATTCATTACAGTGGTTAATATGGGGCTCTGTGTCTTTATTCATTACAGTGGTTAATATGGAGCTCTGTGTCTTTATTCATTACAGGGGTTAATATGGAGCTCTGTGTCTTTATTCATTACAGTGGTTAATATGGAGCTCTGTGTCTTTATTCATTACAGTGGGTTAATATGGGGCTCTGTGTCTTTATTCATTACAGTGGTTAATATGGGGCTCTGTGTCTTTATTCATTACAGTGGTTAATATGGGGCTCTGTGTCTTTATTCATTACAGTGGTTAATATGGGGCTCTGTGTCTTTATTCATTACAGTGGTTAATATGGAGCTCTGTGTCTTTATTCATTACAGTGGTTAACATGGGGCTCTGTGTCTTTATTCATTACAGGGGTTAATATGGGGCTCTGTGTCTTTATTCATTACAGTGGTTAACATGGGGCTCTGTGTCTTTATTCATTACAGTGGTTAATATGGGGCTCTGTGTCTTTATTCATTACAGTGGTTAATATGGAGCTCTGTGTCTTTATTCATTACAGTGGTTAATATGGGGCTCTGTGTCTTTATTCATTACAGGGGTTAATATGGGGCTCTGTGTCTTTATTCATTACAGTGGTTAATATGGAGCTCTGTGTCTTTATTCATTACAGGGGTTAATATGGGGCTCTGTGTCTTTATTCATTACAGTGGTTAATATGGAGCTCTGTGTCTTTATTCATTACAGTGGTTAATATGGGGCTCTGTGTCTTTATTCATTACAGTGGTTAATATGGGGCTCTGTGTCTTTATTCATTACAGGGGTTAATATGGGGCTCTGTGTCTTTATTCATTACAGTGGTTAATATGGGGCTCTGTGTCTTTATTCATTACAGGGGTTAATATGGAGCTCTGTGTCTTTATTCATTACAGTGGTTAATATGGGTCTCTGTGTCTTTATTCATTACAGTGGTTAATATGGGGCTCTGTGTCTTTATTCATTACAGTGGTTAATATGGAGCTCTGTGTCTTTATTCATTACAGTGGTTAATATGGAGCTCTGTGTCTTTATTCATTACAGTGGTTAATATGGAGCTCTGTGTCTTTATTCATTACAGTGGTTAATATGGGGCTCTGTGTCTTTATTCATTACAGGGGTTAATATGGGGCTCTGTGTCTTTATTCATTACAGTGGTTAATATGGAGCTCTGTGTCTTTATTCACTACAGGGGTTAATATGGGGCTCTGTGTCTTTATTCATTACAGTGGTTAATATGGGCCTCTGTCTAAAATGGAACCCTATTCCCTACTGGATATAGTGCACTACTTTAACAAGACTCCTATGAGCCCTGGTCTGAAGTAGTGCACTAGGGTGTGTGTGTGTGTGTGTGTGTTCTGTACAGCCTGTTACTGTATATCACAGTATCTATTCATGTCTCGTTTAATGCTGTACTGATCTGTTGTCTTGTCTGGTGGCTTCATGTCCAACTAATCATTCATTCAGGCTCATTTACACATTGTCCCCTGGTACACAGTGGTGCAGCGCTCCTAATGTAGATCAGAGGGAGAACAACAACTTTCTGTAAAGCAGCTGGCTACATGTCTGTCTGTCCTCTGGTCTTCCTACTGTCTGTCTGTCCTCTGGTCTTCCTACTCTCTGTCTGTCCTCTGGTCTTCCTACTGTCTGTCCTCTGGTCTTCCTACTGTATGTCTGTCTGTCTGTCTGTCCTTTGGTCTCCTATTGTCTGTCTGTCCTCTGGTCTTCCTACTGCCTGTCTGTCTGTCCTCTGGTCTCCTATTGTCTGTCTGTCCTCTGGTCTTCCTACTGTCTGTCTGTCTGTCCTCTGGTCTTCCTAATGTCTGTCTGTCTGTCCTCTGGTCTTCCTATTGTCTGTCTGTCTGTCCTCTGGTCTTCCTACTGCCTGTCTGTCTGTCCTCTGGTCTTCCTACTGTCTGTCTGTCTGTCCTCTGGTCTTCCTAATGTCTGTCTGTCTGTCCTCTGGTCTTCCTATTGTCTGTCTGTCTGTCCTCTGGTCTTCCTACTGCCTGTCTGTCTGCCCTCTGGTCTTCCTACTGTCTGTCTGTCCTCTGGACTTCCTAATGTCTGTCTGTCTGTCCTCTGGTCTTCCTACTGTCTGTCTGTCTGTCTGTCCTCTGGTCTTCATATTGTCTGTCCGTCTGTCTGTCCTCTGGTCTTCATATTGTCTGTCTGTCTGTCCTCTGGTCTTCCTACTGTCTGTCTGTCTGTCCTCTGGACTTCCTAATGTCTATCTGATTTCATTATATAGTGATTGTTCCTGTACAGTTAACCCAACCCAGGTCGAAGAAATAAAATCAAAGACTTTCGTCAATAAACGCTTGAATTAATTGAACAAGATGATTAGCTAACGATAACGACGCTTTAAGTGTATGAGGGTACAGTTAAAAGGCCTGGTTACCTATCCTCCCCCTCCCTCCATCCCACCTCCATGCTTAGTTACAATCACATCTGCTTTCCCGTGACCCGATACGAGCGAAGGCTCCCCTCGAAGACACAAAAGAGAATTCTTCCTTTTCTGACGTTTCCCTGATTTCCTTTTAAATATCGTCTTTCGGGCTCGGCGTGGAGGAAAAGACAGATGATGGATGGAGAGAGAGAGTGATAAATGACTGGTCTGATCCCACCCTGACGAGAGGAGTGACGTCAAGCTCCGCTAAGGGCCCCGGGGGGGGGGCGCTGTAGTGGGGGAGTGGGGGTAGAGGAGAGTAGCCAGCAGAGAGGTCTTATGACAACTCCACCGCGTCGCCTTAAAAACGTGTCGTAACGCAAATCCATGTAACTAATCAAATGTGAGACAGCGACAAAAACAACACTTCTGTTCTTCTGTTCTCCATTGTCCCCCCAAGCGCCCAGTTCTCTAAATAGCTGAAAGGAAGTCAGAACAGTCTTCAGAGCACTGAGGCGGCGGGGGGACAGAGAGGAAGAAGAAAAGGGCTCTGTCTGGATCAACTTAAAACATCATCATCCTCATCCTCCTCCGAGAGCAGAGAACGGACCAGTCTGTGGCTCGTTGGAAGTTTTCGTTGACGAGACGCGTCTCCAGTTGCTCTCAGATTTATTCATCAGTTCCACGACAGTTGAGAGGACTTGTTCATAACGTCAAGAAATAACGTTGAAATAACTACAAATGAAAAGTTCGGTCTGGTCTTTTCTTTCCCCCCCAACCCGGCCAAGCCCTGATGTCAGTCCGTGCAGCAGACAAGCAGACAGCCAGGCGTGACTTCAGGAGAAACCAACAGGATAGCTCTTCAAAGCGTGATGGAGTCGTGAGTGAGCGGCCGGCGCAGCCAGCCTGCGCTGAAACAGACATGTAGACGGTTTTCATAAACCACCGCATCTCGACACCGACATTTGTGACAACCGCAAGCCGCCAAAAATTCTCCCTAAAAAATTTACTTTGTAGAACAATGTGTGAGGATGGACGGACAGAGGGTGAAAATCCCATCCGTTAGATAGCAGGCTGGGCCAACAGTCAATAGAGGGACAGATAGAAGCCCTGTGTTCCTGTAGCTTTGTCCTGTAGTGTTACTGATGGAGGACATTAGGCCCTGTGTTCCTGTAGCTTGTCCTGTAGTGTTACGGATGGAGGACATTAAGCCCTGTGTTCCTGTAGCTTGTCCTGTAGTGTTACGGATGGAGGACATTAAGCCCTGTGTTCCTGTAGCTTGTCCTGTAGTGTTACTGATGGAGGACATTAAGCCCTGTGTTCCTGTAGCTTGTCCTGTAGTGTTACGGATGGAGGACATTAAGCCCTGTGTTCCTGTAGCTTGTCCTGTAGTGTTACTGATGGAGGACATTAAGCCCTGTGTTCCTGTAGCTTGTCCTGTAGTGTTACGGATGGAGGACATTAAGCCCGGTGTTCCTGTAGCTTGTCCTGTAGTGTTACGGATGGAGGACATTAAGCCCTGTGTTCCTGTAGCTTGTCCTGTAGTGTTACGGATGGAGGACATTAAGCCCTGTGTTCCTGTAGCTTGTCCTGTAGTGTTACTGATGGAGGACATTAAGCCCTGTGTTCCTGTAGCTTGTCCTGTAGTGTTACTGATGGAGAACATTAAGCCCTGTGTTCCTGTAGCTTGTCCTGTAGTGTTACTGATGGAGGACATTAAGCCCTGTGTTCCTGTAGCTTGTCCTGTAGTGTTACTGATGGAGAACATTAAGCCCTGTGTTCCTGTAGCTTGTCCTGTAGTGTTACTGATGGAGAACATTAAGCCCTGTGTTCCTGTAGCTTGTCCTGTAGTGTTACTGATGGAGGACATTAAGCCCTGTGTTCCTGTAGCTTGTCCTGTAGTGTTACTGATGGAGAACATTAAGCCCTGTGTTCCTGTAGCTTGTCCTGTAGTGTTACTGATGGAGGACATTAAGCCCTGTGTTCCTGTAGCTTGTCCTGTAGTGTTACTGATGGAGGACATTAAGCCCTGTGTTCCTGTAGCTTGTCCTGTAGTGTTACTGATGGAGGACATTAAGCCCTGTGTTCCTGTAGCTTGTCCTGTAGTGTTACTGATGGAGGACATTAAGCCCTGTGTTCCTGTAGCTTGTCCTGTAGTGTTACTGATGGAGGACATTAAGCCCTGTGTTCCTGTAGCTTGTCCTGTGGTGTTACTGATGGAGGACATTAAGCCCTGTGTTCCTGTAGCTTGTCCTGTAGTGTTACTGATGGAGGACATAAAGCCCTGTGTTCCTGTAGCTTGTCCTGTGGTGTTACTGATGGAGGACATTAAGCCCTGTGTTCCTGTAGCTTGTCCTGTAGTGTTACTGATGGAGGACATTAAACCCTGTGTTCCTGTAGCTTGTCCTGTAGTGTTACTGATGGAGGACATTAAGCCCTGTGTTCCTGTAGCTTGTCCTGTGGTGTTACTGATGGAGGACATTAAGCCCTGTGTTCCTGTAGCTTGTCCTGTAGTGTTACTGATGGAGGACATTAAGCCCTGTGTTCCTGTAGCTTGTCCTGTAGTGTTACTGATGGAGAACATTAAGCCCTGTGTTCCTGTAGCTTGTCCTGTAGTGTTACTGATGGAGGTCTATTATTATTATCAGGTCTCTCCCCCTGGTTTCTGGTCTCTCCCCCTGGTTTCAGGTCTCCCCTGGTTTCTGGTCCCCCTGGTTTCTGGTCTCCCCCTGGTTTCTGGTCTCTCCCCTGGTTTCTGGTCTCTCGTCTCCCCCTGGTTTCTGGTCTCCCCCTGGTTTCTGGTCTCCCCCTGGTTTCTGGTCTCCCTGGTTTCTGGTCTCTCCCCTGGTTTCTGGTCTCTCGTCTCCCCCTGGTTTCTGGTCTCCCCGGTTTCTGGTCTCCCCTGGTTTCTGGTCTCCCCCTGGTTTCTGGTCTCCCCCTGGTTTCTGGTCTCCCTCCCTGGTTTCTGGTCTCTCCCCCTGGTTTCTGGTCTCTCCCCCTGGTTTCTGGTCCATCCCCAGGTCTCTCCCCCCCCCTGGTCTTGCCAGTGTTGGTTCCTCCGCTGCCTCTCCAGGTCTCCGTCATGCTAAAGATATGTCACAGCTCGTATATCACCCAGCAACCCAGGCCTGGCCACCTCCCCCCTGCAGCAGAGGTTTCAGAGCGCTCCATGAAACATCACTTTAAAACTCCAGTTACAAATACACATTTCACAATTAAAAGACTCTGGCAACACTTCCAGGACCTAAGAGGACTTGAATGAGTGAATGAACACACACGTAGCCAGACACACACACACACACACGGATGGACACACACTCTTCAGTTGAAAGTCGACAGTAGTCTACGTGTGTGTGTGTGTCTGTCTGAACAACAGACCTCTGGGGGGAGAGAACGGAGAGGAACAGAGAGAAAAGGGGAAGCCTGGAAAGAGATCCTTAAAGTGGGGAAAGACTGGAACATTAGGAAAGGTGGAAGAACTATGAAAGGGGAGAGAATATACGTGGTGCAGGAGAGAGAGAGAATACGTCGGGTAGGGTAGGGTAGGGTAGTGTAGGATAGGGTAGTGTAGGATAGTGTAGTGTAGGATAGGGTAGGATAGGGTAGGGTAGGGTAGTGTAGGATAGGGTAGGGTAGTGTAGGATAGGGTAGGATAGTGTAGTGTAGGATAGGGTAGGATAGGGTAGGGTAGGATAGGGTAGGATAGTGTAGGATAGGGTAGGATAGGGTAGTGTAGGATAGGGTAGTGTAGGATAGGGTAGGATAGTGTAGTGTAGGATAGGGTAGGATAGGGTAGTGTAGGATAGGGTAGGGTAGTGTAGGATAGGGTAGTGTAGGATAGGATAGTGTAGTGTAGGATAGGGTAGGATAGGGTAGTGTAGGGTAGGATAGTGTAGTGTAGGATAGGGTAGGGTAGGGTAGGGTGGTGTGGGATGGGGTAGGGTAGGGTGGGATGGGAGTGTGGGATGGGGTGGGATGGTGTAGTGTGGGATGGGGTGGGATGGGGTAGGGTGGGATAGTGTAGGATAGGGTAGTGTAGGGTAGTGTAGGATAGGGTAGGTGTAGGATAGGGTAGGATAGTGTAGTGTAGGATAGGGTAGGGTAGGATAGGGTAGTGTAGTGTAGGATAGGGTAGGATAGGGTACTGTAGGATAGGGTAGGGTAGGATAGGGTAGGGTAGGGTGGGATAGGGTAGTGTAGGATAGGGTAGGATAGTGTAGTGTAGGATAGGGTAGGATAGGGTAGGGTAGGGTAGGGTAGTGTAGGATAGTGTAGGGTAGTGTAGGATAGGGTAGTGTAGGGTAGGGTAGGGTAGGGTAGGATAGGGTAGTGTAGGATAGGGTAGGATAGGGTAGGATAGGGTAGTGTAGGATAGTTTAGGGTAGGGTAGGGTAGTGTAGTGTAGGATAGGGTAGGATAGTGTAGTGTAGGATAGGGTAGGGTAGTGTTTGGTAGGGTAGGGTAGTTGTAACCCTGTGTTTCCCCCGACCTCCCTGCTGGGCAGTTGCCAGAGCTGAGGGGGGCAGAGGACCGTCCACTGAAGACCGTCCACACACACACACACACAGACAGAGAGTCATCCACTCAGACATGAAGACACCTCCCCAACAGACCACCTCACTGTTTTCATTACACAACCAGACACATAAAGCATGACAGTGTTTTCTCCAGAACCCTCCCATGAAATATACCACTGGTCTCTGAAGGGAGAGGGACACCCTCAGTAGTAATCTGTTACCACAAACCACAGTCACAAGTAGTGTGTGAAATGAGCAGCACTCAAAGTGCCACTGTAAAGTAAAGCAGTGTTCAAACTAGGAGTTCAGGTGGGGCCTCCGTGCCTCAGCAACCCAAGGGAAAGGAGGGATGCTCCGAAAAACGACGACATGAAATCATGAGACGGGTTGAACCCAAGAAATATCTGAGAAATATCTGAGGGAAGAAAGGACTTGGAGCACGCAACAAAAGGAGGCGGAGATGAATTCCATCTAGCTCACTGTAATCCGTTACATCTAGCGCACTGTAATCCGTTACATCTAGCGCACTGTAATCCGTTACATCTGTACACTGTAATCCGCACTGTAATCCGTTACATCTAGCGCACTGTAATCCGTTACATCTGTACACTGTAATCCGCACTGTAATCCGTTACATCTAGCGCACTGTAATCCGTTACATCTAGCGCACTGTAATCCGTTACATCTAGCGCACTGTAATCCGTTACATCTAGCGCACTGTAATCCATTACATCTAGCTCACTGTAATCCATTCCATCTAGCGCACTGTAATCCGTTACATCTAGCGCACTGTAATCCGTTACATCTAGCGCACTGTAATCCATTACATCTAGCTCACTGTAATCCATTCCATCTAGCGCACTGTAATCCGTTACATCTAGCGCACTGTAATCCGTTACATCTAGCGCACTGTAATCCATTCCATCTAGCGCACTGTAATCCATTCCATCTAGCGCACTGTAATCCATTCCATCTAGCGCACTGTAATCCATTCCATCTAGCGCACTGTAATCCGTTACATCTAGCGCACTGTAATCCATTACATCTAGCGCACTGTAATCCGTTCCATCTAGCGCACTGTAATCCGTTCCATCTAGCGCACTGTAATCCATTCCATCTAGCGCACTGTAATCCGTTACATCTAGCGCACTGTAATCCGTTACATCTAGCGCACTGTAATCCGTTACATCTAGCGCACTGTAATCCGTTACATCTAGCGCACTGTAATCCATTACATCTAGCTCACTGTAATCCGTTACATCTAGCGCACTGTAATCCGTTACATCTAGCGCACTGTAATCCGTTACATCTAGCTCACTGTAATCCGTTACATCTGGCGCACTGTAATCCATTACATCTAGCGCACTGTAATCCATTACATCTAGCTCACTGTAATCCATTCCATCTAGCTCACTGTAATCCATTCCATCTAGCGCACTGTAATCCATTCCATCTAGCGCACTGTAATCCATTCCATCTAGCTCACTGTAATCCATTCCATCTAGCTCACTGTAATCCATTCCATCTAGCGCACTGTAATCCATTACATCTAGCGCACTGTAATCCGTTACATCTAGCGCACTGTAATCCGTTACATCTAGCGCACTGTAATCCGTTACATCTAGCGCACTGTAATCCGTTACATCTAGCTCACTGTAATCCGTTACATCTAGCTCACTGTAATCCGTTACATCTAGCACACTGTAATCCATTACATCTAGCTCACTGTAATCCCTTACATCTAGCGCACTGTAATCCCTTACATCTAGCTCACTGTAATCCATTCCATCTAGCGCACTGTAATCCGTTACATCTAGCGCACTGTAATCCGTTACATCTAGCGCACTGTAATCCATTACATCTAGCTCACTGTAATCCATTACATCTAGCGCACTGTAATCCGTTACATCTAGCTCACTGTAATCCGTTACATCTAGCACACTGTAATCCATTACATCTAGCTCACTGTATTCCATTACATCTAGCGCACTGTAATCCCTTACATCTAGCGCACTGTAATCCATTACATCTAGCTCACTGTAATCCATTACATCTAGCGCACTGTAATCCATTACATATAGCTCACTGTAATCCGTTACATCTAGCGCACTGTAATCCGTTACATCTAGCGCACTGTAATCCGTTACATCTAGCGCACTGTAATCCGTTACATCTAGCGCACTGTAATCCGTTACATCTAGCGCACTGTAATCCGTTACATCTAGCGCACTGTAATCCGTTACATCTAGCGCACTGTAATCCGTTACATCTAGCGCACTGTAATCCGTTACATCTAGCACTGTAATCCGTTACATCTAGCACACTGTAATCCATTACATCTAGCTCACTGTAATCCCTTCCATCTAGCGCACTGTAATTCCTTACATCTAGCTCACTGTAATCCATTCCATCTAGCGCACTGTAATCCATTCCATCTAGCGCACTGTAATCCGTTACATCTGGCTCACTGTAATCCGTTACATCTAGCGCACTGTAATCCGTTACATCTAGCACACTGTAATCCGTTACATCTAGCTCACTGTAATCCGTTACATCTAGCGCACTGTAATCCGTTACATCTAGCACACTGTAATCCGTTACATCTAGCTCACTGTAATCCGTTACATCTAGCGCACTGTAATCCGTTACATCTAGCGCACTGTAATCCATTCCATCTAGCGCACTGTAATCCATTACATCTAGCGCACCGTAATCCATTACATCTAGCGCACTGTAATCCATTCCATCTAGCGCACTGTAATCCATTATTCAGGATGAGTACAGGTGACTGACGTGTCCACGTTGACCTGACCCCTTAGTTCCTATTTATAGCCTAGTGGCCTATTGAGACAACACAACAAGACAATTATAACAATCATATGATTCAAGGTAAATTATAAAGAGCGGAAGGAAGGAGAAGGAAGTCATGTGTGTCGTTGATCGATGGGCCCATTCATAAAGTATTCACACACCCCATGGACTTTCCCCAACATTTTGTTGCGATACAAAGTGGGATTAAAAATGGATTTAATAATTTTTTATTTTTTTGTCAACGATCTACACAAAACACTCAAACATCAAAGTGGGCGAGAAAAAAATTCTAACATTTGTATAAAAATTAATATTAATAAAACATTAGTATTCAACATGCTGAATCGATACTAGTTAGAATCACCTTTTGACAGTGATTTCAGCGGCGAGTCTATCTGGGTCGGTCTTCAAGAGCTTTCCACACCTGGATTGTACAACATAACATTTTTTTCTTTCTTCAAGCTCAATCAAGTTGGTTGTTGATCGTTGCTAGACAGCCATTTTTAAGTCTTGCCACAGATTTACAAGCCGATTTAAGTCAAACTGTAATTGGGCAAGTCAGGAACATTCACTGTCTTCTCGCTAAGAAACTCCAGTGGATGTTTGGCCTTGTGTTTTTGGTTTATTGTCCTACTGAAAGGTGAATCTGTCTCCCAGTTCAAACCGCCATTGTAAAGTAAGCAGTATTCAAACCGCCAATGTAAAGTAAGCAGCATTCAAACTACCACCGTAAAGTTAGCAGTATTGAAACGTCAGTGTAAAGTAAGCAGTATTCAAACTACCACTGTAAAGTAAGCAGTATTCAAACTACCACTGTAAAGTAAGCAGTATTCAAACTACCACTGTAAAGTAAGCATTATTCAAACTACCACCGTAAAGTAAGCAGTATTCAAACTACCACTGTAAAGTTAGCAGTATTGAAACGTCAGTGTAAAGTAAGCAGTATTCAAACTACCACTGTAAAGTAAGCAGTATTCAAACTACCACTGTAAAGTTAGCAGCAGTATTCAAACTACCACTGTAAAGTAAGCAGTATTCAAACTACCACTGTAAAGTAAGCAGTATTGAAACGACCAGTGTAAAGTTAGCAGCAGTATTGAAACGACCAGTGTAAAGTTAGCAGTATTCAAACTACCACTGTAAAGTTAGCAGTATTGAAACGACCAGTGTAAAGTTAGCAGCAGTATTGAAACGACCAGTGTAAAGTTAGCAGTATTCAAACTACCAGTGTAAAGTTAGCAGCAGTATTCAAACTACCAGTGTAAAGTTAGCAGCAGTATTCAAACTACCAGTGTAAAGTTAGCAGTATTCAAACTACCACTGTAGAGTTAGCAGTATTGAAAAGACCAGTGTAAAGTTAGCAGCAGTATTCAAACTACCACTGTAAAGTAAGCAGTATTGAAACTACCAGTGTAAAGTTAGCAGCAGTATTCAAACTACCACTGTAAAGTAAGCAGTATTGAAACTACCAGTGTAAAGTTAGCAGCAGTATTCAAACTACCACTGTAAAGTTAGCAGTATTGAAAAGACCAGTGTAAAGTTAGCAGCAGTATTCAAACTACCACTGTAAAGTAAGCAGTATTCAAACTACCACTGTAAAGTTAGCAGTATTGAAACGTCAGTGTAAAGTAAGAAGTATTCAAACTACCACTGTAAAGTAAGCAGTATTCAAACTACCACTGTAAAGTTAGCAGTATTGAAACGACCAGTGTAAAGTTAGCAGCAGTATTCAAACTACCACTGTAAAGTAAGCAGTATTGAAACGACCAGTGTAAAGTTAGCAGCAGTATTGAAACTACCAGTGTAAAGTTAGCAGTATTCAAACTACCAGTGTAAAGTTAGCAGTATTGAAACGACCAGTGTAAAGTTAGCAGTATTAGCAGTATTCAAACTACCAGTGTAAAGTTAGCAGCAGTATTCAAACTACCAGTGTAAAGTTAGCAGCAGTATTCAAACTACCAGTGTAAAGTTAGCAGTATTCAAACTACCACTGTAAAGTTAGCAGTATTGAAACGACCAGTGTAAAGTTAGCAGCAGTATTGAAACGACCAGTGTAAAGTTAGCAGTATTCAAACTACCAGTGTAAAGTTAGCAGCAGTATTCAAACTACCAGTGTAAAGTTAGCAGCAGTATTCAAACTACCAGTGTAAAGTTAGCAGTATTCAAACTACCACTGTAGAGTTAGCAGTATTGAAAAGACCAGTGTAAAGTTAAGCAGTATTCAAACTACCACTGTAAAGTTAGCAGTATTGAAACGACCAGTGTAAAGTTAGCAGCAGTATTCAAACTACCACTGTAAAGTTAAGCAGTATTGAAACTACCAGTGTAAAGTTAGCAGTATTGAAACTACCAGTGTAAAGTTAGCAGCAGTATTCAAACTACCACTGTAAAGTTAGCAGTATTGAAAAGACCAGTGTAAAGTTAGCAGCAGTATTCAAACTACCACTGTAAAGTAAGCAGTATTCAAACTACCACTGTAAAGTTAGCAGTATTGAAACGACCAGTGTAAAGTTAGCAGTATTGAAACGACCAGTGTAAAGTTAGCAGTATTGAAACTACCACTGTAAAGTTAGCAGCAGTATTGAAAGCGACCAGTGTAAAGTTAGCAGCAGTATTCAAACTACCAGTGTAAAGTTAGCAGCAGTATTCAAACTACCAGTGTAAAGTTAGCAGCAGTATTCAAACTACCAGTGTAAAGTTAGCAGTATTCAAACTACCACTGTAAAGTTAGCAGTATTGAAAAGACCAGTGTAAAGTTAGCAGCAGTATTCAAACTACCACTGTAAAGTTAGCAGTATTGAAACTACCAGTGTAAAGTTAGCAGCAGTATTCAAACTACCAGTGTAAAGTTAGCAGTATTGAAACTACCAGTGTAAAGTTAGCAGCAGTATTCAAACTACCACTGTAAAGTTAGCAGTATTGAAACTACCAGTGTAAAGTTAGCAGTATTCAAACTACCACTGTAAAGTTAGCAGTATTGAAACTACCAGTGTAAAGTTAGCAGCAGTATTGAAACTACCAGTGTAAAGTTAGCAGTATTCAAACTACCACTGTAAAGTTAGCAGTATTGAAACGACCAGTGTAAAGTTAGCAGCAGTATTGAAACGACCAGTGTAAAGTTAGCAGTATTGAAACGACCAGTGTAAAGTTAGCAGTATTGAAACGACCAGTGTAAAGTTAGCAGTATTGAAACGACCAGTGTAAAGTTAGCAGTATTGAAACGACCAGTGTAAAGTTAGCAGCAGTATTCAAACGACCAGTGTAAAGTTAGCAGCAGTATTGAAACTACCAGTGTAAAGTTAGCAGCAGTATTGAAACGACCAGTGTAAAGTTAGCAGTATTGAAACGACCAGTGTAAAGTTAGCAGTATTGAAACGACCAGTGTAAAGTTAGCAGTATTGAAACGACCAGTGTAAAGTTAGCAGCAGTATTGAAACTACCAGTGTAAAGTTAGCAGCAGTATTGAAACGACCAGTGTAAAGTTAGCAGCAGTATTGAAACGACCAGTGTAAAGTTAGCAGCAGTATTGAAACTACCAGTGTAAAGTTAGCAGCAGTATTGAAACGACCAGTGTAAAGTTAGCAGCAGTATCAGTTCCGGCTAGCTAACACGTCTTTTACTCTGCTTTTATCTCCACAACTGAAAGCATCTGGGGAGATCACACAGCTTCTCTGAGACCCATTTTATTTGGAGAAACACTTAGCAGTCTGTCACTACCTCCAGATTAAAAGTGGGAACCTTTCTTTTCCCTGGATAGGAAGAGAGAGGATGAAAGGATCTGGTGAAGGACACTGCCTGTGTAGTCTGTGGTGTGTTATCAGCTAGGCTCTCATATGAAACACCTTCCTCTATGGACTTCAAAAGGAGACGGAGGGAGGGACCACGGAGGTCTGTTTCGCTTTGAGAGGCTGCATCGCAAACGGACCCATATTCCCCCCCATAGGGCTCTGGTCAACAGTAGTGCACTATGTAGGGAATAGAGTTCCATTTGAGACGCAGCCAGGGCCTGCGAGAAGCTAGTGACAGTCTAACCCTCACCCTAACCCTACACATTTACAATCCAGGGGCTGAAGCCGGAGCTCTGTGTTAACAGTTCAAATGTACTCAATATAGTCCCCATATTTAACATTCAATGGCTTTAAAGACTGTAAAATAAAGAGCAATGACTTCAGTGGGCTTTTCATCAGGAATTACTGCTGGAAGAAAGACTGTTGGCTGGAGAGGAGAGGAGATGGATGGGACGGTGACCAGGAGCAGCACAGTGTGGGCCAGGTTCCATCATGAAATTACAGTATGGACAAGACCACAGTGGCCACAGGAACCAAAACTATTCAGCAAGGTTAACTGTGGTGTGGACAGAAACCTACACTCAGCGGCAAACAAGCAGCCTCATCTCTCTGCTCTGCCCATTTCTCCTTCTCTCCTCGTCTCTCCTTCTCTCCTTGTCTCTCCTCTCCCGTCCTATCCCCTCCCGTCCTCTCCTCTCCCCTCCCGTCCTCTCCCCTCCCGTTCTCTCCCCTCCAATCCTCTAGTCTCCCCTCCCGTCCTCTCCTCTCCCGTCTCCTCTCCCCTCCTCCCTCCCCTCCCGTCCCGTCTCCTCTCCCGTCTCTCCTCCAGTCTCCTCTCCTCTCCCGTCTCTCCTCCAGTCTCCTCTCCTCTCCCGTCTCTCCTCCCGTCTCCTCTCCCCTCCCGTCCCCTCTCCCGTCCCCTCTCCCCTCCCCTCTCCTCCCGTCTCCTCTCTCCTCCCGTCCCGTCTCCTCTCCCGTCTCCTCTCCCCTCCCGTCTCCTCTCCCCTCCCGTCTCCTCCCGTCCTCTCGTCTCCCCTCCAGTCTCCTCCCGTCCTCTCGTCTCCCCTCCCGTCTCCTCTCCTCTCCTCTCCCCTCCAGTCTCCTCTCCCTCCCCGTCTCCTCTCCTCCCGTCTCCTCCCGTCCTCTCCTCCCATCTCCTCTCCCCTCCGTCTCCTCTCCCCTCCCGTCTCCCCTCCGTCTCCTCCGTCCTCCTCGTCTCCCCTCCCGTCTCCTCTCCTCTCCTCCAGTCTCCTCTCCCCTCCCGTCTCCTCTCCCCTCCGTCTCCTCTCCCCTCCGTCTCCTCCCGTCCTCTCCCTCCCATCTCCTCTCCCCTCCGTCTCCTCTCCCCTCCCGTCTCCTCCCGTCCTCTCGTCTCCCCTCCCGTCTCCTCCGTCCTCTCGTCTCCCCTCCCGTCTCCTCTCCTCTCCCCTCCAGTCTCCTCTCCCCTCCCGTCTCCTCTCCCGTCTCCTCTCCCCTCCCGTCTCCTCCCGTCCTCTCGTCTCCCCTCCCGTCTCCTCCCGTCCTCTCCCCTCCCCTCTCCTCTCCCCTCCAGTCTCCTCTCCCCTCCGTCTCCTCTCCCCTCCCGTCTCCTCCCGTCCTCTCGTCTCCCCTCCCGTCTCCTCCCGTCCTCTCCCCTCCCTCTCCTCTCCCCTCCAGTCTCCTCTCCCCTCCAGTCTCCTCTCCCCTCCCGTCCTCTCCTCTTCCCTCCCGTCTCCTCAGTCTCAGTAGAGTACAACAGGTCTCACAGGACGGCTCTATGTACTGGAACAGATCGGTACATGTGTTACCTCATCTGGGTTGTTATGGTAACATGAGGTATTGGTGGTTATGGTAACATGAGGTATTGGTGGTTATGGTAACATGAGGTATTGGTGGTTATGGTAACATGAGGTATTGGTGGTTATGGTAACATGAGGTATTGGTGGTTATGGTAACATGAGGCAAAACCATTAATTTAAGAGCCTAGTTGGTTTAGCCATAGAAAAATCCGGCAACCTTCCCATTAGCCATGACTGGCTGAGATGAGCGGGCTGGACATGCCGAGAGATGAGTTTGGATTGGTCTACCATGTAGCATGCTTCTGTCTATAATATGAGTCTGGTCAGCGTAATTCAATAGTTGCCAGCAGCACAGTTAGCCACCAACCCCTCTAGATAACATGACCACAGCCTAACCAGCACTGCTAGGACCAGTAACATGGTCAGGGTGAGCCGTTCTCTCACTGGTGTCTGGAAGCAGCTAGCCAGCGTTAGCCAGTTAGCTTGGGTGCTTGTTAGGTCAGAAGGTTCGGTTCAACCCGACTCCTCGGCCAGAGGGTCCAGTGTGACCACCCCCCCCCATGAGAGCGAAACGCTCTGAGTTTACGAACGCCCAGAGCACCCTATGGCACTCCAGATTAAATTTACGAACCCACTAATAGTATAAACCAGCCTTTAGTCTGGAAACCTCTGGTTGTTGACTACATTACCGTACTCCCTCTGTTTAGCACATGGCCTCACATGGGAATCCTTAAAGAGATGGGTGGGGCTAAGGATTAAGAGGGTGTGAACGATGCTGAATGGGCGGAGACAAAGAAGAGCTCTCCAGTAGGTACCAAAAACATTCAAGGGCCATTTTCTCAAAAGTGAGGTTAAAAGTTTATCAAAGCAGAATGACTTTCCCATTGTTCCTCAACTGTAGTGTATAATATACCATTTTGTAGCTCTGAGTCTCTACTTTTTATTCAATGTAAAAAAACACCATTTCACATGTTGCGACATAAGACTGAATCAAGCCTGTCGGTCACATATTGGTGGGTTAAGTCAAAACTATTAGTAGGTTTTTCCTCACTACTCAACTTACATCTCTCCTCCCTCCCTCCCCCTTTTCTATACTTAGTTTTTCTAACCTGCCAGCACCCGGACCAGATGTCCAGATGTTTCTCTATGTTGCTGTTCCAGCCAGTTCTGTTCCAAGAGGAGCGAGGCAGGTAGAGAGACAGACAGGCAGAGCTAGAGGAGAGAGACCGGTAGAGAGACAGACAGACAGAGCTAGAGGAGAGAGACAGACAGGCAGAGCTAGAGGAGAGAAACAGGTAGAGAGACAGACAGGTAGAGCTAGAGGAGAGAGACAAGTACAGAGAGACAGACAGAGCTAGAGGAGAGAGACGGGTAAAGAGAGACAGAGCTAGAGGAGAGAGACAGGTTGAGAGACAGACAGGCAGAGCTAGAGGAGAGAGACAGGTAGAGAGAGACAGACAGGCAGACCTAGAGGAGAAAGACAGGTAGAGAGAGACAGACAGACAGAGCTAGAGTAGAGAGGCGGTAGAGAGACATACAGGCAGAGCTAGAGGAGAGAGACAGGTAGAGAGAGACAGACAGAGCTAGAGGAGAGAGACAGGTAGAGAGACAGACAGGCAGAGCTAGAGGAGAGAGACGGGTAGAGAGAGACAGACAGGCAGAGCTAGAGGAGAGAGACAGGTAGAGAGAGACAGACAGAGCTAGAGGAGAGAGACAGGTAGAGAGACAGATAGGCAGAGCTAGAGGAGAGAGACAGGTAGAGAGAGGCAGAGCTAGAGGAGAGAGACAGGTAGAGAGACAGACAGGTATATTTGACTCCACTCCACAGGAGAGCAGTTGAATAATTTGGCGGGCGCTCCGCTGCTCTGCGCCGGGCTGCTCTCAGGGTAAAGGTAGCTTGGCAGAGGCCATGTTGACGGCATAGTCAACAACATGATCCTAATGGCTTGGAAAATCCCTGGGCCTCCAGAGAACAGGCCAGACGCTACCGACTGCAGGAGAAAAGCTCCTGTTTTACTGAATTCAGCCCCTTTTTACAAGCTCCTAGGTATTATGAGACCATTAAGGCATGCTGGAAGACATGAAGCGTAGAATAGTTGGAGAGTTAATTTACCCACGGCTGCAAGTCCTCTACCTCACATTGGGCGGGACAGCCGGTGTGTGTGTGTGTGTGTGTGTGTGTGTGTGTGTGTGTGGGGTCACGAAACTCAAATTTTGACTTCGATACCGATACCAGGTTTAGTGTTACGAAACTCGATACCACAACGATACCATCACGATACCATCACGATACCCAAAACGATACCATCACGATACCATCACGATACCCAAAACGATACCATCACGATACCATCACGATACCCAAAACGATACCATCACGATACCATCACGATACCATCACGATACCAGACAGATCAACTCAGCTACCGCTCTGTTCCCAGACAGACATAAATTATACAATCAATTTGACTTTGTTTTTACCAATCTAACATCATCACATATAAAAGTAATCTTTTATTTTTAATGGTAAATCTCTATTGATGAACTGGAGTAAATCAAGATGTAGCCTAGGGCCTGTCCACAATTCAGCTGTGCGCACGTTATTTAATAGGAGTGTGAGAACGCATTGAGTTATCCAGCTGATTTTGGCTGATTTCATGAGCCGGCAGACGACAGTCTGTCCCCCGTTCCATTTGGGACTTATGGTAGTGACCAACAACAGGACTAGCAATGTCTTCTTCTATAAAAGTGTGTGTTGTCTCTTTAAGACGCAGCAACGAGGTCATTCACAAAGGCACATGAATACTTGGTGGAAAACGCTGTGCCCTTGAGCAAGGCACTTCCCCCTCGTTGCTTCTGTACGTGTCTCTGGATAAAAGCATCTGCTAAATGACAAAACATATCAGATAATGTATAGTGTAATATCCAGTAGCAGATCATGTATAGTATAGTATCCAGTAGCAGATCATGTATAGTATAATATCCAGTAGCAGATCATGTATAGTATAATATCCAGTAGCAGATCATGTATAGTATAGTATCCAGTAGTAGATCATGTATAGTATAATATCCAGTAGCAGATAACGTATAGTATAATATCCAGTAGCAGATCATGTATAGTATAATATCCAGTAGCAGATCATGTATAGTATAATATCCAGTAGCAGATCATGTATAGTATAATATCCAGTAGCAGATCATGTATAGTATAATATCCAGTAGTAGATAACGTATAGTATAATATCCAGTAGCAGATCATGTATAGTATAATATCCAGTAGCAGATCATGTATAGTATAGTATCCAGTAGTAGATCATGTATAGTATAATATCCAGTAGCAGATAACGTATAGTATAATATCCAGTAGCAGATCATGTATAGTATAATATCCAGTAGCAGATCATGTATAGTATAATATCCAGTAGCAGATCATGTATAGTATAATATCCAGTAGCAGATAACGTATAGTATAATATCCAGTAGCAGATCATGTATAGTATAATATCCAGTAGCAGATAACGTATAGTATAATATCCAGTAGCAGATCATGTATAGTATAATATCCAGTAGCAGATCATGTATAGTATAATATCCAGTAGCAGATCATGTATAGTATAATATCCAGTAGCAGATCATGTATAGTATAATATCCAGTAGCAGATCATGTATAGTATAATATCCAGTAGCAGATCATGTATAGTATAATATCCAGTAGCAGATCATGTATAGTATAATATCCAGTAGCAGATCATGTATAGTATAATATCCAGTAGCAGATCATGTATAGTATAGTATCCAGTAGCAGCAGGTTGGCTGGCTTTAATGTACAACTAGACACACAGAGGGCTGCTGAGCCCAACAAACCACAGACGAACTTTACAGAAGAACTAGAAGATGTTGCCAAGTCCATATCTGGTCGGTGTGTTACAACAGAACCGGCTGAACTAGGAGCAACAGGCTGTGTATTTGTAAGTGTCAGGTGTTATGTGATTAGTGTTTGATGAATAACCTTGAACACCGTAATGGGATATTACAGACGGGAGAGTGTCTTTTTGACTGCAACTAGGTCTAATGAGCACTAATCACTCACACTGCCTAGGAGTAGTGTCCAACATGCTGCTCAGCGATCCCGCCCCTTTCCTGTGTGTGTGTGTGTGTGTGTGTGTGTGTGTGTGCAGAGCAGGTGTACTGGTGGGAGGGAGGGAGAAGGAGCAGCCCTCGGAGGACAGAAACACAGCAGTAATAACTGTAATAACAGTGTTCAGTTCACCTGGTGCTGTGTAGACATGGCTGAGCAGGGCATGGTTGACCCCAGGGTAGGAACCGTCTCCCAGGCTGTGTGTCCAGCTCTGCAGCATGGTCTGGAGGAGCAGGATCTGGGGACGCGTGGCCTGCACTGTGAAGTGGGGCAGCTCAAAAATACACTCTGTGATCAGGACTGACGAGCGCTTTGACCTGGGGAGGGAGGGAGGGAGGGAGGGAGGAGGAGAGAGGAGAGAGAGAGAGAGAAGAGACCTCGTCAACAAAACAGTAGTATACAGTAGAGAACACTGAGTAATGGACAGAACCATTCTAAGAACTTCCACGGATCCAACATGGTAACAGAACACTGAGTAATGGACAGAACCATTCTAAGAACTTCCACGGATCCGACATGGTAACAGAACACTGAGTAATGGACAGAACCATTCTAAGAACTTCCACGGATCCAACATGGTAACAGAACACTGAGTAATGGACAGAACCATTCTAAGAACTTCCACGGATCCGACATGGTAACAGAACACTGAGTAATGGACAGAACCATTCTAAGAACTTCCACGGATCCGACATGGTAACAGAACACTGAGTAATGGACAGAACCATTCTAAGAACTTCCACGGATCCGACATGGTAACAGAACACTGAGTAATGGACAGAACCATTCTAAGAACTTCCACGGATCCGACATGGTAACAGAACACTGAGTAATGGACAGAACCATTCTAAGAACTTCCACGGATCCCGACATGGTAACAGAACACGGACAGAGGTGAAATCAAAGTCTCCTTTTCCCTTGAGTTTGCTGGCGGGTCGTTAGCTTTGTGTATTACTGAAGAGCCTCTACTCTCCCCATCACATCCATGCTGCCGTCATGATTCATGAGAGGAGACGCACATCAGAGATACCTGACACTGAAAATAATATCCACACTTAACCTCTCATCTGTTACAGACAGCCAGGCCGGCAGCCACTTCAGGGGTTCTAGGACCCTTGGGGGTACTTGGCCTATCCACAGGGTACACTTCAGGGGTTCTAGGACACTTGGGGGTACTTGGCCTATCCACAGGGGATACTTCAGGGGTACTAGGACCCTTGGGGGTACTTGGCCTATCCACAGGGGATACTTCAGGGGTACTAGGACCCTTGAGGGTACTTGGCCTATCCACAGGGTATACTTCAGGGGTTCTAGGACCCTTGGGGGTACTTGGCCTATCCACAGGGGATACTTCAGGGGTACTAGGACCCTTGGGGGTACTTGGCCTATCCACAGGGGATACTTCAGGGGTACTAGGACCCTTGAGGGTACTTGGCCTATCCACAGGGTATACTTCAGGGGTTCTAGGACCCTTGGGGGTACTTGGCCTATCCACAGGGTATACTTCAGGGGTACTAGGACCCTTGGGGGTACTTGGCCTATCCACAGGGGATACTTCAGGGGTACTAGGACCCTTGGGGGTACTTGGCCTATCCACAGGGGATACTTCAGGGGTACTAGGACCCTTGGGGGTACTTGGCCTATCCACAGGGTATACTTCAGGGGTTCTAGGACCCTTGGGGGTACTTGGCCTATCCACAGGGGATACTTCAGGGTACTAGGACCCTTGGGGGTACTTGGCCTATCCACAGGGGATACTTCAGGGTACTAGGACCCTTGGGGGTACTTGGCCTATCCACAGGGTATACTTCAGGGGTACTAGGACCCTTGGGGGTACTTGGCCTATCCACAGGGGATACTTCAGGGGTACTAGGACCCTTGGGGGTACTTGGCCTATCCACAGGGGATACTTCAGGGGTACTAGGACCCTTGGGGGTACTTGGCCTATCCACAGGGTATACTTCAGGGGTACTAGGACCCTTGGGGGTACTTGGCCTATCCACAGGGTATACTTCAGGGGTTCTAGGACCCTTGGGGGTACTTGGCCTATCCACAGGGGATACTTCAGGGGTTCTAGGACCCTTGGGGGTACTTGGCCTATCCACAGGGGATACTTCAGGGGTACTAGGACCCTTGGGGGTACTTGGCCTATCCACAGGGTATACTTCAGGGGTTCTAGGACCCTTGGGGGTACTTGGCCTATCCACAGGGTATACTTCAGGGGTACTAGGACCCTTGGGGGTACTTGGCCTATCCACAGGGTATACTTCAGGGGTACTAGGACCCTTGGGGGTACTTGGCCTATCCACAGGGGATACTTGCGAAGACTTATGAGACCTTAGGCTTACTGGTAAAATGCGCTTGGTGGTACAGTAACGAGAGAGAGAGAGAGAGAGAGAGAGAGAGAGAGAGAGAGAGAGAGAGAGAGAGAGAGAGAGAGAGAGAGAGAGAGAGAGAGAGAGAGAGAGAGAGAGAGAGAGAGAGAGAATGAGGTAACCGCCCCGTCAGAGAGACAGACTCCTCCAGGTCCTGTCTATCACAGCCCCAACCAACCATACCTCTCATTTATCTTCTGACTGTCTCTGTCCCAAGCCGCCCCTCATCCCGGGACGCACCGCAGCCCTCCATTTAACTGTTAAATAACCTACTGACACCATTAAACTGTTAAATAACCTACTGACACTATTTAACTGTTAAATAACCTACTGACACCATTAAACTGTTAAATAACCTACTGACACCATTAAACTGTTACATAACCTACTGACACCATTTAACTGTTAAATAACCTACTGACACCATTAAACTGTTAAATAACCTACTGACACCATTAAACTGTTAAATAACCTACTGACACCATTTAACTGTTAAATAACCTACTGGCACCATTTAACTGTTAACTAACCTACTGACACCATTTAACTGTTAAATAACCTACTGGCACCATTTAACTGTTAAATAACCTACTGACACCATTTAACTGTTAAATAACCTACTGACACCATTTAACTGTTAAATAACCTACTGACACCATTTAACTGTTAAATAACCTACTGGCACCATTTAACTGTTAAATAACCTACTGGCACCATTTAACTGCTGGAGCCTCAAAGGGAAGTCTCTCTGTTCAGTCATGTAGAGATGTTTCCTGACTGAATTGGTGGCGGGGTTCACTATACTGTGATACATTTTCAATCGCCTACTGTAGTTAAATGTACACTGAGTGAACCAAACATTAAAGAACACCTTCCTAATATTGAGTGGCCCCCCTCAGAACAGACTCAATTCGTCGGGGCTCATGGACTCTACAAGGTGCTGAAAGCGTTCCACAGGGATGCTGGCCCATGTTGTCTCCAATGCTTCCCCACAGTTGTGTCCAGTTGGCTGGATGTCCTTTGGGTGGTGGACCAATCTTGATACACACCGGGGAAACTGTTGAGCGTCAAAAACCCCAGCAGCGTTGCAGTTCTTGACACAAACCGGTGCAGCTGGCACCTGCTACCATACCCCGCTCTCGTAAATATTTTGTCTGGCCCGTTCACCCTCTGAATGACACACATACACAATCCGTGTCTCAATTGTCTCAAGGCTTGAAAATCCTTCTTTAACCTGTCTGTCTCCTCCCCTTTCATCTACCCTGATTGAAGTGGATTTAACTAGCAACATCAATAAGGGATCACAGCGTTCACCTGGTCAGTCTATTTTAGATTTTACCTTTATTTTACTCGGCAAGTCAGTTAAGAACAAAGTCAGTTAACAGCCCTACCGGGGAACAGTGGGGTTAACTGCCTTGTTGAGGGGCAGAACGACAGATTTGTACCTTGTCAGCTCGGGGAATTGAACTTGCAACTTTTCTGTTACTAGTCCAACACTCTAAACTTGGCTACCCTGCCGCCCCTCCTATGTCATAGAATGGTTTCAAAGTCAAAGTCACCATTATTAGTCAGTTGTACAACCGAATGCCTTCAACCGAAATGTGTCTTCCGCATTTAACCCAACCCCTCTGAATCAGAGAGGTGCGGGGGGCTGCCTTAATCGACATCCACATCTTCGGCGCCCGGGGAACAGTGGGGTTAACTGCCTTGTTCAGGGGCAGAACGACAGATTTTTTTCCTTGTCAGCTCAGGGATTCGAACTTGCAACCCTCCGGTTACAAGTCCAAAGCTCTAACCACTAGGCTACCTGCCGCCCCTATACCCAATACCCAATACCCAACACCCAACACCCAATACCCAACACCCAATACCCAACACCCAATACCCAACACCCAACACCCAACACCCAACACCCTATACCCAACACCCAATACCCAACACCCAATACCCAACACCCTATACCCAACACCCTATACCCAACACCCAATACCCAACACCCTATACCCAACACCCAACACCCAATACCCAACACCCAATACCCAACATCAGTCTGTCAGGAGCTGTTTGTAAAGACTGCCGTCTGAAGCGATCTCTTGATTCTCCCATTTCGACAACAGAACCCAGAGAGGACTGAGGAGCCAACGACAACAGCAGTGTTCAGTTCCACACGCCCAGCGTAATGTGTGCTAAAGCCACTTCAATAGAGACTGGCAAGGTTCGGTTACGCTTGTGAGACCGTTCAGAGACGGGAGAGACGTCGGGAGACGTCGACGGCACGTGGGGGCCGTTTTAAAAGTTTAATTACGCACCTGTTTATTTTATATAAGGCCAAGTCATTGTGAACAACAACTTTTGACTGGTTCGATGAATTAAAACCAGATTTCCTCATTATGGTGTTTTAGAGAACGTTTGAACGCAAGGAGAGACAGAGAGACGTGACGTCATTAAGTAGCTGGCTGGCACGTGGTGAGTAGAAGAGGGTGGACGGGCTTTAGGGGCTCTCTGTGTGCGTCCAAAATAGCACCCCTATTCCCTGGTCAAAGGTAGTGCACTACATAGGGAACATCCATTTCAGACACAACCTCCGTTTCTTTCTGAATAAAAGCCTGGGGGAGACATTACAGGCCTCCCGCTCCATATTACAGTAACATTACAGCAGGCCTCCCTCTCCACATTACAGTAACATTACAGCAGGCCTCCCTCTCCACATTACAGTAACATTACAGCAGGCCTTCCTCTCCACATTACAGTAACATTACAGCATTACAGCAGGCCTCCCTCTCCACATTACAGTAACATTACAGCATTACAGCAGGCCTCCCTCTCCACATTACAGTAACATTACAGCATTACAGCAGGCCTCCCTCTCCACATTACAGTAACATTACAGCATTACAGCAGGCCTCCCTCTCCACATTACAGTAACATTACAGCATTACAGCAGGCCTCCCTCTCCACATTACAGTAACATTACAGCAGGCCTCCCTCTCCACATTACAGTAACATTACAGCATTACAGCAGGCCTCCCTCTCCACATTACAGTAACATTACAGCATTACAGCAGGCCTCCTCTCCACATTACAGTAACATTACAGCATTACAGCAGGCCTCCCTCTCCACATTACAGTAACATTACAGCATTACAGCAGGCCTCCCTCTCCACATTACAGTAACATTACAGCATTACAGCAGGCCTCCCTCTCCACATTACAGTAACATTACAGCAGGCCTCCCTCTCCACATTACAGTAACATTACAGCAGGCCTCCCTCTCCAGACTCACAGTAGTCCTTAAGTCAATACATCAGCATATTAAAACGACCAGCAATAGCAAAGGAAATCCAAAATGATAAATTAGCTGTTTAAATTTCACAAACTAGACATATGTTTTCCTCAGAGAGTTGGTTTTAAACGATGTTGGGTTTTATTTCCTGACCTGTCCACAGTTCATAGTCTGAGTGAGTGGTTAGGACTGGGGCCAAGGCCAGGCTAGAGCTGGGGCAGAGGACAGGACTGGGGCCAGGGCCAGGCTAGAGCTGGGGCAGAGGACAGGACTGGGGCCAGGCTAGAGCTGGGGCAGAGGACAGGACTGGGGCCAGGCTAGAGCTGGAGCAGAGGACTGGACTGGGGCCAGGCTAGAGCTGGAGCAGAGGACTGGACTGGGGCCAGGCTAGAGCTGGAGCAGAGGACTGGACTGGGGCCAGGCTAGAGCTGGAGCAGAGGACAGGACTAGGGCCAAGGCCAGGCTAGAGCTGGAGCAGAGGACAGGACTGGGGCCAGGGCCAAGCTAGAGCTGGGGCAGAGGACAGGACTGGGGCCAGGCTAGAGCTGGAGCAGAGGACAGGACTGGGGCCAGGCTAGAGATGGGGCAGAGGACAGGACTGGGGCCAGGCTAGAGATGGGGCAGAGTCAGTCCTATAGTCCTGTCACCGTCAGGTTGGAACAGGGCATCAGTCAGTCCTATACAGAGCCTGCCACTCCACTGGTGTCCAATCCGCAGGTCCCATCCACATGGAACAGTACAGGGTCCTGCCGCTCCACTGGTGTCCAATCCACATGGAACAGTACAGGGTCCTGCCACTCCACTGGTGTCCCATCCACATGGAACAGTACAGGGTCCTGCCACTCCACTGGTGTCCCATCCACATGGAACAGTACAGGGTCCTGCCACTCCACTGGTGTCCCATCCACATGGAACAGTACAGGGTCCTGCCGCTCCACTGGTGTCCAATCCACAGGTCCCATCCACATGGAACAGTACAGGGTCCTGCCACTCCACTGGTGTCCAATCCACATGGAACAGTACAGGGTCCTGCCACTCCACTGGTGTCCCATCCACATGGAACAGTACAGGGTCCTGCCGCTCCACTGGTGTCCAATCCACATGGAACAGTACAGGGTCCTGCCATTCCACTGGTGTCCAACCCACATGGAACAGTACAGGGTCCTGCCGCTCCACTGGTGTCCAATCCACATGGAACAGTACAGGGTCCTGCCACTCCACTGGTGTCCAATCCACATGGAACAGTACAGGGTCCTGCCACTCCACTGGTGTCCAATCCACATGGAACAGTACAGGGTCCTGCATGTTAACTGGTTTGGAACTGGTCACTCAAGTGACCAGTTCAACAATATGTGTAGAACAATACGCATTTTAAAGGTACAATTATGCCCCTTTTCCAAGTCTTTTAAGTTAAGATGCATATGGACCATTTTATATATTTTATTGTACCTTTATTTAACTAGACAAGTCAGTTAAGAACAAATTCTTATTTTCAATGAGGAACAGTGGGTTAACTAGGAACAGTGGGTTAACTGCCTTGTTCAGGGGCAGAACGACAGATTTGTACCTTGTCAGCTCGGGGATTCGATCTTGCAACCTTCCGGTTACTGGTCCAACGCTCTAACCTCTAGGCTACCTGCTGGTTACCAGTCCATCGCTCTAACCACTAGGCTACCTGCTGGTTACTGGCCCAACGCTCTAACCACTAGACTACCTGCTGGTTACTAGTCCATCGCTCTAACCACTAGGCTACCTGCTGGTTACTGGCCCAACGCTCTAACCACTAGGCTACCTGCTGGTTACCAGTCCATCGCTCTAACCACTAGGCTACCTGCTGGTTACTGGCCCAACGCTCTAACCACTAGGCTACCTGCTGGTTACCAGTCCATCGCTCTAACCACTAGGCTACCTGCTGGTTACTGGCCCAACGCTCTAACCACTAGACTACCTGCTGGTTACCAGTCCATCGCTCTAACCACTAGGCTACCTGCTGGTTACTGGCCCAACGCTCTAACCACTAGGCTACCTGCTGGTTACCAGTCCATCGCTCTAACCACTAGGCTACCTGCTGGTTACTGGTCCAACGCTCTAACCACTAGGCTACCTGCTGGTTACTGGCCCAACGCTCTAACCACTAGGCTACCTGCTGGTTACTGGCCCAACACTCTAACCACTAGGCAACCTGCTGGTTACTGGCCCAACGCTCTAACCACTAGGCTACCTGCTGGTTACTGGCCCAACGCTCTAACCACTAGGCTACCTGCTGGTTACTGGTCCAACGCTCTAACCACTAGGCTACCTGCTGGTTACTGGCCCAACGCTCTAACCACTAGGCTACCTGCTGGTTACTGGCCCAACGCTCTAACCACTAGGCTACCTGCTGGTTACTGGCCCAACGCTCTAACCACTAGGCAACCTGCTGGTTACTGGCCCAACGCTCTAACCACTAGGCTACCTGCTGGTTACTGGCCCAACGCTCTAACCACTAGGCAACCTGGTAATCAGCTCGTTTGGTGTGGCAATATTTAGGGGCAAACAGCTGTGTAGCTGTGCTGTGGCCACTCTTTGACAGAGGGCTGGTCCTCTAACTATAGGGTTACGGTTTAGACCACAGAGGGGTCTGCATACCACAGACATCCTGCTGCTTTTACAACCTGGAACTGGGGGATCATTAGGAACGAAGTACTTACTGCTACTGAGGTACTGTACTCCTGAACATCTGGATGATATGGGGGAGAGAGAGAGACAGAGAGCGAGAGAGACAGAGAGAGAGAGAGAGAGAGAGAGAGAGAGAGGCGAGAGAGAGAGACAAAGAGAGAGACAGAGAAGAGAGAGACAAAGAGAGAGACAAAGAGAGAGACAGAGAGGAGAGAGACGAGAGAGAGACAGAGAGAGAGAGACAGAGAGAGAGAGAGACAGAGAGAGACAGAGGAGAGAGACGAGAGAGAGACAGAGAGAGAGAGAGAGACAGAGAGGAGAGAGACGAGAGAGAGAGAGAGAGAGACAGAGAGCGAGAGAGAGAGAGAGAGACAGAACTATATTCTGACCCTCATAACATGGACAGGGTACCAGACAGAACTATATTCTGACCCATATAACATGGACCGGGTACCAGACAGAACTATATTCTGACCCTCATAACATGGACCGGGTACCAGACAGAACTAGTCTACATTCTGTCTCTCTCTCTCAGTACAGCCGTTCATTCTTTTAAAATCAGCACCTTTCCATGATTGAAGGAATCTCTCAAGAGCAGCTGGTCGTAATGGTTTACATAGAGACCCTACTAGGAGGAACCTGAAGCACTAAGCACTGGCTGTTTCCACAAGGTTCCTTTAGTTATTACTCATATCCTGTACAGTACAGTATCCCTCACTGTTTCCACAATAATGCTGGGGACTAGGAGGAGAAAAGGAGGTATGAGGAGGGGGAGGGAGGAGATGGGGAGGAGGAGATTGGGAGGAGAAGGAGGAGGGGAGGTAAGAGATGAGGAGGGGGAGGTAGGAGGAGAGGAGGAGAGGAGGAGAAGGAGGGGGGGTTAGGAGGAGAGGAGGAGGTGAGGTAGGAGGGGAGGAGGAGAGAGAGGGAGGAAACCCTATTTTTATTCATTGGGCAAAACAAAATCAGTGAAATCAATTATTCCTGCTGTTCAATACCATACAACCCAACCTGCTGTTCAATACCATACAACCCCACCTGCTGTTCAATACCATACAACCCCACCTGCTGTTCAATACCATACAACCCCACCTGCTGTTCAACACCATACAACCCCACCTGCTGTTCAATACCATACAACCCCACAATACCATACAACCCCACCTGCTGTTCAATACCGTACAACCCCACCTGCTGTTCAATACCGTACAACCCCACCTGCTGTTCAATACCGTACAACCCCACCTGCTGTTCAATACCGTACAACCCCACCTGCTGTTCAATACCGTACAACCCCACCTGCTGTTCAATACCATACAACCCCACCTGCTGTTCAATACCATACAACCCCACCTGCTGTTCAATACCGCATACAACCCCACCTGCTGTTCAATACCGCATAACCCCACCTGCTGTTCAATACCGTACAACCCCACCTGCTGTTCAATACCGCATAACCCCACCTGCTGTTCAATACCGTACAACCCCACCTGCTGTTCAATACCGCATAACCCCACCTGCTGTTCAATACCGTAAAACCCCACCTGCTGTTCAATACCGCATAACCCCACCTGCTGTTCAATACCGCATAACCCCACCTGCTGTTCAATACCGCATAACCCCACCTGCTGTTCAATAATACAACCCCACCTGCTGTTCAATACCGCATAACCCCACCTGCTGTTCAATACCGCATAACCCCACCTGCTGTTCAATACCGCACAACCCCACCTGCTGTTCAATACCATACAACCCCACCTGCTGTTCAATACCATACAACCCCACCTGCTGTTCAATATCGCATAACCCCACCTGCTGTTCAATACCGTACAACCCCACCTGCTGTTCAATACCATACAACCCCACCTGCTGTTCAATACCATACAACCCCACCTGCTGTTCAAAACCATACAACCCCACCTGCTGTTCAATACCATACAACCCCACCTGCTGTTCAATACCCTACAACCCCACCTGCTGTTCAATACCGTACAACCCCACCTGCTGTTCAATACCATACAACCCCACCTGCTGTTCAATACCATACAACCCCACCTGCTGTTCAATACCGTACAACCCCACCTACTGTTCAATACCGTACAACCTCACCTGCTGTTCAATACCGTACAACCTCACCTGCTTTTCAATACCGTACAACCCCACCTGCTGTTCAATACCATACAACCCCACCTGCTGTTCAATACCATACAACCCCACCTGCTGTTCAATACCATACAACCCCACCTGCTGTTCAATACCATACAACCCCACCTGCTGTTCAATACCATACAACCCCACCTGCTGTTCAATACCATACCACCCCACCTGCTGTTCAATACCATACCACCCCACCTGCTGTTCAATACCATACAACCCCACCTGCTGTTCAATACCGTACAACCCCACCTGCTATTCAATACCATACAACCCCACCTGCTGTTCAATACCGTACAACCCCACCTGCTGTTCAATACCGTACAACCCCACCTGCTGTTCAATACCGTACAACCCCACCTGCTGTTCAATACCGTACAACCCCACCTGCTGTTCCAATACCGTACAACCCCACCTGCTGTTCAATACCATACAACCCCACCTGCTGTTCAATACCATACAACCCCACCTGCTGTTCAATACCATACAACCCCAGAATTCCCCCGTCGCCAAGGTCCCTGCCCTGCCCTGAATCACAGTGAGGTACGTTCTGAGCTGCAGTTCCTCTTTAATGTAGACACAGGCCCTTTACAGTATCTCTCCAAGCGGTACTATAGAAACATTTCAAAAAACAGCTTTTAAAAGTACTTCAAACATGAACTATTTGAAGGTCCATAAGAGGATTATCTAATTGGTTTACTAGCGGGCTACTGCAAAGACTTCAGATAAACTTTGGTGAGAATAAATATATATTTCAGTGGATTTGATGCTTTGCTACATAATCCAGGAAAAGAAGACGATTATCTCATTAAGACTAAAGGAACTTAGTTTAATATCTTGTTCTCCCTCCCTCGTCTTTCAACATTAGTTCAGTATATTGTTCCCTCGTCTTTCAACATTAGTTCAGTATATTGTTCCCTCGTCTTTCAACATTAGTTCAGTATATTGTTCCCTCGTCTTTCAACATTAGTTCAGTATATTGTTCCCTCGTCTTTCAACATTAGTTCAGTATATTGTTCCTCGTCTTTCAACATTAGTTCAGTATATTGTTCCCTCGTCTTTCAACATTAGTTCAGTATATTGTTCCCTCGTCTTTCAACATTAGTTCAGTATATTGTTCCCTCGTCTTTCAACATTAGTTCAGTATATTGTTCTCCCTCCATCGTCTTTCAACATTAGTTCAGTATATTGTTCCCTCGTCTTTCAACATTAGTTCAGTATATTGTTCCCTCGTCTTTCAACATTAGTTCAGTATATTGTTCCCTCGTCTTTCAACATTAGTTTAATATCTTGTTCTCCCTCCCTCGTCTTTCAACATTAGTTCAGTATATTGTTCCCTCGTCTTTCAACATTAGTTCAGTATATTGTTCTCCCTCCATTGTCTTTCAACATCTGATATATGTGGTGGTCTGATCTAGCTATCTGGAGATGAATGGACTAACTGGAAGTCACTATGTGGTAGTCTGACCTAGCTATCTGGAGATGAATGGACTAACTGGAAGTCACTATGTGGTAGTCTGACCTAGCTATCTGGAGATGAATGGACTAACTGGAAGTCACTATGTGGTAGTCTGACCTAGCTATCTGGAGATGAATGGACTAACTGGAAGTCACTATGTGGTAGTCTGACCTAGCTATCTGGAGATGAATGGACTAACTGGAAGTCACTATGTGGTAGTCTGACCTAGCTATCTGGAGATGAATGGACTAACTGGAAGTCACTATGTGGTAGTCTCACCTAGCTATCTGGAGATGAATGGACTAACTGGAAGTCACTATGTGGTAGTCTCACCTAGCTATCTGGAGATGAATGGACTAACTGGAAGTCACTATGTGGTAGTCTCACCTAGCTATCTGGAGATGAATGGACTAACTGGAAGTCACTATGTGGTAGTCTCACCTAGCTATCTGGAGATGAATGGACTAACTGGAAGTCACTATGTGGTAGTCTCACCTAGCTATCTGGAGATGAATGGACTAACTGGAAGTCACTATGTGGTAGTCTCACCTAGCTATCTGGAGATGAATGGACTAACTGGAAGTCACTATGTGGTAGTCTGACCTAGCTATCTGGAGATGAATGGACTAACTGGAAGTCACTATGTGGTAGTCTGACCTAGCTATCTGGAGATGACTGGACTAACTGGAAGTCACTATGTGGTAGTCTGACCTAGCTATCTGGAGGTGAATGGACTAACTGGAAGTCACTATGTGGTAGTCTCACCTAGCTATCTGGAGATGAATGGACTAACTGGAAGTCACTATGTGGTAGTCTGATCTAGCTATCTGGAGATGAATGGACTAACTGGAAGTCACTATGTGGTAGTCTGACCTAGCTATCTGGAGATGAATGGACTAACTGGAAGTCACTATGTGGTAGTCTGACCTAGCTATCTGGAGATGAATGGACTAACTGGAAGTCACTATGTGGTAGTCTCACCTAGCTATCTGGAGGTGAATGGACTAACTGGAAGTCACTATGTGGTAGTCTGACCTAGCTATCTGGAGATGAATGGACTAACTGGAAGTCACTATGTGGTAGTCTGACCTAGCTATCTGGAGATGAATGGACTAACTGGAAGTCACTATGTGGTAGTCTCACCTAGTCACTCTGGATAAGTCAATATTAACACTACTACGGCCAGTTGTTCACTTCTAGGAGTGTGTGTGTGTAGGCAGCATGAGGTTGGGGGTTTGCGGTTGGACCAGGGGGCAGAGGTGTATGAAGTATGCATTTCTCCATCATCAGGCCTGAACAGACCTAACTCTTCAAAGACAGGCCTTACCCTCTCCTCCACCCTCCTCCCCCATTACCTCCCCCTCCTCTCTTCCTTCCCATCTGGATCCCTCCAGCTCTGCAGCCAAGGCCCCTGCAGCCGCAGTTCTCAGGAGAGAGGTTCATTACACAGGGATTACCGCCGGGAGATGTTTTAATCAGAGTCTGCAGACAGCTGCAGCTGCACTGGGTGAGAAAATGACCATGACGTGGTCTGTCAGGCATAAAAGGAAAACACGCCGGGGTGTTGGGTCAGGGTGCAGAGATGTGAGGTCGTTTACGACTGAGACAGAGATGTGACTGGGGAGGGAGGGAGGCAGGGAGGGAGAGTTCCTGGTCCTCTTTAGATGGGTCTTCAGAGTGGCCATGGTCCCAGTCCTCAACATGGCCACAGACCACGACAGTGATGGTTACAGTCCAAGGTGCCACTGTACCCCTCTCTCTCTCTCTCTCTGGATAAGAGGAGTCATGAGAAAATATGTTCCATCCAATAATCCTTTAATGTGCCACAGAGCTCTGATGGGAGTTACAGCAGCAGCAGTAGCCTTCCTGCAGAGAACAGGAGAGGAGAGGAGAGGAGAAGAGAGGAGGGGAGAGGAGGGAAGAGAAGAGAGGAGAGGAGAAAGGAGAGGAGAAGAGAGGAGGGGAGAGGAGAAGAGAGGAGAAGAGAGGAGAGAAGAGAGGAGAAGAGAGGAGAGAAGAGAGGAGAAGAGAGGAGGGGAGAGGAGAAGAGAGGAGGGGAGAGGAGAAGAGAGGAGAAGAGAGGAGAGAAGAGAGGAGAGAGAGAGAGAGAAGAGAGGAGAGGAGAGAGAGAAGAGAGGAGAGAAGAGAGGAGGGGAGAGGAGAAGAGAGGAGGGGAGAGGAGAAGAGAGGAGAAGAGAGGAGAGAAGAGAGGAGAGAGGAGAGGAGAGGAGAAGAGAGGAGGGGAGAGGAGAAGAGAGGAGAAGAGAGGAGAGAAGAGAGGAGAAGAGAGGAGAGGAGAGGAGAAGAGAGGAGAGAAGAGAGGAGAAGAGAGGAGGGGAGAGGAGAAGAGAGGAGGGGAGAGGAGAAGAGAGGAGAAAGGAGAGGAGAAAGGAGAGGAGAGGAGAAGAGAGGAGAAGAGAGGAGGGAGAGGAGAGAAGAGAGGAGAAGAGAGGAGGGGAGAGGAGAAAGGAGAGGAGAAAGGAGAGGAGAGGAGAAAGGCCCCAGCTTCTCAGAACTAACTAACACGTAAATCAACGCGAACCCAGCTCCTCATTCGCTGACGGCATTTCCTGTACAGCAGACTTCTCAATACCTCCATTGATCCCTGTCAACTATAAAATCCTAACGGCCTCATTCTGCCTCTCACCAGATGGAGGGAGCACCACCCCTCCCCACCACTGACCTGGCCAACAATATACTTTATAGACTGGGCCACACAAAATATCATGTTATACATCACACACACAGACAGACAGACACACCGTGATCAGATCTCAACCTCCTGCACTACAGTGCTGACTGAGGACTGTAAAGTGACATCACATCCCATCATAACCCAACTTTTAATACACAGTTATTTCAACGCCCCCGATTCTTACTTTCACCTTTTATTTTGGTGAGAAAATATTTTCTGTCGTTTCTTCCAACCTCTTAGAACCTGATTCATGGCTCTGTTCTGTTCTACTGACTGGATGGACTGTCCTCTACCTGGTCTGTCCATCCACATGTCTCTGTCCTCTACCTGGTCTATCCATCCACATCTCTCTGTCCTCTACCTGGTCTGTCCATCCACATCTCTCTGTCCTCTACCTGGTCTGTCCATCCACATGTCTCTGTCCTCTACCTGGTCTGTCCATCCACATCTCTCTGTCCTCTACCTGGTCTGTCCATCCACATCTCTCTGTCCTCTACCTGGTCTGTCCATCCACATCTATCTGTCCTCTACCTGGTCTGTCCATCCACATCTCTCTGTCCTCTACCTGGTCTGTCCATCCACATGTCTCTGTCCTCTACCTGGTCTACCCATCAACATCTCTATGTCCTCTACCTGGTCTGTCCATCCACATCTCTCTGTCCTCTACCTGGTCTGTCCATCCACATGTCTCTGTCCTCTACCTGGTCTGTCCATCCACATCTCTCTGTCCTCTACCTGGTCTGTCCATCCACATCTCTCTGTCCTCTACCTGGTCTGTCCATCCACATCTCTCTGTCCTCTACCTGGTCTGTCCATCCACATCTCTCTGTCCTCTACCTGGTCTGTCCATCCACATCTCTCTGTCCTCTACCTGGTCTGTCCATCCACATCTCTCTGTCCTCTACCTGGTCTGTCTATCCACATCTCTCTGTCCTCTACCTGGTCTGTCCATCCACATGTCTCTGTCCTCTACCTGGTCTGTCCATCCACATCTCTCTGTCCTCTACCTGGTCTGTCCATCCACATCTCTCTGTCCTCTACCTGGTCTGTCCATCCACATCTCTCTGTCCTCTACCTGGTCTGTCCATCCACATCTCTCTGTCCTCTACCTGGTCTGTCCATCCACATCTCTCTGTCCTCTACCTGGTCTGTCCATCCACATCGCTCTGTCCTCTACCTGGTCTGTCCATCCACATCTCTCTGTCCTCTACCTGGTCTGTCCATCCACATCTCTCTGTCCTCTACCTGGTCTGTCCATCCACATCTCTCTGTCCTCTACCTGGTCTGTCCATCCACATCGCTCTGTCCTCTACCTGGTCTATTCATCCACATCTCTCTGTCCTCTACCTGGTCTGTCCATCCACATCTCTCTGTCCTCTACCTGGTCTGTCCATCCACATCGCTCTGTCCTCTACCTGGTCTATTCATCCACATCTCTCTGTCCTCTACCTGGTCTGTCCATCCACATCTCTCTGTCCTCTACCTGGTCTGTCCATCCACATCTCTCTGTCCTCTACCTGGTCTGTCCATCCACATCGCTTCTGTCCTCTACCTGGTCTATTCATCCACATCTCTCTGTCCTCTACCTGGTCTGTCCATCCACATCTCTCTGTCCTCTACCTGGTCTGTCCATCCACATCGCTCTGTCCTCTACCTGGTCTATTCATCCACATCTCTCTGTCCTCTACCTGGTCTGTCCATCCACATCTCTCTGTCCTCTACCTGGTCTGTCCATCCACATCTCTCTGTCCTCTACCTGGTCTACCCATCCACATCTATCTGTCCTCTACCTGGTCTATCCATCCACATCTCTCTTATCTACACTGAGTATACCAAACATTAAAGAACACCTTCCTAATATTGAGTGGCCCCCCTCAGAACAGACTCAATTCGTCGAGGCTCATGGACTCCACAAGGTGTCGAAACCGTTCAACAGGGATGCTGGCCCATGTTGTCTCCAATGCTTCCCCACAGTTGTGTCCAGTTGGCTGGATGTCCTTTGGGTGGTGGACCAATCTTGATGCACACGGGGAAACTGTTGAGAGTGAAAAACCCCAGCAGAGTTGCAGTTCTTGACACAAACCTGGTGCGCCTGGCACCTACTACCAGACCCTGTTCAAAGACTCTTAAATATCCTGCCAGGCCGGCTCCACCAGTGATACTGTAGAACATTAAACCTATATATAATATAAGATTTATACTTTTTTAAAGTGGTTATAATCAGACATGTCATTCTCCCAAAATGAAATTCCAATCCACCCAGAGGAATGTGGCGGCCATCAGAATGTTTCTAACCCTCACCTGTAATTCCACACGCCTTACGAAATGAACCCCAGAACCAGCTCTGTGAGGCTCGTAGCTGCTAAAAACGCCCCATTAAAGCTGGTGTAGCGCTGAATTATGGCTGTGACGCACGCAAGGACATACCACTCTCTGGTTGAAGGGCTCAGCCTCCCAGCACCAGACCTAGCTTCCCCAGGCCCAGACCTAGCTTCCCCAGGCCCAGACCTAGCTTCCCCAGGCCCAGACCTAGCTTCCCCAGGCCTAGACCTAGCTTCCCCAGCCCCAGACCTAGCTTCCCCAGCCCCAGCTTCCCCAGCCCCAGACCTAGCTTCCCCAGGCCCAGACCTAGCTTCCCCAGGCCCAGACCTAGCTTCCCCAGGCCCAGACCTAGCTTCCCCAGGCCCAGACCTAGCTTCCCCAGCCCCAGACCTAGCTTCCCCAGCCCCAGACCTAGCTTCCCCAGCCCCAGACCTAGCTTCCCCAGCCCCAGACCTAGCTTCCCCAGGCCCAGACCTAGCTTCCCCAGGCCCAGACCTAGCTTCCCCAGGCCCAGACCTAGCTTCCCCAGGCCCAGACCTGGCTCTCCCAGCGCCAGCCCCTGTGCTTCTGTCAGGTGACCTAGCCTCCTCCCCTGAGAACCGCCAGGCAGTGGGGCATGTGAGTGTTGTGATTGATGCAGGTGGCAACTTCACAATCCCCCTAAAGCCCTACATCGAGTTTACAGGCAGCCATTTTATTAGGGTTAACAGGTTTAACAGCCGGCCCAATTGGTGGTCTCGGTGAAGTCGGAGAGGCCAGACGCTGCCTTTCATTAAACATTAAGTAGACTTTGGTACTGTCTGGTACTGCTGTACTACTGTCTGGTACTGCTCTGGTACTGCTGTGCTACTGTCTGGTACTGCTGTGCTACTGTCTGGTACTGCTCTGGTACTGCTGTGCTACTGTCTGGTACTGCTCTGGTACTGCTGTACTACTGTCTGGTACTGCTGTACTACTGTCTGGTACTGCTCTGGTACTGCTGTGCTACTGTCTGGTACTGATGTACTACTGTCTGGTACTGTCTTGTACTGCTGTGCTACTGTCTGGTACTGCTGTGCTACTGTCTGGTACTGTCTGGTACTGTCTGGTACTGCTGTGCTACTGTCTGGTACTGCTGTGCTACTGCTGTACTACTGCTCTGGTACTGCTGTGCTACTGTCTGGTACTGCTGTACTACTGTCTGGTACTGTCTGGTACTGCTGTGCTACTGTCTGGTACTGCTGTGCTACTGTCTGGTACTGCTGTACTACTGTCTGGTACTGTCTGGTACTGCTGTGCTACTGTCTGGTACTGCTGTGCTACTGTCTGGTACTGCTCCGGTACTGCTGTGCTACTGTCTGGTACTGCTCTGGTACTGTCTGGTACTGCTCCGGTACTGCTGTGCTACTGTCTGGTACTGCTGTGCTACTGTCTGGTACTGTCTGGTACTGCTCTGGCACTGCTCCAGTACTCTCTGGTACTGCTTTGCTACGCTCCGGTACTGCCTGGTACAGCTGTGCTACGCTCTGGTACTGTCTGGTACTGCCTGGTACTGTCTGGTACTGCTCTGGTACTGTCTGGTACTGCTCTGGTACTGTCTGGTACTGCTCTGGTACTGTCTGGTACTGTCTGGAAGTTCTCAGCTCAGACTCTCAGCTGCAAAACCACGGAGTGAAAGTTCATTTAACAGGATTCTGACTGACTGGGGCTTTCTCTACACTGGTAGTTAATGGGTAGGGAAGGCAAGGGGAGAGGAGGCTAGGGGAGAGTAGAGGAGGCTAGGCGAGAGGAGAGGAGGCCAGGGGAGAGGAGAGGAGGCCAGGGGAGAGGAGAGGAGGCCAGGGGAGAGTAGAGGAGGCTAGGCGAGAGGAGAGGAGGCCAGGGGAGAGGAGAGGAGGCCAGGGGAGAGGAGAGGAGGCCAGGGGAGGGGAGAGGAGGCCAGGGGAAAGGAGAGGAGGCCAGGGGAAAGGAGAGGAGGCCAGGGGAGAGGAGAGGAGGCCAGGGGAGAGGAGAGGAGGCCAGGGGAGAGGAGAGGAGGCCAGGGGAGAGGAGAGGAGGCCAGAGGAAAGGAGAGTAGGACAGGGGAGAGGAGAGGAGGCTAGGGGAGAGGAGAGGAGGCCAGGGGAGAGGAGAGGAGGCCAGGGGAGAGGAGAGGAGGCCAGGGGAAAGGAGAGGAGGCCAGGGGAAAGGAGAGTAGGCCAGGGGAGAGGAGAGGAGGCTAGGGGAGAGGAGAGGAGGCCAGGGGAGAGGAGAGTAGGCCAGGGGAGAGGAGAGGAGGCCAGGGGAGAGGAGAGGAGGCTAGGGGAGAGGAGAGTAGGCCAGGGGAGAGGAGAGGAGGCTAGGGGAGAGGAGGACAGGGGAAAGGAGAGGAGGCCAGAGGAGAGTTGCTCACCCTGCATGTAAAATGTACTTCTATTCTCTCTCAGTGGTGGTTAGCTGGTAGGTTATCAGAACGATGCTTATCTCCGAGGCCACTCTACTGCGTCTCTGAGTCTTGACTGGATGAGAAGAACTCCTGAGTGACCATGTTGAGCCGACCACTCAGTCATATTCACCTGAACCAGCGGCTCTCTACCAGGCTATTTATCTACAGGCCCTCCATTGAACACCACTAAATAACAGAGCCCAGCCGCCGTCATTGACTTGAGTGGGGGTTCGCTAGGCTAGTTTACTGTTTAACCAGGGATAACTCTCCCTTTCAGTTACACATTAGCCCTGGTGATGCCAAGACACAATTCCTGCTGTCCCGAGACAGAGAAGGTCTATAGAGACAGACGCATTACCGCTGGGACTAACAGCTGACACGTGTCATTAAGAGCTCCGTCAGGGTCACGACCTTTAGAGACAGGGCTTTAAGCTACGAGGCTCTTTTCATGGCTCTAACGTCAGCTTGTATACTTCCTGTTACTTTGTGTCGTCGTTGACTACTTCCTGTTACTTTTGTCCTGTGGTGAGAGAGGCATCTCTCTGCTCCATGCCAACTCATCCTGAGAGGAACCTGGCGTCGTGGTGGGGTCGTGGTGGCGTCGTGGTGGGGTCGTGGGCTTCTGTCATACAAATTCTATTACAACGCCTCTCTAGTGTTTCATATATATACAGCTTGTGCTCCACTCCATGATCGCCTGGCACGTCCCCTCTCTCCTCCCCTTCCCTCTCCTCCCCTCTCTCCTCTCCTCCCCTCTCCCTCTCTCCTCTCCCTCTCCCCTCCTCTCTCCCTCTCCCCTCCTCTCTCTCTCCTCTCCTCTCCTCTCCCCTCTCCCATCAGCACTCAGTGGTAACACGGAATACACCGACAGATAGAACATTCCTACCTACCTTCCATCCATCCATCTTCATTCCATCCATCTTCCATCTGTTAGTAATGGAAAAGTTGATTCTGTATATCTGCATAACAAAGCGAGCGGCGATTGAGACAGCAACCTGAGAACTCACGGCTAAGTTTCCCTCCAAACATACGGCCTGGGCTTCCACTTTCCTTTCCAGATTTCCTAGAGGATTGACAGGCTGCTTGGAGGAGCCGCATATTTAAGCAGAGAGAACAAGACATGTCCAAGGAGGACTTACGTCATGTGTGAAGAAATTCCCCAAACAAACATCAATACATTACAACTAAATGCTATCACCTGGTGGAGTTTCATTTGATCCACCGACCGACCCAGTGTCTCTCCTCTACTGGGCTGGGTGTTCAGACCGACCCAGTGTCTCTCCTCTACTGGGCTGGGTGTTCAGACCGACCCAGTGTCTCTCCTCTACTGGGCTGGGTGTTCAGACCGACCCAGTGTCTCTCCTCTACTGGGCTGGGTGTTCAGACCGACCCAGTGTCTCTCCTCTACTGGGCTGGGTGTTCAGACCGACTCCAGTGTCTCTCCTCTACTGGGCTGGGTGTTCACACCCGACCCAGTGTCTCTCCTCTACTGGGCTGGGTGTTCACACCGACCCAGTGTCTCTCCTCTACTGGGCTGGGTGTTCACACCGACCCAGTGTCTCTCCTCTACTGGGCTGGGTGTTCACACCGACCCAGTGTCTCTCCTCTACTGGGCTGGGTGTTCACACCGACCCAGTGTCTCTCCTCTACTGGGCTGGGTGTTCACACCGACCCAGTGTCTCTCCTCTACTGGGCTGGGTGTTCACACCGACCCAGTGTCTCTCCTCTACTGGGCTGGGTGTTCACACCGACCCAGCGTCTCTCCTCTACTGGGCTGGGTGTTCACACCGACCCAGCGTCTCTCCTCTACTGGGCTGGGTGTTCAGACCGACCCAGCGTCTCTCCTCTACTGGGCTGGGTGTTCACACCGACCCAGCGTCTCTCCTCTACTGGGCTGGGTGTTCACACCGACCCAGTGTCTCTCCTCTACTGGGCTGGGTGTTCAGACCGACCCAGTGTCTCTCCTCTACTGGGCTGGGTGTTCACACCGACCCAGTGTCTCTCCTCTACTGGGCTGGGTGTTCACACCGACCCAGTGTCTCTCCTCTACTGGGCTGGGTGTTCAGACCGACCCAGTGTCTCTCCTCTACTGGGCTGGGTGTTCACCGCTGCAGACAGACCTGGCTCTCAAGAGAAGACAGGCTATGTGCACACTGCCCACACAATGAGGTGGAAACTGAGCTGCACTTCCTAACCTCCTGCCAAATGTATGACCATATTAGAGACACAGATTTCCCTCAGATTACACAGATCCACAAAGAATTCGAAAACAAATCCAGTTTGAGACAGAGACATTGACGACAGAGAGAGAGAGAGAGAGAGAGGCACTTCCAACCTGTCAACATGTCAGAAACAACGCTACAATTAACTAGATGAAGTAGATGAGGCAGAAATAATCCCGACAAGCATCTTAAAATCCCTGCAAATCCCTGCCTACCCCTGCCTACCCCTGTCTATCCCCGTCTATCCCCGTCTATCCCCGTCTATCCCCGTCTATCCCCGTCTACCCCGTCTACCCCGTCTACCCCGTCTACCCGTCTACCCCGTCTACCCCCGTCTACCCCCGTCTATCCCCGTCTATCCCCGTCTACCCCCGCCTATCCCCGTCTATCCCCGTCTACCCCTGCCTATCCCTGTCTATCCCTGTCTACCCCTGTCTATCCCTGTCTATCCCTGTCTTCCCCTGTCTACCCCTGTCTATCCCTGTCTATCCCTGCCTACCCCTGTCTACCCCTGTCTACCCCTGTCTACCCCTGTCTACCCCTGTCTATCCCTCTAAAGGCATGTTCAGAAGTGTGATGGTGTCCTGATAACAGCGTAACAGTAAGGCTTCCCTACATGTTAGTCAACGATCTGTTTCCCTGTAGCGAACTGCCAAAACCCAGAGACCAGGTCTGTTACTGTCCTTTTCCCATCAAAGTCCCATTGTGATCCTGTCCTGATAACAGCATAGCAGACACAGGCCTTCCAATCCCTGTTACGGGGGGACCTTGTCAATCAAAGTTGTGTTGAAAACAGAGAAATCCAGTCCTTTCCTGTGTCTCTGTGTGACGCTGTCAGTCTTGGATCAGTCAGAGGAAAAAACTCCAGGAAGCCATTGATCTCACACAGACTCCTGATATAAGAAACAGAGAGATTGTCAGAAAGAGGAAAAACACCTATTTGACATCTGAATCCTCTTTTAAGTAGCGGAACAGAGGAGAGTAACATATATATATAACCAACCAACCAGCCAACCAGCCAGCCAACCAGCCAACCAGCCAGCCAACCAGCCAGCCAACCAGCCAGCCAACCAGCCAGCCAACCAGCCAGCCAGCCAGCCAACCAGCCAACCAGCCAACCAACAGCCAACCAGCCAACCAGCCAACCAACCAGCCAGCCAACCAGCCAGACAACCAGCCAGCCAACCAGCCAGCCAACCAACCAATCAGCCAGTCAGCCAACCAGCCTGCCAGCCAACCAACCAGCCAGCCAACCAACCAGTCAACCAGCCAGCCAGCCAGCCAACCAACCAGCCAGCCAGCCAGCCAACTAGCCTCTTATCAGGACCAGAGAGAATAGAAAGCTGAGGGAATAGGGGCCAGGCTCTCTGGTCCTGCCTCAGCTCAACGCAGCTTTCAGGCAGCTCCCTGCTCTCACACTGCTGCCTGCGTCCGTCTGTCCGTCTGCAAGGCTATACCATATGCCTGTCCGTCTGTCCGTCTGCAAGGCTATACCATATGTCTGTCCGTCTGCAGAGAAAAGGCTATACCATATGCAGCTCTCTCAGAGTCTGACATGTTTAAAGCCAAACTAATTGAACAGAATGGATTCCCAGGATAGCAGCTTTAACAGACTCACTTACAGTACTGCAAGGTAGGGTGTGTGTGTGTGGTGTGTGTGTGTGTGTGTGTGTGTGTGTGTGTGTGTGTGTGTGTGTGTGTGTGTGTGTGTGTGTGTGTGTGTGTGTGTGTGTGTGTGTGTGTGTGTGTGAGAGGAGGGCCAGATGTTCTCTGAAGGACAGTTGGAGTGAGACTACAGTAGACTTTCATCTCCAGTGTTTATGTTTACTCCCTCTCCTCCTCCCCCTCCCCTCTCCTCCCCTCTCCCCCTACCTCCCCTCCTCCCCCCCACCTCTCCCTCCAACCTCTCCCCTCTCCTTCCCTCCCCACCTCTCCCTGTCCCCCTACCTCTCCTCCTCCTCCCCCCACCTCTCACTCCAACCTCTCCTCCTCCCCCCACCTCTCCCTCCAACCTCTCCTCCCCCCACCTCTCCCTCCAACCTCTCCCCTCTCCTTCCCCCTCCTCCCTCCCCCACCTCTCCCCTCTCATCCTTCCCTCTCCCTCCTCCTCTCATTTCATTTAATCTCCTCTAGCACCACAAAAGCCTGCAGCAGCTAGCCTCCCCATGACCCCCCACCCCCCATCTGGTTGAAATAAAGGGGGCCTGATAGATGGTAAATACCTTGTTTGATGCTGTGGTTTATTTCCTAACCATCTGTGACATTGGTACAGCACTCCCTGATGTGACGACCGTGTGATTGTGTTTTTCCCCCCAAACCAAGACTACAAGCAGCTCATAAATCATCCATCTATCTGTATCCTCTAAACCAAGACTACAGGCAGCTCATAAATCATCCATCTATCTGTATCCTCTAAACCAAGACTACAGGAGGCTCATAAATCATCCATCTATCTGCATCCTCTAAACCAAGACTACAGGCAGCTCATAAATCATCCATCAATCTGTATCCCCCAAACCAAGACTACAGGCAGCTCATAAATCATCCATCAATCTGTATCCTCTAAACCAAGACTACAGGCAGCTCATAAATCATCCATCTATCTGTATCCTCTAAACCAAGACTACAGGCAGCTCATAAATCATCCATCTATCTGTATCCCCCAAAACCAAGACTACAAGCAGCTCATAAATCATCCATCTATCTGCATCCCCCAAACCAAGACTACAGGCAGCTCATAAATCATCCATCTATCTGTATTCCCTAAACCAAGACTACAGGAGGCTCATAAATCATCCATCTATCTGTATTCCCCAAACCAAGACTACAGGAGGCTCATAAATCATCCATCTATCTGTATCCCCCAAACCAAGACTACAGGAGGCTCATAAATCATCCATCTATCTGTATTCCCTAAACCAAGACTACAGGAGGCTCATAAATCATCCATCTATCTGTATCCCCCAAACCAAGACTACAGGAGGCTCATAAATCATCCATCTATCTGTATTCCCTAAACCAAGACTACAGGAGGCTCATAAATCATCCATCTATCTGTATTCCCCAAACCAAGACTACAGGAGGCTCATAAATCATCCATCTATCTGTATCCCCCAAACCAAGACTACAGGAGGCTCATAAATCATCCATCTATCTGTATCCCCCAAACCAAGACTACAGGAGGCTCATAAATCATCCATCTATCTGTATTCCCCAAACCAATACTACAGGCAGCTCATAAATCATCCATCTATCTGTATCCCCCAAACCAAGACTACAGGCAGCTCATAAATCATCCATCTATCTGCATCCTCTAAACCAAGACTACAGGCAGCTCATAAATCATCCATCAATCTGCATCCCCCAAACCAAGACTACAGGAGGCTCATAAATCATCCATCTATCTGTATCCTCCAAAACCAAGACTACAGGAGGCTCATAAATCATCCATCTATCTGTATCCTCCAAACCAAGACTACAGGAGGCTCATAAATCATCCATCAATCTGCATCCCCCAAACCAAGACTACAGGAGGCTCATAAATCATCCATCTATCTGTATCCTCCAAAACCAAGACTACAGGCAGCTCATAAATCATCCATCTATCTGCATCCCCCAAACCAAGACTACAGGAGGCTCATAAATCATCCATCTATCTGTATCCTCCAAACCAAGACTACAGGAGGCTCATAAATCATCCATCTATCTGCATTCCGCAAACCAAGACTACAGGCAGCTCATCCATCTATCTTCATCCCAGATGGTGCACTATATAGGGAATAGGGTGCTATTTGAGGCACATCCCTACTGCCTAATGTCTACCGCTGCTGCTCTGCTGTGTCTTAGTGCATACTGGGAACAGGGAGAAACCCTGCAAAATGCTTTGGTGTTTTGGTGGCTGGGGCTCTGTCATTCCCATAGCAGCATCTCTGTTCTCCTGACACACCGTCTAGCCAACACCCCGTCTAGCCAACACACCGTCTAGCCAACACCCCGTCTAGCCAACACCCCGTCTAGCCAACACCCCGAATTGCCAACACCCCGTCTAGCCAACACCCCGTCTAGCCAACACCCCATCTAGCCAACATCCCGAGTTGCCAACACCCCGTCTAGCCAACACCCCGTCTAGCCAACACACTCTAGTAGCCAACACACTCTAGTAGCCAACACCCCGTCTAGCCAACACACTCTAGTAGCCAACACCCCGTCTAGCCAACACACTCTAGTAGCCAACACCCCGTCTAGCCAACACCCCGTCTAGCCAACACCCCGTCTAGCCAACACACTCTAGTAGCCAACACCCCGTCTAGCCAACACCCCGTCTAGCCAACACCCCGTCTAGCCAACACCCCGTCTAGCCAACACCCCGTCTAGCCAACACACTCTAGTAGTCAACACCCCGTCTAGCCAACACCCCGTCTAGCCAACACCCCGTCTAGCCAACACACTCTAGTAGCCAACACACTCTAGTAGTCAACACCCCGTCTAGCCAACACCCCGTCTAGCCAACACCCCGTCTAGCCAACACCCCGTCTAGCCAACACACTCTAGTAGTCAACACACTCTAGTAGCCAACACCCCGTCTAGCCAACACACTCTAGTAGTCAACACACTCTAGTAGCCAACACACTCTAGTAGTCAACACACTCTAGTAGTCAACACACTCTAGTAGTCAACACACTCTAGTAGTCAACACACTCTAGTAGCCAACACACTCTAGTAGCCAACACACTCTAGTAGCCAACACACTCTAGTAGTCAACACACTCTAGTAGTCAACACACTCTAGTAGCCAACACACTCTAGTAGTCAACACACTCTAGTAGTCAACACACTCTAGTAGTCAACACACTCTAGTAGCCAACACACTCTAGTAGTCAACACACTCTAGTAGTCAACACACTCTAGTAGTCAACACACTCTAGTAGTCAACACACTCTAGTAGCCAACACACTCTAGTAGTCAACACACTCTAGTAGTCAACACACTCTAGTAGCCAACACACTCTAGTAGTCAACACACTCTAGTAGTCAACACACTCTAGTAGTCAACACGCTCTAGTAGCCAACACGCTCTAGTAGCCAACACGCTCTAGTAGTCAACACGCTCTAGTAGCCAACACGCTCTAGTAGTCAACACACTCTAGTAGCCAACACACTCTAGTAGTCAACACACTCTAGTAGTCAACACACTCTAGTAGCCAACACACTCTAGTAGCCAACACACTCTAGTAGTCAACACACTCTAGTAGTCAACACACTCTAGTAGCCAACACACTCTAGTAGTCAACACACTCTAGTAGTCAACACACTCTAGTAGCCAACACACTCTAGTAGTCAACACACTCTAGTAGTCAACACACTCTAGTAGTCGACACACTCTAGTAGTCGACACACTCTAGTAGCCGACACACTCTAGTAGCCGACACACTCTAGTAGTCAACACACTCTAGTAGCCAACACACTCTAGTAGTCAACACACTCTAGTAGTCAACACACTGTCTAGTCAACATATAAAACGTGGTGCTGTAACCTCACTGCTCAAAGCAAATAAGAGTTTGATTTCAGGACATTGACTATTTCATAACGTGTCTTGATTGTTCTGTTCACAGCCAATCATACAAGGACAGGTCTGGTGTGTTCTGTTCACAGCCAATCATACAAGGACAGGTCTGGTGTGTTCTGTTCACAGCCAATCATACAAGGACAGGTCTGGTGTGTTCTGTTCACAGCCAATCATACAAGGACAGGTCTGGTGCGTTCTGTTCACAGCCAATCATACAAGGACATGTCTGGTGTGTTCTGTTCACAGCCAATCATACAAGGACATGTCTGGTATGTCTATAGCAACATCTACTCTGGCAGTCTAATGAACTAGAACGTGACCTCAGTTGATGGGTGGTGAAACAAATTGACTACCGTGGCATCACCCGGGTGGTGAACAAAACGACTACCGTGGCATCACCCGGGTGGTGAACAAAACGACTACCGTGGCATCACCCGGGTGGTGAACAAAACGACTGCCGTGGCATCACCCGGGTGGTGAACAAAACGACTGCCGTGGCATCACCCGGGCGGTGAACAAAACGACTGCCGTGGCATCACCCGGGTGGTGAACAAAACGACTGCCGTGGCATCACCCGGGTGGTGAACAAATTGGCTACCGTGGCATCACCCGGGTGGTGAACAAAATGACTACCGTGGCATCACCCGGGTGGTGAACAAAACGACTACCGTGGCATCACCCGGGTGGTGAACAAATTGGCTACCGTGGCATCACCCGGGTGGTGAACAAAATGACTACCGTGGCATTACCCGGGTGGTGAACAAATTGACTACCGTGGCATCACCCGGGTGGTGAACAAAACGACTACCGTGGCATCACCCGGGTGGTGAACAAAACGACTACCGTGGCATCACCCGGGTGGTGAACAAATTGACTACCGTGGCATCACCCGGGTGGTGAACAAATTGGCTACCGTGGCATCACCCGGGTGGTGAACAAATTGGCTACCGTGGCATCACCCGGGTGGTGAACAAATTGGCTACCGTGGCATCACCCGGGTGGTGAACAAAACGACTACCGTGGCATCACCCGGGTGGTTGCTACACACTGGTAGTGGATGAGGTGAGTTCCTGTCCCCCTTTACATACTAAAGCATCTTGAACGCCAGGTAGAGGATAACTAGATATATATATATTAAACTATGTAAACACATCTACTGTTACTCACCAGTACTGAGGCATCTGGATCAGCTTGCCGTACAGGGCTGTACTGAAGGAAGGGATGAGAGGGGACAGAGGGAGGAAACTGCCTGTACTGTCCAGACAGGTCAAACCAGCCTGGAAACCAAACACCTAGAGGAGGGAGAGAGACAACACTGTATACACACATCATATGACGTAGGAAATGACATCTTATTTTGGATCTTGTGTGTTTATTTCACTTTTGTTAATCTATTTCACTTGCTTTGAAACGTTGTTTCCCATGCCAATAAAGCCCCTTGAATTGAGAGAGAGAGAGACACAGAGAGAGAGAGAGACACAGAGAGAGACAGAGACAGAGACAGACAGACAGACAGAGAGAGAAAGACAGACAGAGAGAGAAAGACAGAGAGAACGAGAACAATGACCAGCTAGTCAGTCTCATATCTACTCTTTCATAAGTAATCACGGTCTCCAGACTCCTACACTCACAGTGTCTGTCATTAGCAGTGTCCTGTGGATCCAGGGTGGATCTCGTCAGTTAATATTTAGATGTGAGAGTGGATGGTCTCTGCTGACAGCTGTAGGAATGTCTCCATCTAACACCACGACACCAAGTCACCCAGCCCATCCCAGAGAGGATTACAGGCCGGTCAATCACAACACGGTGTCTCTTACTGACCGCATGGCCTTTCAATCACAGCCTCATTATCCATGCTCCCGTTACACACACTATGTTGATGTACGCGTCTTCTACATTAATACTTGACCCTGGTCACGTGGACTAGACGCAGTCATCTGTAATATGCTGTATTAGCTATATTAGATACTGACTGGGTCCAGCTGTGATAATAGCAATTAGACCAGCAGCTGGTACGGCCCCGGAGTCCTGAGACCCTCAGGTCTGTCTGTATAGGTCTGACCAGGAGAGCTGGCTATGGGGTCTGCATGGGTATGACTGACTAGGAGAGGTAGCTATGGGGTCTGCATGGGTATGACTGACCAGGAGAGGTAGCTATGGGGTCTGCATGGGTATGACTGACTAGGAGAGGTAGCTATGGGGTCTGCATGGGTATGACTGACCAGGAGAGGTAGCTATGGGGTCTGCATGGGTATGACTGACCAGGAGAGGTGGCTATGGGGTCTGCATGGGTATGACTGACCAGGAGAGGTAGCTATGGGGTCTGCATGGGTATGACTGACCAGGAGAGCTGGCTATGGGGTCTGCATGGGTATGACTGACCATGAGAGCTGGCTATGGGGACTGCATGGGTATGACTGACCATGAGAGCTGGCTATGGGGACTGCATGGGTATGACTGACCAGGAGAGGTAGCTATGGGGTCTGCATGGGTATGACTGACCATGAGAGCTGGCTATGGGGACTGCATGGGTATGACTGACCATGAGAGCCTGCTATGGGGACTGCATGGGTATGACTGACCAGGAGAGGTAGCTATGGGGTCTGCATGGGTATGACTGACCAGGAGAGGTGGCTATGGGGACTGCATGGGTATGACTGACCAGGAGAGCTGGCTACGGGGACTGCATGGGTATGACTGACCAGGAGAGGTAGCTATGGGGTCTGCATGGGTATGACTGACCACCCATGGGCTGAACGTTAACCTCTTGGTGACCCTGGCTGTGAGATAAGGACTGACAGTGTGCCTGGCAAACATCCAGGACTTAGAAAAACACCATAAAGAGACAGAGTCCATTAGATACAGCTCCATTACATCCTGGCTTTAAAGCACCACAGAGAACCATTACTGGGGCTTCCGAACCAAGAGGTTAAGGTCAGGGGTTACCACTCACAGTAAGAGCACTCTCTCAGGGCAGTGAGGACATCTATATCTTCCCAGAATACATTTCTAGTCTTCTACTCTGAAACCTGGGAGTTCAACTAGAAACCAAAACACTTTACAGTCATAAAGAAGTAAAGACTCAAAAACATCCCATTCCTCAGTCCTAGTTAGATAGATAGAAGAGGTAATGAGGAATGGTTCCTCAGTCCTAGTTAGATAGATAGAAGAGGTAATGAGGAATGGTTCCTCAGTCCTAGTTAGATAGATAGAAGAGGTAATGAGGAATGGTTCCTCAGTCCTAGTTAGATAGATAGAAGAGGTAGTGAGGAATGGTTCCTCAGTCCTAGTTAGATAGATAGAAGAGGTAGTGAGGAATGGTTCCTCAGTCCTAGTTAGATAGATAGAAGAGGTAGTCAGGAATGGTTCCTCAGTCCTAGTTAGATAGATAGAAGAGGTAGTCAGGAATGGTTCCTCAGTCCTAGTGAGATAGATAGAAGAGGTAGTCAGGAATGGTTCCTCAGTCCTAGATAGATAGATAGAAGAGGTAATGAGGAATGGTTCCTCAGTCCTAGTTAGATAGATAGAAGAGGTCGTGAGGAATGGTTCCTCAGTCCTAGTTAGATAGATAGAAGAGGTCGTGAGGAATGGTTCCTCAGTCCTAGTTAGATAGATAGAAGAGGTAGTCAGGAATGGTTCCTCAGTCCTAGTTAGATAGATAGAAGAGGTCGTGAGGAATGGTTCCTCAGTCCTAGTTAGATAGATAGAAGAGGTCGTGAGGAATGGTTCCTCAGTCCTAGTTAGATAGATAGAAGAGGTCGTGAAGAGTCCAGAGCTGTAGACTGAGGTCTCTGGTGTTAACCACCTACAGGACTGGTAGAACAGGGGACTGAGGAGAGTCCAGAGCTGTAGACTGAGGTCTCTGGTGTTAACCACCTACAGGACTGGTAGAACAGGGGACTGAGGAGAGTCCAGAGCTGTAGACTGAGGTCTCTGGTGTTAACCATCTACAGGACTGGTAGAACAGGGACTGAGGGGGACTGAGCGGGGGACTGTGTCTCATCAGCTCTTTATGACCAGGTGTAAAAGATAACGGAGGTGGTTCTGGCCTTCAG
>CM059789.1:68975879-69010879 GCA_030435695.1 Brachymystax lenok tsinlingensis
TGTGTCGGTCTGTCTCTCTGCTCTGAGGTTGTGTCGGTCTGTCTCTCTGCTCTGAGGTTGTGTCGGTCTGTCTCTCTGCTCTGAGGTTGTGTCGGTCTGTCTCTCTGCTCTGAGGTTGTGTCGGTCTGTCTCTCTGCTCTGAGGTTGTGTCGGTCTGTCTCTCTGCTCTGAGGTTGTGTCGGTCTGTCTCTCTGCTCTGAGGTTGTGTCGGTCTGTCTCTCTGCTCTGAGGTTGTGTCGGTCTGTCTCTCTGCTCTGAGGTTGTGTCGGTCTGTCTCTCTGCTCTGAGGTTGTGTCGGTCTGTCTCTCTGCTCTGAGGTTGTGTCGGTCTGTCTCTCTGCTCTGAGGTTGTGTCGGTCTGTCTCTCTGCTCTGAGGTTGTGTCGGTCTGTCTCTCTGCTCTGAGGTTGTGTCGGTCTGTCTCTCTGCTCTGAGGTAGTCCAGGTCTGTCTCTCTGCTCTGAGGTTGTGTCGGTCTGTCTCTCTGCTCTGAGGTTGTGTCGGTCTGTCTCTCTGCTCTGAGGTTGTGTCGGTCTGTCTCTCTGCTCTGAGGTTGTGTCGGTCTGTCTCTCTGCTCTGAGGTTGTGTTGGTCTGTCTCTCTGCTCTGAGGTTGTGTCGGTCTGTCTCTCTGCTCTGAGGTTGTGTTGGTCTGTCTCTCTGCTCTGAGGTTGTGTCGGTCTGTCTCTCTGCTCTGAGGTTGTGTTGGTCTGTCTCTCTGCTCTGAGGTTGTGTTGGTCTGTCTCTCTGCTCTGAGGTAGTGTTGGTCTGTCTCTCTGCTCTGAGGTTGTGTTGGTCTGTCTCTCTGCTCTGAGGTTGTGTCGGTCTGTCTCTCTGCTCTGAGGTTGTGTTGGTCTGTCTCTCTGCTCTGAGGTTGTGTCGGTCTGTCTCTCTGCTCTGAGGTTGTGTCGGTCTGTCTCTCTGCTCTGAGGTTGTGTCGGTCTGTCTCTCTGCTCTGAGGTAGTGTCGGTCTGTCTCTCTGCTCTGAGGTTGTGTCGGGTCTGTCTCTCTGCTCTGAGGTTGTGTTGGTCTGTCTCTCTGCTCTGAGGTAGTGTCGGTCTGTCTCTCTGCTCTGAGGTTGTGTTGGTCTGTCTGTCTCTCTGCTCTGAGGTTGTGTTGGTCTGTCTGTCTCTCTGCTCTGAGGTTGTGTTGGTCTGTCTGTCTCTCTGCTCTGAGGTTGTGTTGGTCTGTCTCTCTGCTCTGAGGTTGTGTTGGTCTGTCTCTCTGCTCTGAGGTTGTGTCGGTCTGTCTCTCTGCTCTGAGGTTGTGTCGGTCTGTCTCTCTGCTCTGAGGTAGTCCAGGTCTGTCTCTCTGCTCTGAGGTTGTGTCGGTCTGTCTCTCTGCTCTGAGGTTGTGTTGGTCTGTCTCTCTGCTCTGAGGTTGTGTCGGTCTGTCTCTCTGCTCTGAGGTTGTGTTGGTCTGTCTCTCTGCTCTGAGGTTGTGTCGGTCTGTCTCTCTGCTCTGAGGTTGTGTTGGTCTGTCTCTCTGCTCTGAGGTTGTGTCGGTCTGTCTCTCTGCTCTGAGGTTGTGTCGGTGATGGTCTGTGTCTAGTTAACATGCACCTTCTCCCCCTGGACTGACAGGAATTGTAACACACAGATCCTTTGAAGACCTCTAAATGTTATTAATAATTGAAAGCAACGGATGTTACGGGTTTCAACAGAACTCTTATTCCTCTGGAAATGACATCCACACATTCAGCTTTCCAAACAGCCCACAGAATGATGTCACCGCGGGCCGAGCCAAGATGACGGCTAACAAAGGTGTTTGGTTTGACCTTTTTGACCTTAAGAAATGGACACTATTGATGGACACTATGAGGACATTATAATAACAGTGATGTCATGATGGACACTATGAGGACATTATAATAACAGTGGTGTCATGATGGACACTATGAGGACATTATAATAACAGTGATGTCATGATGGACACTATGAGGACATTATAATAACAGTGATGTCATGATGGACACTATGAGGACATTATAATAACAGTGGTGTCTTGATGGTTAGACAGTTACAGTGAAAAACATGTGTGGTATGCAGTAGGGTTGGTATTTACCTGGCTGTGGTGTGCAGTAGGGTTGGTATTTACCTGGCTGTGGTGTGCAGTAGGGTTGGTATTTACCTGGCTGTGGTGTAGTAGGGTTGGTATTTACCTGGCTGTGGTGTGTAGTAGGGTTGGTATTTACCTGGCTGTGGTGTGCAGTAGGGTTGGTATTTACCTGGCTGTGGTGTGGCAGTAGGGTTGGTATTTACCTGGCTGTGGTGTGCAGTAGGGTTGGTATTTACCTGGCTGTGGTGTGGCAGTAGGGTTGGTATTTACCTGGCTGTGGTGTGCAGTAGGGTTGGTATTTACCTGGCTGTGGTGTGTAGTAGGGTTGGTATTTACCTGGCTGTGGTTGGCAGTAGGGCTGGTATTTACCTGGCTGTGGTGTGGCAGTAGGGTTGGTATTTACCTGGCTGTGGTGTGCAGTAGGGTTGGTATTTACCTGGCTGTGGTGTGCAGTAGGGTTGGTATTTAACCTGGCTGTGGTGTGCAGTAGGGTTGGTACCACTGTGGCTGTAGGGTTGGTCATGGTGTGGTGTGTAGGGGTGAGTACCTGGCTGTGGTGTGCAGTAGGGTTGGTATTTACCTGGCTGTGGTGTGTAGTAGGGTTGGTATTTACCTGGCTGTGGTGTGTAGTAGGGTTGGTATTTACCTGGCTGTGGTTGGCAGTAGGGTTGGTATTTACCTGGCGTATTTACCTGGCTGTGGTGTGCAGTAGGGTTGGTATTTACCTGGCTGTGGTGTGCAGTAGGGTTGGTATTTACCTGGCTGTGTGGTGTACAGTAGGGTTGGTATTTACCTGGCTGTGGTGCAGTAGGGTTGGCAATTACCTGGCTGTTGTTGGCAGTAGGGTTGGTATTTACCTGGCTGTGGTGTGTAATGGGGTTGGTATTTACCTGGCTGTGGTGTGCAGTAGGGTTGGTATTTACATGGCTGTGGTGTGAGGCAGGGTTGGTATTTACCTGGCTGTGGTGTGTAGTAGGGTTGGTATTTACCTGGCTGTGGTGTGCAGTAGGGTTGGTATTTACCTGGCTGTGGTGTGTAGTAGGGTTGGTAATTACCTGGCTGTGGTGTGTAGTAGGGTTGGTATTTACCTGGCTGTAGTTGGCAGTAGGGTTGGTATTTACCTGGCTGTGGTTGGCAGTGGGGTTGGTATTTACCTGGCTGGTGTGCAGTGGGGTTGGTATTTCTGGCTGGTGTGTAGTAGGGTTAGTATTTACCTAGCTGTGGTGTGCAGTAGGGTTGGTATTTACCTGGCTGTGGTGTGTAGTAGGGTTGGTAATTACCTGGCTGTGGTGTGTAGTAGGGTTGGTGTTACCTGGCTGTGGTTGGCAGTAGGGTTGGTATTTACCTGGCTGTGGTTGGCAGTAGGGTTGGTATTCCTGGCTGTGGTGTGCAGTAGGGTTAGTATTTACCTGACTGTGGTGTGTAGTAGGGTTGGTATTTACCTGGCTGTGGTTGTGATAGGGTTGGTATTTACCTGGCTGTGGTGTGCAGTGGGTTGGTGTTGCCCTGGCTGTGGTTGTAGTAGGGTTGGTATTTACCTGTGGCTGTGGTTGGCAGTAGGGTTGGTGTTACCTGGCTGTGGTGTGTAGTAGGGTTAGTATTTACCTGGCTGTGGTGTAGTAGGTTGGTATTTACCTGGCTGTGGTTGGCAGAAGGGTTAGTAATTACCTGGCTGTGGTTGGCAGTAGGCTTGGTATTTACCTGGCTGTGGTGTGTAGTAGGCTTGGTATTTACCTGGCTGTGGTGTGTGCAGTAGGTTAGTATTTACCTGGCTGTGGTTGGCAGTAGGGTTGGTAATTACCTGGCTGTGGTTGGAGTAGGGTTAGTATTTACCTGGCTGTGGTGTGTAGTAGGGTTGGTATTTACCAGCTGTGGTGTGCAGTAGGGTTGGTATTTACATGGCTGTGGTGTGAGGGTGGGGTTGGTATTTACCTGGCTGTGGTGTGTAGTAGGGTTGGTGTTACCTGGCTGTGGTGTGCAGTAGGGTTGGTATTTACCTGGCTGTGGTGTGCAGTAGGGTTGGTAATTACCTGGCTGTGGTGTGTAGTAGGGTTGGTACCTGGCTGGTTGGCAGTAGGGTTGGTATTTACACAGCTGTGGTTGGCAGTAGGGTTGGTATTTACCTGGCTGTGGTGTGCAGTAAGTTGGTATTTACCTGGCTGTGGTGTGTAATGGGGTTAGTATTTACCTGGCTGTGGTGTGCAGTAGGGTTAGTATTTACCTGGCTGTGGTGTGTAGTAGGGTTAGTAATTACCTGGCTGTGGTGTGTAGTAGGGTTGGTATTTACCTGGCTGTGTGGTTGGCAGTAGGGTTGGTATTTACCTGGCTGTGGTTGGCAGTAGGGTTGGTATTTACCTGGCTGTGGTGTGCAGTAGGGTTGGTATTTACCTGGCTGTGGTGTGTGTGGGTTGGTATTTACCTGGCTGTGGTTGGCAGTAGGGTTAGTACCTGGCTGTGTGGTGTGTGCAGTAGGGTTGGTATTTACCTGGCTGTGGTGTGTAGTAGGGTTGAGTATTTACCTGGCTGTGGTGTGTAGTAGGGTTGGTATTTACCTGGCTGTGGTGTGTAGTAAGGGTTAGTGACCTGGCTGTGGTTGGCAGTGAGGTTGGTGTATTTACCTGGCTGTGGTTGGCAGAAGGGTTGGTAATTACTGGCTGTGGTTGGCAGTGGGGTTGGTATTTGCCTGGCTGTGGTGTGTAGTAGGGTTGGTATTTACCTGGCTGTGGTGTGCAGTAGGGTTGGTATTTACCTGGCTGTGGTTGGCAGTAGGGTTAGTAATTACCTGGCTGTGTTGGCAGTAGGGTTGGTATTTACACCTGGCTGTGGTTGGCAGTAGGGTTGGTATTTACCTGGCTGTGGTGTGTAGTAGGGTTAGTATTTACCTGGCTGTGGTGTGTAGTAGGGTTGGTATTTACCTGGCTGTGTGGTTGGCAGAAGGGTTGGTAAGTACCTGGCTGTGTGTGGTTGGCGTAGGCAGGTATTTACCTGGCTGTGGTGTGTAGTAGGCTTGGTATTTACCTGGCTGTGGTGTACAGTAGGAGTTGTAAGTATTTACCTGGCTGTGGTTGGCAGTAGGGTTGGTAATTACCTGGCTGTGGTTGGCAGTAGGGTTGGTATTTACCTGGCTGTGGTGTGTAGTAGGGTTGAGTATTTACCTGGCTGTGGTGTGTGTGCAGTAGGGTTGGTATTTACCTGGCTGTGGTTGGCAGTAGGGTTGGTATTTACCTGGCTGTGGTTGGCAGTAGGGGTTGGTGATTTACCTGCTGTGGTTGGCAGTAGGGTTGGTATTTACCTGGCTGTGGTTGGCAGTAGGTTGGTATTTACCTGGCTGTGGTTGGCAGTAGGGTTGGTATTTACCTGGCTGTGGTGTGCAGGAGGGTTGGTACCTGGCTGTGGTGTGTAGTAGGGTTGGTATTTACCTGGCTGTGGTTGGCAGTAGGGTTAGTAATTACCTGGCTGTGGTGTGTAGTAGGGTTGGTATTTACCTGGCTGTGGTTGGCAGGAGGGTTGGTATTTTACCTGGCTGTGGGTGTGTAGTAGGGTTGGTACCTGGCTGTGGTTGGCAGTAGGGTTGAGTAATTACCTGGCTGTGGTGTGTAGTAGGGTTGGTATTTACCTGGCTGTGGTTGGCAGGAGGGTTGGTATTTACCTGGCTGTGGTGTGTAGTAGGGTTGGTATTTACCTGGCTGTGGTGTGCAGTAGGGTTAGTAATTACCTGGCTGTGGTTAGCAGTAGGGTTGGTATTTACCTGGCTGTGGTTGGCAGTAGGGTTAGTATTTACCTGGCTGTGTGGTGTGTAGTAGGGTTGGTATTTACCTGGCTGTGGTGTGTAGTAGGGTTGGTAATTACCTGGCTGTGGTTGGCAGTAGGGTTGTGGTAATTACCTGGCTGTGGTGTGCAATGGGGTTGGTATTTACCGCTGTGGTTGGCAGTAGGGTTGGTGATTACCTGGCTGTGGTTGGCAGTAGGGTTGGTAATTACCTGGCTGTGAGTTGGCAGTAGGGTTGGTATTTACCTGGCTGCTGGTTGGCAGTAGGGTTGGTATTTACCTGGCTGTGGTTGGCAGTAGGGTTGGTATTTACCTGGCTGTGGTGTGTAGTAGGGTTAGTATTTACCTGGCTGTGGTGTGTAGTAGGTTGGTATTTACCTGGCTGTGGTGTGTAGTAGGGTTGGCCTTTACCTGGCTGTGGTGTGTAGTAGGGTTGGTATTTACCTGGCTGTGGTGTGTAGTAGGGTTGGTATTTACCTGGCTGTGGTGTGTAGTAGGGTTGGTATTTACCTGGCTGTGGTATGTAGTGGGTTGGTATTTACCTGGCTGGTTGGCAGTAGGGTTGGTATTTACCTGGCGCAGGTGTGCAGTAGGGTTGGTATTTACCTGGCTGTGGTGTTAATAGTAGGGTTGGTATTTACCTGGCTGGTGTGTAGTAGGGTTGGTGTTACCTGGCTGTGGTGTGCAGTAGGGTTGGTATTTACCTGGCTGTGGTTGGCAATGGGGTTAGTAATTACCACAAAAGCTGTGTTTGGCAGTAGAGGTTGAGTATTTACCTGGCTGTGGTGTGCAGTAGGGTTGGTATTTACTGGCTGTGGTGTGCAGTAGGGTTGGTATTTACCTGGCTGTGGTGTGCAGTAGGGTTGAAGTAATTACCTGGCTGTGGTTGGCAGTAGGGTTGGTATTTACCTGGCTGTGGTGTGCAGTGAGGTTGGTGTTACCTGGCTGTGGTGTGCAGCGTGGGGTTGGTAATTACCTGGCTGTGGTTGGCAGTAGGGTTGGTAATTACCTGGCTGTGGTTGGCAGTAGGGTTGGTATTTACCTGGCTGTGGTTGGCAGTAGGGTTGGTATTTACCTGGCTGTGGTTGGCAGTAGGGTTGGTATTTACCTGGCTGTGGTGTGTAGTAGGGTTGGTATTTACCTGGCTGTGGTGTGTAGTAGGGTTGGTATTTACCTGGCTGTGGTTGGCAGAAGGGTTGGTAATTACCTGGCTGTGGTTGGCAGTAGGCTTGGTATTTACCTGGCTGTGGTGTGTAGTAGGCTTGGTATTTACCTGGCTGTGGTGTGCAGTAGGGTTGGTATTTACCTGGCTGTGGTTGGCAGTAGGGTTGGTAATTACCTGGCTGTGGTTGGCAGTAGGGTTGGTATTTACCTGGCTGTGGTGTGCAGTAGGGTTGGTATTTACCTGGCTGTGGTGTGTAGTAGGGTTGGTATTTACCTGGCTGTGGTGTAGTAGGGTTGGTATTTACCTGGCTGTGGTGGCAGTAGGGTTGGTATTTACCTGGCTGTGGTTAGGGTTGGTATTTACCTGGCTGTGGTGTGTAGTAGGGTTGGTATTTACCTGGCTGTGGTGTGCAGTAGGGTTGGTATTTACCTGGCTGTGGTTGGCAGTAGGGTTGGTATTTACCTGGCTGTGGTTGGCAGGGTTGGTATTTACCTGGCTGTGGTTGGCAGTAGGGTTGGTATTTACCTGGCTGTGGTGTGTAGTAGGGTTGGTATTTACCTGGCTGAGTGGTTGGCAGTAGGGTTGGTATTTACCTGGCTGTGGTGTGCAGTAGCTGGTATTTACCTGGCTCTGGCTGACCTGGCTGTGTGCAGTAGGGTTGGTATTTACCTGGCTGTGGTGTGGACCTGGCGTAGGGTTGGTATTTACCTGGCTGTGGTTGGCAGTAGGGTTGGTATTTACCTGGCTGTGGTGTGGCAGTAGGGTTGGTATTTACCTGGCTGTGGTGTGCAGTAGGGTTGGTATTTACCTGGCTGTGGTTGGCAGTAGGGTTGGTATTTACCTGGCTGTGGTGTGCAGTAGGGTTGGCAGTAGGGTTGGTATTTACCTGGCTGTGGTGTGTAGTAGGGTTGGTAATTTACCTGGCTGTGGTGTGCAGTAGGGTTGGTTGGCAGTAGGGTTGGTATTTACCTGGCTGTGGTGTGGCAGTAGGGTTGGTATTTACCTGGCTGTGGTTGTAGTAGGGTTGGTATTTACCTGGCTGTGGTGTGCAGTAGGGTTGGTATTTACCTGGCTGTGGTTGGCAGTAGGGTTGGTATTTACCTGGCTGTGGTGTGTAGTAGGGTTGGTATTTACCTGGCTGTGGTGTGCAGTAGGGTTGGTATTTACCTGGCTGTGGTGTGCAGTAGGGTTGGTATTTACCTGGCTGTGGTGTGTAGTAGGGTTGGTATTTACCTGGCTGTGGTGTGTAGTAGGGTTGGTATTTACCTGGCTGTGGTGTGTAGTAGGGTTGGTATTTACCTGGCTGTGGTGTGTAGTAGGGTTGGTATTTACCTGGCTGTGGTGTGTAGTAGGGTTGGTATTTACCTGGCTGTGGTGTGTAGTAGGGTTGGTATTTACCTGGCTGTGGTGTGTAGTAGGGTTGGTATTTACCTGGCAGGGTTGGTATTTACCTGGCTGTGGTGTGTAGTAGGGTTGGTATTTACCTGGCTGTGGTGTGTTTACCTGGCTAGGGTTGGTATTTACCTGGCTGTGGGCAGTAGTAGGGTTGGTATTTACCTGGCTGTGGTGTGTAGTAGGGTTGGTATTTACCTGGCTGTGGTGTGCAGTAGGGTTGGTATTTACCTGGCTGTGGTTGGCAGTAGGGTTGGTAATTACCTGGCTGTGGTTTGGCAGTAGGGTTGGTATTTACCTGGCTGTGGTGTGCAGTAGGGTTGGTATTTACCTGGCTGTGGTGTGCAGTAGGGTTGGTATTTACCTGGCTGTGGTGTGCAGTAGGGTTGGTAATTACCTGGCTGTGGTTGGCAGTAGGGTTGGTATTTACCTGGCTGTGGTGTGCAGTAGGGTTGGTATTTACCTGGCTGTGGTGTGCAGTAGGGTTGGTAATTACCTGGCTGTGGTTGGCAGTAGGGTTGGTATTTACCTGGCTGTGGTGTGTAGTAGGGTTGGTATTTACCTGGCTGTGGTGTGCAGTAGGGTTGGTATTTACCTGGCTGTGGTGTGAGGTAGGGTTGGTATTTACCTGGCTGTGGTGTGTAGTAGGGTTGGTATTTACCTGGCTGTGGTGTGCAGTAGGGTTGGTATTTACCTGGCTGTGGTGTGCAGTAGGGTTGGTAATTACCTGGCTGTGGTGTGTAGTAGGGTTGGTATTTACCTGGCTGTGGTTGGCAGTAGGGTTGGTATTTACCTGGCTGTGGTTGGCAGTAGGGTTGGTATTTACCTGGCTGTGGTGTGCAGTAGGGTTGGTATTTACCTGGCTGTGGTGTGTAGGGTTGGTATTTACCTGGCTGTGGTGTGCAGTAGGGTTGGTATTTACCTGGCAGTAGGCTGGTATTTAAGGGTTGGTATTTACCTGGCTGTGGTTGGCAGTAGGGTTGGTATTTACCTGGCTGTGGTGTGCAGTAGGGTTGGTATTTACCTGGCTGTGGTGTGTAGTGGGGTTGGTATTTACCTGGCTGTGGTTGGCAGTAGGGTTGGTATTTACCTGGCTGTGGTGTGCAGTAGGGTTAGTGTATTTACCTGGCTGTGGTTGGCAGTAAGGGTTGGTATTTACCTGGCTGTGGTTGGCAGTAGGGTTGGTATTTACCTGGCTGTGGTGTGTAGTAGGGTTAGTATTTACCTGGCTGTGGTGTGTAGTAGGGTTGGTATTTACCTGGCTGTGGTGTGGCAGTAGGGTTGGTATTTACCTGGCTGTGGTTGGCAGTAGGGTTGGTATTTACCTGGCTGTGGTGTGCAGTAGGGCTTGGTATTTACCTGGCTGTGGTGTGCCAGTAGGGTTGGTATTTACCTGGCTGTGGTGTGTGAGTAGGGTTGGTAATTTACCTGGCTGTGGTGTGGCAGTAGGGTTGGTATTTACCTGGCTGTGGTTGGCAGTAGGGTTGGTATTTACCTGGCTGTGGTGTGTAGTAGGTTGGTATTTACCTGGCTGTGGTGTGTAGTAGGGTTGGTATTTACCTGGCTGTGGTTGGCAGAAGGGTTGGTAATTACCTGGCTGTGGTTGGCAGTAGGGTTGGTATTTACCTGGCTGTGGTGTGTAGTAGGCTTGGTATTTACCTGGCTGTGGTGTGCAGTAGGGTTAGGTATTTACCTGGCTGTGGTTAGCGCAGTAGGGTTGGTAATTACCTGGCTGTAGTGTTGGCAGTAGGGTTGGTATTTACCTGGCTGTGGTGTGTAGTAGGGTTGGTATTTACCTGGCTGTGGTGTGGGGTTGGTATTTACCTGGCTGTGGTTGGCAGTAGGGTTGGTAATTACCTGGCTGTGGTTGGCAGTAGGGTTGGTATTTACCTGGCTGTGGTTGGCAGTAGGGTTGGTATTTACCTGGCTGTAGTTGGCAGTAGGGTTGGTATTTACCTGGCTGTGGTTGGCAGTAGGGTTGGCTATTTACCTGGCTGTGGTGTACAGCAGAGGGTTGGTATTTACCTGGCTGTGGTGTGTAGTAGGGTTGGTATTTACCTGGCTGTGGTTGGCAGTAGGGTTGGTATTTACCTGGCTGTGGTGTGTAGTAGGGTTGGTATTTACCTGGCTGTGGTTGGCAGTAGGGTTGGTATTTACCTGGCTGTGGTGTGTGGTAGGGTTGGTATTTACCTGGCTGTGGTTGGCAGTAGGGTTGGTAATTACCTGGCTGTGGTGTGTAGTAGGGTTGGTATTTACCTGGCTGTGGTGTGCAGTAGGTTGGTATTTACCTGGCTGTGGTGTGTAGTAGGGTTGGTATTTACCTGGCTGTGGTGTGCAGTAGGGTTGGTATTTACCTGGCTGTGTGGTTGGCAGTAGGGTTGGTATTTACCTGGCTGTGGTGTGTAGTAGGGTTGGTGATTTACCTGGCTGCTGTGGTGTGGCAGTAGGGTTGTAGTGTTACCTGGCTGTGGTGTGCAGTAGGGTTGGTAATTACCTGGCTGTGGTTGGCAGTAGGGTTGGTAATTACCTGGCTGTGGTGTGCAGTAGGGTTGGTATTACCTGGCTGTGGTGGTTGGCAGTAAAGGGTTGGTAATTACCTGGCTGTGGTTGGCAGTAGGGTTGGTATTTACCTGGCTGTGGTTGGCAGTAGGGTTGGTATTTACCTGGCTGTGGTGTGTGCAGTAGGGTTGGTATTTACCTGGCTGTGGTGTGGCAGTAGGGTTGGTATTTACCTGGCTGTGGTGTGTAGTAGGGTTGGTATTTACCTGGCTGTGGTGTGTAGTAGGGTTGGTGTTACCTGGCTGTGGTGTGTAGTAGGGTTGGTAATTACCTGGCTGTGGTTGTAGTGGGGTTGGTATTTACCTGGCTGTGGTGTGTAGTGGGGTTGGTGTATTTACCTGGCTGTGGTGTGTGAAGTAGGGTTGGTATTTACCTGGCTGTGGTTGGCAGTAGGGTTGGTATTTACCTGGCTGTGGTGTGCAGTAGGGTTGGTATTACCTGGCTGTGGTGTGTAGTAGGGGTTGGTATTTACCTGGCTGTGGTGTGTAGTAGGGTTGGTATTTACCTGGCTGTGGTGTGCAGTGGGGTTGGTATTTACCTGGCTGTGGTTGGCAGTAGGGTTGGTAATTACCTGGCTGTGTTTGGCAGTAGGGTTGGTATTTACCTGGCTGTGTAGTGTGCAGTAAGGTTAGTGTATTTACCTGGCTGTGGTGTGCAGTAGGGTTGGTATTTACCTGGCCTGTAGTGTGCAGTAGGGTTAGAGTAATTTACCTGGCTGTGGTTGGCAGTAGGGTTGGTATTTACCTGGCTGGTGTGCAGTAGGGTTGAGTGTATTACCTGGCTGTGGTGTGCAGTAGGGTTGGTAATTACCTGGCTGTGGTTGGCAGTAGGGTTGGTATTTACCTGGCTGTGGTGTGTGGTAGGGTTTAGTATTTACCTGGCTGTGTGGTGTGCCCAGTAGGGTTGGTATTTACATGGCTGTGGTGTGAGGTAGGGTTGGTAGGGTTGGTGTTTTACCTGGCTGTGGCTGACTGGCTGTGGTTGTGGTAGGGTTGGGCAGTGTGTAGTAGGGTTGGTATTTACCTGGCTGTGGTGTGCAGTAGAGGTTGTAGTATTTACCTGGCTGTGGCTGGTGTGTAGTAGGGTTGGTAATTACCTGGCTGTGGTGTGTAGTAGGGTTGGTATTTACCTGGCTGTGGTTGGCAGTAGGGTTGGTATTTACCTGGCTGTGGTTGGCAGTAGGGTTGGTATTTACCTGGCTGTGGTGTGCAGTAGGGTTGGTATTTACCTGGCTGTGGTGTGTAGTAGGGTTGGTATTTACCTGGCTGTGGTGTGCAGTAGGGTTGGTATTTACCTGGCTGTGGTGTGTAGTAGGGTTGGTAATTACCTGGCTGTGGTGTGTAGTAGGGTTGGTATTTACCTGGCTGTGGTTGGCAGTAGGGTTGGTATTTACCTGGCTGTGGTTGGCAGTAGGGTTGGTATTTACCTGGCTGTGGTGTGCAGTAGGGTTGGTATTTAACTGGCTGTGGTGTGTAGTAGGGTTGGTATTTACCTGGCTGTGGTTGGCAGTAGGGTTGGTATTTACCTGGCTGTGGTGTGCAGTAGGGTTGGTATTTACCTGGCTGTGGTTGGCAGTAGGGTTGGTATTTACCTGGCTGTGGTTGGCAGTAGGGTTGGTATTTACCTGGCTGTGGTGTGTAGTAGGGTTGGTATTTACCTGGCTGTGGTGTGTAGTAGGGTTGGTATTTACCTGGCTGTGGTTGGCAGAAGGGTTGGTAATTACCTGGCTGTGGTTGGCAGTAGGCTTGGTATTTACCTGGCTGTGGTGTGTAGTAGGCTTGGTATTTACCTGGCTGTGGTGTGCAGTAGGGTTGGTATTTACCTGGCTGTGGTTGGCAGTAGGGTTGGTAATTACCTGGCTGTGGTTGGCAGTAGGGTTGGTATTTACCTGGCTGTGGTTGGCAGTAGGGTTGGTATTTACCTGGCTGTGGTGTGTAGTAGGGTTGGTATTTACCTGGCTGTGGTGTGTAGTAGGGTTGGTATTTACCTGGCTGTGGTTGGCAGAAGGGTTGGTAATTACCTGGCTGTGGTTGGCAGTAGGCTTGGTATTTACCTGGCTGTGGTGTGTAGTAGGCTTGGTATTTACCTGGCTGTGGTGTGCAGTAGGGTTGGTATTTACCTGGCTGTGGTTGGCAGTAGGGTTGGTAATTACCTGGCTGTGGTTGGCAGTAGGGTTGGTATTTACCTGGCTGTGGTGTGTAGTAGGGTTGGTATTTACCTGGCTGTGGTGTGCAGTAGGGTTGGTATTTACCTGGCTGTGGTTGGCAGTAGGGTTGGTATTTACCTGGCTGTGGTTGGCAGTAGGGTTGGTATTTACCTGGCTGTGGTTGGCAGTAGGGTTGGTATTTACCTGGCTGTGGTTGGCAGTAGGGTTGGTATTTACCTGGCTGTGGTTGGCAGTAGGGTTGGTATTTACCTGGCTGTGGTTGGCAGTAGGGTTGGTATTTACCTGGCTGTGGTGTGTAGTAGGGTTGGTATTTACCTGGCTGTGGTGTGTAGTAGGGTTGGTATTTACCTGGCTGTGGTGTGTAGTAGGGTTGGTATTTACCTGGCTGTGGTTGGCAGTAGGGTTGGTATTTACCTGGCTGTGGTGTGCAGTAGGGTTGGTATTTACCTGGCTGTGGTGTGTAGTAGGGTTGGTATTTACCTGGCTGTGGTGTGTAGTAGGGTTGGTATTTACCTGGCTGTGGTGTGCAGTAGGGTTGGTATTTACCTGGCTGTGGTTGGCAGTAGGGTTGGTAATTACCTGGCTGTGTTTGGCAGTAGGGTTGGTATTTACCTGGCTGTGGTGTGCAGTAGGGTTGGTATTTACCTGGCTGTGGTGTGCAGTAGGGTTGGTATTTACCTGGCTGTGGTGTGCAGTAGGGTTGGTAATTACCTGGCTGTGGTTGGCAGTAGGGTTGGTATTTACCTGGCTGTGGTGTGCAGTAGGGTTGGTATTTACCTGGCTGTGGTGTGCAGTAGGGTTGGTAATTACCTGGCTGTGGTTGGCAGTAGGGTTGGTATTTACCTGGCTGTGGTGTGTAGTAGGGTTGGTATTTACCTGGCTGTGGTGTGCAGTAGGGTTGGTATTTACATGGCTGTGGTGTGAGGTAGGGTTGGTATTTACCTGGCTGTGGTGTGTAGTAGGGTTGGTATTTACCTGGCTGTGGTGTGCAGTAGGGTTGGTATTTACCTGGCTGTGGTGTGTAGTAGGGTTGGTAATTACCTGGCTGTGGTGTGTAGTAGGGTTGGTATTTACCTGGCTGTGGTTGGCAGTAGGGTTGGTATTTACCTGGCTGTGGTTGGCAGTAGGGTTGGTATTTACCTGGCTGTGGTGTGCAGTAGGGTTGGTATTTACCTGGCTGTGGTGTGTAGTAGGGTTGGTATTTACCTGGCTGTGGTGTGCAGTAGGGTTGGTATTTACCTGGCTGTGGTGTGTAGTAGGGTTGGTAATTACCTGGCTGTGGTGTGTAGTAGGGTTGGTATTTACCTGGCTGTGGTGTGTAGTATTTACCTGGCTGTGGTTGGCAGTAGGGTTGGTATTTACCTGGCTGTGGTTGGCAGTAGGGTTGGTATTTACCTGGCTGTGGTGTGCAGTAGGGTTGGTATTTAACTGGCTGTGGTGTGTAGTAGGGTTGGTATTTACCTGGCTGTGGTTGGCAGTAGGGTTGGTATTTACCTGGCTGTGGTGTGCAGTAGGGTTGGTATTTACCTGGCTGTGGTTGGCAGTAGGGTTGGTATTTACCTGGCTGTGGTTGGCAGTAGGGTTGGTATTTACCTGGCTGTGGTGTGTAGTAGGGTTGGTATTTACCTGGCTGTGGTGTGTAGTAGGGTTGGTATTTACCTGGCTGTGGTTGGCAGAAGGGTTGGTAATTACCTGGCTGTGGTTGGCAGTAGGCTTGGTATTTACCTGGCTGTGGTGTGTAGTAGGCTTGGTATTTACCTGGCTGTGGTGTGCAGTAGGGTTGGTATTTACCTGGCTGTGGTTGGCAGTAGGGTTGGTAATTACCTGGCTGTGGTTGGCAGTAGGGTTGGTATTTACCTGGCTGTGGTTGGCAGTAGGGTTGGTATTTACCTGGCTGTGGTGTGTAGTAGGGTTGGTATTTACCTGGCTGTGGTGTGTAGTAGGGTTGGTATTTACCTGGCTGTGGTTGGCAGAAGGGTTGGTAATTACCTGGCTGTGGTTGGCAGTAGGCTTGGTATTTACCTGGCTGTGGTGTGTAGTAGGCTTGGTATTTACCTGGCTGTGGTGTGCAGTAGGGTTGGTATTTACCTGGCTGTGGTTGGCAGTAGGGTTGGTAATTACCTGGCTGTGGTTGGCAGTAGGGTTGGTATTTACCTGGCTGTGGTGTGTAGTAGGGTTGGTATTTACCTGGCTGTGGTGTGCAGTAGGGTTGGTATTTACCTGGCTGTGGTTGGCAGTAGGGTTGGTATTTACCTGGCTGTGGTTGGCAGTAGGGTTGGTATTTACCTGGCTGTGGTTGGCAGTAGGGTTGGTATTTACCTGGCTGTGGTTGGCAGTAGGGTTGGTATTTACCTGGCTGTGGTTGGCAGTAGGGTTGGTATTTACCTGGCTGTGGTGTGCAGGAGGGTTGGTATTTACCTGGCTGTGGTGTGTAGTAGGGTTGGTATTTACCTGGCTGTGGTGTGCAGTAGGGTTGGTATTTACCTGGCTGTGGTGTGTAGTAGGGTTGGTATTTACCTGGCTGTGGTTGGCAGGAGGGTTGGTATTTACCTGGCTGTGGTGTGTAGTAGGGTTGGTATTTACCTGGCTGTGGTTGGCAGTAGGGTTGGTAATTACCTGGCTGTGGTGTGTAGTAGGGTTGGTATTTACCTGGCTGTGGTTGGCAGGAGGGTTGGTATTTACCTGGCTGTGGTGTGTAGTAGGGTTGGTATTTACCTGGCTGTGGTGTGCAGTAGGGTTGGACCTGGCTGTGGTTGGCAGTAGGGTTGGTATTTACCTGGCTGTGGTTGGCAGTAGGGTTGGTATTTACCTGGCTGTGGTGTGTAGTAGGGTTGGTATTTACCTGGCTGTGGTGTGTAGTAGGGTTGGTAATTACCTGGCTGTGGTTGGCAGTAGGGTTGGTATTTACCTGGCTGTGGTGTGCAGTAGGGTTGGTATTTACCTGGCTGTGGTTGGCAGTAGGGTTGGTATTTACCTGGCTGTGGTTGGCAGTAGGGTTGGTATTTACCTGGCTGTGGTTGGCAGTAGGGTTGGTATTTACCTGGCTGTGGTTGGCAGTAGGGTTGGTATTTACCTGGCTGTGGTTGGCAGTAGGGTTGGTATTTACCTGGCTGTGGTGTGTAGTAGGGTTGGTATTTACCTGGCTGTGGTGTGTAGTAGGGTTGGTATTTACCTGGCTGTGGTGTGTAGTAGGGTTGGTATTTACCTGGCTGTGGTGTGTAGTAGGGTTGGTATTTACCTGGCTGTGGTTGGCATTTACCTGGCTGTGGTTGGCAGTAGGGTTGGTATTTACCTGGCTGTGGTGTGCAGTAGGGTTGGTATTTATCTGGCTGTGGTGTGTAGTAGGGTTGGTATTTACCTGGCTGTGGTGTGTAGTAGGGTTGGTATTTACCTGGCTGTGGTGTGCAGTAGGGTTGGTATTTACCTGGCTGTGGTTGGCAGTAGGGTTGGTAATTACCTGGCTGTGTTTGGCAGTAGGGTTGGTATTTACCTGGCTGTGGTGTGCAGTAGGGTTGGTATTTACCTGGCTGTGGTGTGCAGTAGGGTTGGTATTTACCTGGCTGTGGTGTGCAGTAGGATTGGTAATTACCTGGCTGTGGTTGGCAGTAGGGTTGGTATTTACCTGGCTGTGGTGTGTAGTAGGGTTGGTATTTACCTGGCTGTGGTTGGCAGTAGGGTTGGTAATTACCTGGCTGTGGTGTGTAGTAGGGTTGGTATTTACCTGGCTGTGGTTGGCAGGAGGGTTGGTATTTACCTGGCTGTGGTGTGTAGTAGGGTTGGTATTTACCTGGCTGTGGTGTGCAGTAGGGTTGGTAATTACCTGGCTGTGGTTGGCAGTAGGGTTGGTATTTACCTGGCTGTGGTTGGCAGTAGGGTTGGTATTTACCTGGCTGTGGTGTGTAGTAGGGTTGTTATTTACCTGGCTGTGGTGTGTAGTAGGGTTGGTAATTACCTGGCTGTGGTTGGCAGTAGGGTTGGTATTTACCTGGCTGTGGTGTGCAGTAGGGTTGGTATTTACCTGGCTGTGGTTGGCAGTAGGGTTGGTAATTACCTGGCTGTGGTTGGCAGTAGGGTTGGTAATTACCTGGCTGTGGTTGGCAGTAGGGTTGGTATTTACCTGGCTGTGGTGTGTAGTAGGGTTGGTATTTACCTGGCTGTGGTTGGCAGTAGGGTTGGTATTTACCTGGCTGTGGTGTGTAGTAGGGTTGGTATTTACCTGGCTGTGGTGTGTAGTAGGGTTGGTATTTACCTGGCTGTGGTGTGTAGTAGGGTTGGTATTTACCTGGCTGTGGTGTGTAGTAGGGTTGGTATTTACCTGGCTGTGGTGTGTAGTAGGGTTGGTATTTACCTGGCTGTGGTTGGCAGTAGGGTTGGTATTTACCTGGCTGTGGTTGGCAGTAGGGTTGGTATTTACCTGGCTGTGGTGTGTAGTAGGGTTGGTATTTACCTGGCTGTGGTGTGTAGTAGGGTTGGTATTTACCTGGCTGTGGTGTGCAGTAGGGTTGGTATTTACCTGGCTGTGGTTGGCAGTAGGGTTGGTAATTACCTGGCTGTGGTTGGCAGTAGGGTTGGTATTTACCTGGCTGTGGTGTGCAGTAGGGTTGGTATTTACCTGGCTGTGGTGTGCAGTAGAGTTGGTATTTACCTGGCTGTGGTGTGCAGTAGGGTTGGTATTTACCTGGCTGTGGTGTGCAGTAGGGTTGGTATTTACCTGGCTGTGGTGTGCAGTAGGGTTGGTATTTACCTGGCTGTGGTTGGCAGTAGGGTTGGTATTTACCTGGCTGTGGTTGGCAGTAGGGTTGGTATTTACCTGGCTGTGGTGTGCAGTAGGGTTGGTATTTACCTGGCTGTGGTGTGCAGTAGGGTTGGTATTTACCTGGCTGTGGTGTGCAGTAGGGTTGGTATTTACCTGGCTGTGGTGTGCAGTAGGGTTGGTATTTACCTGGCTGTGGTGTGCAGTAGGGTTGGTATTTACCTGGCTGTGGTGTGCAGTAGGGTTGGTAATTACCTGGCTGTGGTTGGCAGTAGGGTTGGTACTCGTGGTCCATGGCGCAGGCCAGCATCTTGAGAAGGCGGTGCACGGCGCTGCTGTTGAGCCGTAAGTCCAGAGGTCCGACCACCAGCCTCTTGACAGACGTCTCTTGGACAGGGGGGACCGGATCTTCCTTAGGCACTACCGCCATGGTGAAGTCCTGCTGCCCTACAAACACTGAGACAGAGACACACAGAGGGTCAGAACCACACACACTGGGACAGAGACACACAGAGGGTCAGAACCACACACTGGGACAGAGACACACAGAGGGTCAGATACACACACACTAACACGAGCGCACTCATCACACACTCATTTATTTGTCACACGCGTCGAATACAACAGGTGTAGACCTTACAGTGAAATGCTGAATACAACAGGTGTAGACCTTACAGTGAAATGCTGAATACAACAGGTGTAGACCTTACAGTGAAATGCTGAATACAACAGGTGTAGACCTTACAGTGAAATGCTGAATACAACAGGTGTAGACCTTACAGTGAAATGCTGAATACAACAGGTGTAGACCTTACAGTGAAATGCTGAATACAACAGGTGTAGACCTTACAGTGAAATGCTGAATACAACAGGTGTAGACCTTACAGTGAAATGCTGAATACAACAGGTGTAGACCTTACAGTGAAATGCTGAATACAACAGGTGTAGACCTTACAGTGAAATGCTGAATACAACAGGTGTAGACCTTACAGTGAAATGCTGAATACAACAGGTGTAGACCTTACAGTGAAATGCTGAATACAACAGGTGTAGACCTTACAGTGAAATGCTGAATACAACAGGTGTAGACCTTACAGTGAAATGCTGAATACAACAGGTGTAGACCTTACAGTGAAATGCTGAATACAACAGGTGTAGACCTTACAGTGAAATGCTGAATACAACAGGTGTAGACCTTACAGTGAAATGCTGAATACAACAGGTGTAGACCTTACAGTGAAATGCTGAATACAACAGGTGTAGACCTTACAGTGAAATGCTGAATACAACAGGTGTAGACCTTACAGTGAAATGCTGAATACAACAGGTGTAGACCTTACAGTGAAATGCTGAATACAACAGGTGTAGACCTTACAGTGAAATGCTGAATACAACAGGTGTAGACCTTACAGTGAAATGCTGAATACAACAGGTGTAGACCTTACAGTGAAATGCTGAATACAACAGGTGTAGACCTTACAGTGAAATGCTGAATACAACAGGTGTAGACCTTACAGTGAGTCAATGTGGAGACTATATACAGGGGTACCTTACAGAGTCAATGTGGAGGCTATATACAGGGGGTACTGCACAGAGTCAATGTGGAGGCTATATACAGGGGGTACTGCACAGAGTCAAGTGTGGAGGCTATATACAGGGGGTACTGCACAGAGTCAATGTGGAGGCTATATACAGGGGTTACCGGTACAGAGTCAATGTGGAGGCTATATACAGGGGGTACCTGCACAGAGTCAATGTGGAGGCTATATACAGGGGGTACTGCAGTACAGAGTCAATGTGGAGGCTATATACAGGGGGTACTGGTACAGAGTCAATGTGGAGGCTATATACAGGGGTTACCGGTACAGAGTCAATGTGGAGGCTATATACAGGGGGTACCGGTACAGAGTCAATGTGGAGGCTATATACAGGGGGTACCGGTACAGAGTCAATGTGGAGGCTGTATACAGGGGGTACCGGTACAGAGTCAATGTGCGGGGGTACAGGTTAGTCAACTACAGAGTAGAGTAGGGAGCAGTTTGGGAGTGGCTGGCCACACACTACACACACACAGAAACTCTCTCTCTCTCGTCGTTGATTATTCCCAATGTCCATCACTCAGCCATGTATTCACCGCTGGCCGTCAGTGTGATTCAAACCTCTCTAATATAACTGGATCCATTAGGGGCGGAGGAGAACAGGGCTTTACTTCTACATACATTCATTCATCATACCACACAGAACACTGTCCCGAATGGCTCCCTATTCTCCATAGGCCTCTGGTCTAAAGTAGTGCATTATATAGGGAATAGGGTGCCATTGGGCTCTGGTCTAAAGTAGTGCACTATATAGGGAATAGAGTGAGCCCTGGTCTATAGCAGTGCACTATGTAGGGAATAGGGTTCCATTGGGTCCTGGTATAAAGTAGTGCACTACATAGGGAATAGGGTGGGTCCTGGTCTAAAGTAGTACACTACGTAGGGAATAGAGTGGGCCCTGGTCTAAAGTAGTACACTACGTAGGGAATAGAGTGAGCCCTGGTCTAAAGTAGTGCACTACGTAGGGAATAGGGTGCCATTGGGTCCTGGTCTATAGTAGTGCACTATATAGGGAACAGGGTGCCATTGGGTCCTGGTCTATAGTAGTGCACTATATAGGGAATAGGGTTCAATTTGGGATGCACCTAGAGGGTCAAACATGAATTCCAGTTCCACTGAATGAATGGAGGGTTCAAATTCCTGTTTGATTTTGGAGATTAAACGTGTCACTTCCTCTCCCTTGTCTGCGCTGCTATTGGCTGTGGCGGATTAAGACTAATATACGCCATATGGCAGCAGTTAGACCAGATGAAGGATGGAGAGGGTTGAAAATTAGCTGGGATTTAAAGAATTACAACTATCTCCCATTGCTCCCCTCCAAACCATCACATTCGTTCTCTGTGAAGTCAAAAGCCAGTTTTGCGAAACTTGCGATGACTTTCGAAAACAGGTCGAGTTACGTTTACCTAAAGTTTACGCTAGTCCTGTGGCAATGGTCGGTGACTAATCTGATTGGTAGTCTCACTGGATAGTCTCATCACCAGAGAATGAACACTGATAGGAATGTGTTCCAAGTTGATGAATGTAACTCTAATCACCCCTGACACCATGACACTGATCCAGACATCACAATGGGTTTGACAGCTGAAGCTGACACTATCAATGTTTAGTTTAATTTAGAGGATCAACTGGAGCTGACAGGAGGGGAAACTACAGCCCAGTCAGGGCTGGCTGCAGGTGGGGGATGTAGAGAGAGGGGGAGACAGAGAGCGAGAAGGGAGGGAGGGAGGGAGGGAGCGCAGGAGGGAGGGATTAGAGAGAGATTGAGAGAGAAATGAAAGGAAAAAAGAGAGCGAGACAGAAAAAGGAGAGAAAGGAATCTACTATAGACCTACAGAAGGTCATCCTGCCTAATGGCTGTTGGTTTATAGACCATGATACTACTATAGACCTACAGAAGGTCATCCTGCCTAATGGCTGTTGGTTTATAGTCCATGATACTACTATAGACCTACAGAAGGTCATCCTGCCTAATGGCTGTTGGTTTATAGACCATGATACTACTATAGACCTACAGAAGGTCATCCTGCCTAATGGCTGTTGGTTTATAGTCCATGATACTACTATAGACCTACAGAAGGTCATCCTGCCTAATGGCTGTTGGTTTATAGTCCATGATACTACTATAGACCTACAGAAGGTCATCCTGCCTAATGGCTGTTGGTTTATAGTCCATGATACTACTATAGACCTACAGAAGGTCATCCTGCCTAATGGCTGTTGGTTTATAGTCCATGATACTACTATAGACCTACAGAAGGGCATCCTGCCTAATGGCTGTTGGTTTATAGTCCATGATACTACTATAGACCTACAGAAGGCCATCCTGCCTAATGGCTGTTGGTTTATAGTCCATGATACTACTATAGACCTACAGAAGGGCATCCTGCCTAATGGCTGTTGGTTTATAGTCCATGATACTACTATAGACCTACAGAAGGCCATCCTGCCTAATGGCTGTTGGTTTATAGTCCATGATACTACTATAGACCTACAGAAGGCCATCCTGCCTAATGGCTGTTGGTTTATAGTCCATGATACTACTATAGACCTACAGAAGGCCATCCTGCCTAATGGCTGTTGGTTTATAGTCCATGATACTACTATAGACCTACAGAAGGTCATCCTGTCTAATGGCTGTTGGTTTATAGTCCATGATACTACTATAGACCTACAGAAGGCCATCCTGCCTAATGGCTGTTGGTTTATAGTCCATGATACTACTATAGACCTACAGAAGGCCATCCTGCCTAATGGCTGTTGGTTTATAGTCCATGATACTACTATAGACCTACAGAAGGTCATCCTGCCTAATGGCTGTTGGTTTATAGTCCATGATACTACTATAGACCTACAGAAGGTCATCCTGCCTAATGGCTGTTGGTTTATAGTCCATGATACTACTATAGACCTACAGAAGGCCATCCTGCCTAATGGCTGTTGGTTTATAGTCCATGATACTACTATAGACCTACAGAAGGTCATCCTGCCTAATGGCTGTTGGTTTATAGACTGTGATACTACTATAGACCTACAGAAGGTCATCCTGTCTAATGGCTGTTGGTTTATAGTCCATGATACTACTATAGACCTACAGAAGGGCATCCTGCCTAATGGCTGTTGGTTTATAGACCATGATACTACTATAGACCTACAGAAGGTCATCCTGCCTAATGGCTGTTGGTTTATAGTCCATGATACTACTATAGACCTACAGAAGGGCATCCTGTCTAATGGCTGTTGGTTTATAGTCCATGATACTACTATAGACCTACAGAAGGTCATCCTGCCTAATGGCTGTTGGTTTATAGTCCATGATACTACTATAGACCTACAGAAGGTCATCCTGCCTAATGGCTGTTGGTTTATAGTCCATGATACTACTATAGACCTACAGAAGGCCATCCTGCATAATGGCTGTTGGTTTATAGTCCATGATACTACTATAGACCTACAGAAGGGCATCCTGCCTAATGGCTGTTGGTTTATAGTCCATGATACTACTATAGACCTACAGAAGGTCATCCTGTCTAATGGCTGTTGGTTTATAGTCCATGATACTACTATAGACCTACAGAAGGGCATCCTGCCTAATGGCTGTTGGTTTATAGACCATGATACTACTATAGACCTACAGAAGGTCATCCTGCCTAATGGCTGTTGGTTTATAGTCCATGATACTACTATAGACCTACAGAAGGTCATCCTGCCTAATGGCTGTTGGTTTATAGTCCATGATACTACTATAGACCTACAGAAGGTCATCCTGTCTAATGGCTGTTGGTTTATAGTCCATGATACTACTATAGACCTACAGAAGGTCATCCTGCCTAATGGCTGTTGGTTTATAGTCCATGATACTACTATAGACCTACAGAAGGTCATCCTGCCTAATGGCTGTTGGTTTATAGTCCATGATACTACTATAGACCTACAGAAGGTCATCCTGCCTAATGGCTGTTGGTTTATAGTCCATGATACTACTATAGACCTACAGAAGGTCATCCTGTCTAATGGCTGTTGGTTTATAGTCCATGATACTACTATAGACCTACAGAAGGCCATCCTGCCTAATGGCTGTTGGTTTATAGTCCATGATACTACTATAGACCTACAGAAGGCCATCCTGCCTAATGGCTGTTGGTTTATAGTCCATGATACTACTATAGACCTACAGAAGGGCATCCTGCCTAATGGCTGTTGGTTTATAGTCCATGATACTACTATAGACCTACAGAAGGCCATCCTGCCTAATGGCTGTTGGTTTATAGTCCATGATACTACTATAGACCTACAGAAGGCCATCCTGCCTAATGGCTGTTGGTTTATAGTCCATGATACTACTATAGACCTACAGAAGGCCATCCTGCCTAATGGCTGTTGGTTTATAGTCCATGATACTACTATAGACCTACAGAAGGTCATCCTGTCTAATGGCTGTTGGTTTATAGTCCATGATACTACTATAGACCTACAGAAGGCCATCCTGCCTAATGGCTGTTGGTTTATAGTCCATGATACTACTATAGACCTACAGAAGGCCATCCTGCCTAATGGCTGTTGGTTTATAGTCCATGATACTACTATAGACCTACAGAAGGTCATCCTGCCTAATGGCTGTTGGTTTATAGACCATGATACTACTATAAACCTACAGAAGGTCATCCTGCCTAATGGCTGTTGGTTTATAGTCCATGATACTACTATAGACCTACAGAAGGTCATCCTGCCTAATGGCTGTTGGTTTATAGTCCATGATACTACTATAGACCTACAGAAGGTCATCCTGCCTAATGGCTGTTGGTTTATAGTCCATGATACTACTATAGACCTACAGAAGGTCATCCTGTCTAATGGCTGTTGGTTTATAGTCCATGATACTACTATAGACCTACAGAAGGCCATCCTGCCTAATGGCTGTTGGTTTATAGTCCATGATACTACTATAGACCTACAGAAGGCCATCCTGCCTAATGGCTGTTGGTTTATAGTCCATGATACTACTATAGACCTACAGAAGGGCATCCTGCCTAATGGCTGTTGGTTTATAGTCCATGATACTACTATAGACCTACAGAAGGCCATCCTGCCTAATGGCTGTTGGTTTATAGTCCATGATACTACTATAGACCTACAGAAGGCCATCCTGCCTAATGGCTGTTGGTTTATAGTCCATGATACTACTATAGACCTACAGAAGGCCATCCTGCCTAATGGCTGTTGGTTTATAGTCCATGATACTACTATAGACCTACAGAAGGCCATCCTGCCTAATGGCTGTTGGTTTATAGTCCATGATACTACTATAGACCTACAGAAGGTCATCCTGTCTAATGGCTGTTGGTTTATAGTCCATGATACTACTATAGACCTACAGAAGGCCATCCTGCCTAATGGCTGTTGGTTTATAGTCCATGATACTACTATAGACCTACAGAAGGCCATCCTGCCTAATGGCTGTTGGTTTATAGTCCATGATACTACTATAGACCTACAGAAGGTCATCCTGCCTAATGGCTGTTGGTTTATAGACCATGATACTACTATAAACCTACAGAAGGTCATCCTGCCTAATGGCTGTTGGTTTATAGTCCATGATACTACTATAGACCTACAGAAGGTCATCCTGCCTAATGGCTGTTGGTTTATAGTCCATGATACTACTATAGACCTACAGAAGGTCATCCTGCCTAATGGCTGTTGGTTTATAGTCCATGATACTACTATAGACCTACAGAAGGGCATCCTGCCTAATGGCTGTTGGTTTATAGTCCATGATACTACTATAGACCTACAGAAGGTCATCCTGCCTAATGGCTGTTGGTTTATAGTCCATGATACTACTATAGACCTGCAGAAGGGCATCCTGCCTAATGGCTGTTGGTTTATAGTCCATGATACTACTATAGACCTACAGAAGGTCATCCTGCCTAATGGCTGTTGGTTTATAGTCCATGATACTACTATAGACCTACAGAAGGGCATCCTGCCTAATGGCTGTTGGTTTATAGTCCATGATACTACTATAGACCTACAGAAGGGCATCCTGCCTAATGGCTGTTGGTTTATAGTCCATGATACTACTATAGACCTACAGAAGGGCATCCTGCCTAATGGCTGTTGGTTTATAGTCCATGATACTACTATAGACCTACAGAAGGGCATCCTGCCTACTGGCTGTTGGTTTATAGTCCATGATACTACTATAGACCTACAGAAGGGCATCCTGCCTAATGGCTGTTGGTTTATAGACCATGATACTACTATAGACCTACAGAAGGCCATCCTGCCTAATGGCTGTTGGTTTATAGACCATGATACTACTATAGACCTACAGAAGGTCATCCTGCCTAATGGCTGTTGGTTTATAGACCATTATACTACTATAGACCTACAGAAGGTCATCCTGCCTAATGGCTGTTGGTTTATAGTCCATGATACTACTATAGACCTACAGAAGGGCATCCTGCCTAATGGCTGTTGGTTTATAGACCATGATACTACTATAGACCTACAGAAGGTCATCCTGCCTAATGGCTGTTGGTTTATAGACCATGATACTACTATAGACCTACAGAAGGTCATCCTGCCTAATGGCTGTTGGTTTATAGTCCATGATACTACTATAGACCTACAGAAGGTCATCCTGCCTAATGGCTGTTGGTTTATAGACCATGATACTACTATAGACCTACAGAAGGTCATCCTGCCTAATGGCTGTTGGTTTATAGTCCATGATACTACTATAGACCTACAGAAGGTCATCCTGCCTAATGGCTGTTGGTTTATAGACCATGATACTACTATAGACATACAGAAGGGCATCCTGCCTAATGGCTGCTGGTTTACAGTCCATGATACTACTATAGACCTACAGAAGGTCATCCTGCCTAATGGCTGTTGGTTTATAGACCATGATACTACTATAGACCTACAGAAGGTCATCCTGCCTAATGGCTTTATCTGTCCAGGGGTGAACTTCAATTTTTACCATGACTGTATATAGTCCCCAGATTGAATAAGAGTTCAGCTTCATTAACTGAATCAATGCTACTAAGGTATATAGTCCCCAGATTGAATAAGAGTTCAGCTTCATTAACTGAATCAATGCTACTAAGGTATATAGTCCTCAGATTGAATAAGAGTTCAGCTTCATCAACTGAATCAATACTACTAAGGTATAGTATAACGTAAGATCATTCGGTTACCTGTTAAGGATATTTCTCTAAAACGTGGTTTTAAATCATACAACTGCTACAGATGATACGAGCTAGACGTTTTCAGAGTGGCATGTAATTAGCTGTGTAGTACAGAGAAGGTATTTACTGCTACAGGTAAGATACAGAGAGGACAAAGGGAACACGCCTCACAGAGACAGTCAAATATGTATCAGCCCAAAATAAACACAGTGACAGCTACCCTCCAGGTGAGGATGGGGTGAGAGACAGACAGACAGACAGACAGACAGACAGACAGACAGACAGACAGACAGAGAGAGAGAGAGAGAGAGAGAGAGAGAGAGAGAGAGAGAGAGAGAGAGAGAGAGAGAGAGAGAGAGAGAGAGAGAGAGTATGTGGAGGCCTGAGGAATGAGACACTACCCTTGGTGCTGGTGTTCTCCAGTGTGTAGAGGTAATCCATGTAGAAGGCCCCAAAGCGCTGCATGCCTGCTATCTCTGTGTAGGTCTCCTGTCAAACACAGACCAGGACAGGGGGGGTCAGCACAGGACTAAACACGCCTTGATGAGGACAGCTTCTACTAACACGCCTTGATGAGGACAGCTTCTACTAACACGCCTTGATGAGGACAGCTTCTACTAACAGGTTGACGAGGACAGCGACTACTAACAGACCTTGATGAGGACAGCTTCTACTAACAGGCCTTGATGAGGACAGCTTCTACTAACAGGCCTTGATGAGGACAGCTTCTACTAACAGGCCTTGATGAGGACAGCTTCTACTAACAGGTTGACGAGGACAGCAACTACTAACAGACCTTGATGAGGACAGCTTCTACTAACAGGCCTTGATGAGGACAGCTTCTACTAACAGGCCTTGATGAGGACAGCTTCTACTAACAGACCTTGATGAGGACAGCTTCTACTAACAGGCCTTGATGAGGACAGCTTCTACTAACAGGTTGACGAGGACAGCAACTACTAACAGACCTTGATGAGGACAGCTTCTACTAACAGACCTTGATGAGGACAGCTTCTACTAACAGGCCTTGACGAGGTCAGCTTCTACTAACAGACCTTGACGAGGACAGCTTCTACTAACAGACCTTGACGAGGACAGCGACTACTGACAGGTTGACGAGGACAGCGACTACTGACAGGTTGACGAGGACAGCGACTACTGACAGGTTGACGAGGACAGCGACTACTGACAGGTTGACGAGGACAGCGACTACTGACAGGTTGACGAGGACAGCGACTACTGACAGGTTGACGAGGACAGCTTCTTCGAACAGGTTGACGAGGACAGCTTCTACTGACAGGTTGACGAGGACAGCTTCTACTGACAGGTTGACGAGGACAGCTTCTACTGACAGGTTGACGAGGACAGCTTCTACTGACAGGTTGACGAGGACAGCTTCTACTGACAGGTTGACGAGGACAGCTTCTACTGACAGGTTGACGAGGACAGCTTCTACTGACAGGTTGACGAGGACAGCTTCTACTGACAGGTTGACGAGGACAGCTTCTACTGACAGGTTGGCGAGGACAGCTTCTACTGACAGGTTGACGAGGACAGCTTCTACTGACAGGTTGACGAGGACAGCTTCTACTGACAGGTTGACGAGGACAGCTTCTACTGACAGGTTGACGAGGACAGCTTCTACTGACAGGTTGACGAGGACAGCTTCTACTGACAGGTTGGCGAGGACAGCTTCTACTGACAGGTTGACGAGGACAGCTTCTACTGACAGGTTGACGAGGACAGCTTCTACTGACAGGTTGACGAGGACAGCTTCTACTGACAGGTTGACGAGGACAGCTTCTACTGACAGGTTGACGAGGACAGCTTCTACTGACAGGTTGACGAGGACAGCTTCTACTGACAGGTTGACGAGGACAGCTTCTACTGACAGGTTGACGAGGACAGCTTCTACTAACAGGTTGACGAGGACAGCTTCTTCGAACAGGTTGATATTTAATGTAAAGACTGTTGCCCAGATACAGTATAACGGAGATGTGTGTAACGTGTGACACTCAGGCCTGTGTGAGTTCTGACCTTGTGGTCGGCGGCGTCCAGGATGAACTCGGCTCGGACTCCGTTGTTCTCTGGGGAGCGGTAGTCGAAGAGAGAGTTGGTCAGGTAGGTCATACCTTTACTGCTCAGACTCTCTCCGCAGCTGAAGAACACTGCATCCTGGGAGGAGGAGAGGACACACAATCAATCACAGTATAGAAACATACACACTGACACAATAGAAGAAGAGAGACGTCCCTCAGTCCTCCACTACGTCATAATAATAGAAGAAGAGAGACCTCCCTCGGTCCTCCTCTAAATCACTATAGAAGAAGAGAGATATCCCTCAGTCCTCCACTATGTCATAATAGAAGAGACCTCCCTCGGTCCTCCTCTAAATCACTATAGAAGAAGAGAGATCTCCCTCAGTCCTCCACTACGTCATAATAAAAGAGACCTCCCTCAGTCCTCCACTACATCACAATAGAAGAAGAGAGATCTCCCTCAGTCCTCCACTACATCACAATAGAAGAAGAGAGATCTCCCTCAGTCCTCCACTACATCACAATAGAAGAGACCTCCCTCAGTCCTCCACTACATCACAATAGAAGAAGAGAGATCTCCCTCAGTCCTCCACTACATCACAATAGAAAAAGAGAGACCTCCATCAGTCCTCCACTACATCACAATAGAAGAAGAGACATCTCCCTCAGTCCTCCACTACGTCATAATGGAAGAAGAGAGACCTCCCTCAGTCCTCCACCACATCACAATAGAAGAGACCTCCCTCGGTCCTCCACTAAATCACTATAGAAGAAGAGAGATCTCCCTCAGTCCTCCACTACGTCATAATAGAAGAAGAGAGATCTCCCTCAGTCCTCCACTACATCACAATAGAAGAGATCTCCCTCAGTCCTCCACTACATCACAATAGAAGAGATCTCCCTCGGTCCTCCTCTAAATCACAATAGAAGAGATCTCCCTCAGTCCTCCACTACATCACAATAGAAGAGATCTCCCTCGGTCCTCCACTACATCACAATAGAAGAGATCTCCCTCAGTCCTCCACCACATCACAATAGAAGAGATCTCCCTCGGTCTTCCTCTAAATCACAATAGAAGAGATCTCCCTCAGTCCTCCACTACATCACAATAGAAGAGATCTCCCTCGGTCCTCCTCTAAATCACAATAGAAGAGATCTCCCTCAGTCCTCCACTACGTCACAATAGAAGAAGAGAGACCTCCCTCAGTCCTCCACTACATCACAATAGAAGAAGAGAGACCTCCCTCAGTCCTCCACTACATCACAATAGAAGAAGAGACCTCCCTCAGTCCTCCTCTACATCACAATAGAAGAAGAGAGACCTCCCTCAGTCCTCCTCTACATCACAATAGAAGAAGAGAGACCTCCCTCAGTCCTCCTCTACATCACAATAGAAGAAAAGAGACCTCCCTCAGTCCACCTCACTCAGAGCTGTTAGTAACCAAATCACACTGCAGGTTCACTCTGAGAGCTGTTAGTAACCAGATCACACTGCAGGTTCACTCTGAGAGCTGTTAGTAACCAGATCACACTGCAGGTTCACTCTGAGAGCTATTAGTTTGAGGTAAAGGTTACAGGAGAGGAAGGAGAGGAGGGTTGAGGAAGGAGAGGAGGGTTGAGGAAGGAGAGGAGGGTTGAGGAAGGAGAGGAGGGTTGAGGAAGGAGAGGAGGGTTGAGGAAGGTTGAGGAAGGAGAGGAGGGTTGAGGAAGGAGAGGAGGGTTGAGGAAGGAGAGGAGGGTTGAGGAAGGTTGAGGAAGGAGAGGAGGATTGAGGAAGGAGAGGAGGGTTGAGGAAGGAGAGGAGGGTTGGGGAAGGAGAGGAGGGTTGAGGAAGGAGAGGAGGGTTGAGGAAGGTTGAGGAAGGAGAGGAGGGTTGAGGAAGGAGAGGAGGGTTGAGGAAGGAGAGGAGGGTTGAGGAAGGAGAGGAGGGTTGAGGAAGGAGAGGAGGGTTGAGGAAGGAGAGGAGGGTTGAGGAAGGAGAGGAGGGTTGAAGAAGGTTGAGGAAGGAGAGGAGGGTTGAGGAAGGAGAGGAGGGTTGAGGAAGGAGAGGAGGGTTGAGGAAGGTTGAGGAAGGAGAGGAGGGTTGAGGAAGGAGAGGAGGGTTGAGGAAGGAGAGGAAGGAGAAAGGAGAGTTGGGGTAAAACAGCCTGGTTCTTTACCTCCTCCCGTCTGTTCAAGTTCTCCTCAAAGTCCCGCACTCCCATGATGCCTTTCAGGCAGAGCGCCCGGACGCCCACGATGCCAATCTGACAGTCGAAGAAGGGTTCCCCCATCATCAAAACCTAGAGGAGAGGAGAGGTGAGGAGAAGAGGAGAGGTTTGGAGAGTGATCAGACCACTGGCTACTGGGGAAATGGGGCATTCCTTCACAGGAAGGAATGAAACCACCAGCGGTACAAGGTTTAAGAGCCCATATCATTGGCCTGGCATGAACAAGGCTCTTTAACCGTGATTACCGTGTGGCCGTGTGGCTGTGTTACTCTGTGGTGTTGGTGAAGTTAGGTCGTCATTATGCCTTTATGAAAGACCTGGGTCAGATGACGGCTGCCACTCTCAATCCGCTGTAGCAGTCTGGAACCACTATTTGGCCCAAATGGCACCCTATTCCCTATATAGTGCACAATTTTTTTGACCGGAACCCATAGGGCCATAGGGCTTTGGTCAAAAGTAGAGCACTAAACAGGGAAGAGAGTGCCATTTAGGAGGCAGCCTAAGTGTGGTTCCCCTTGCTTACCGTGGGTTCCCCCGAACCACACCAATAAAACATGATGTTTTAATAATTACAAGCCCTGCATTCTCTGTTTCACCATTCCCCTCTCCTCTCCCTGCTCCCACGGCCCTCCTCCTCCTCCTCCTCCTCCTATTCCCTGCATCACCATTCCCCCCTCCTCTCTCTGCTCCCACGGCCCTCCTCCTCTTCCCTGCATCACCATTCCCCCCTCCTCCCTCTGCTCCCACGGCCCTCCTCCTCCTCCTCCTCTTCCCTGCATCACCATTCCCCTCTCCTCTCCATGCTTCCACGGCCCTCCTCCTCTTCCCTGTTTCACCCCCTTCCTATCTGTTCCATTACTTTGGGAGACCTGCCAGAGACCCAGGTAATCAGTATCCCAGAGAATAAGGTATATAGATATAATAATGCCGAGGGGAACAGGGCCGGGGGTCTGGCCCGGGGGTCTGGTCCTGAGCTGTGAATTCCACTGGATCCACACAGCCGTTAGATGAGTGGTCTGGAGAGAGTTTATGAACGTACTCAGAGAGAGAATTAAAACGCCTCGGTCCCAAGAGTGTCTGCCTCTCTTTAAATGTGATGAACAATAACACAGGCTTATAAAGAAGGACCGACAGTTGAAAGGTCAGAGGGAGGATATTCCAGTCTGTTATAGTGTAGTCACAGTGAGGGATGATATTCCAGTCTGTTACAGTGTAGTCACAGTGAGGGAGGATATTCCAGTCTGTTACAGTGTAGTCACAGTGAGGGAGGATATTCCAGTCTCTTATAGTGTAGTCACAGTGAGGGAGGATATTCCAGTCTGTTACAGTGTAGTCACAGTGAGGGATGATATTCCAGTCTGTTATTGTGTAGTCACAGTGAGGGAGGATATTCCAGTCTGTTATAGTGTAGTCACAGTGAGGGATGATATTCCAGTCTGTTATAGTGTAGTCACAGTGAGGGAGAACATTCCAGTCTGTTACAGTGGAGTCACAGTGAGGGCGGATATTCCAGTCTGTTATAGTGTAGTCACAGTGAGGGATGATATTCCAGTCTGTTATAGTGTAGTCACAGTGAGGGATGATATTCCAGTCTGTTATAGTGTAGTCACAGTGAGGGAGGATATTCCAGTCTGTTATAGTGTAGTCACAGTGAGGGAGGATATTCCAGTCTGTTATAGTGTAGTCACAGTGAGGGAGGATATTCCAGTCTGTTATAGTGTAGTCACAGTGAGGGATGATATTCCAGTCTGTTATAGTGTAGTCACAGTGAGGGATGATATTCCAGTCTGTTATAGTGTAGTCACAGTGAGGGAGGATATTCCAGTCTGTTATAGTGTAGTCACAGTGAGGGAGGATATTCCAGTCTGTTATAGTGTAGTCACAGTGAGGGATGATATTCCAGTCTGTTATAGTGTAGTCACAGTGAGGGATGATATTCCAGTCTGTTATAGTGTAGTCACAGTGAGGGAGGATATTTCCAGTCTGTTATAGTGTAGTCACAGTGAGGGATGATATTCCAGTCTGTTATAGTGTAGTCACAGTGAGGGAGGATATTCCAGTCTGTTATAGTGTAGTCACAGTGAGGGATGATATTCCAGTCTGTTATAGTGTAGTCACAGTGAGGGATGATATTCCAGTCTGTTATAGTGTAGTCACAGTGAGGGATGATATTCCAGTCTGTTATAGTGTAGTCACAGTGAGGGAGGATATTCCAGTCTGTTATAGTGTAGTCACAGTGAGGGATGATATTCCAGTCTGTTATAGTGTAGTCACAGTGAGGGAGGATATTCCAGTCTGTTATAGTGTAGTCACAGTGAGGGATGATATTCCAGTCTGTTATAGTGTAGTCACAGTGAGGGATGATATTCCAGTCTGTTATAGTGTAGTCACAGTGAGGGATGATATTCCAGTCTGTTATAGTGTAGTCACAGTGAGGGAGGATATTCCAGTCTGTTATAGTGTAGTCACAGTGAGGGAGGATATTCCAGTCTGTTATAGTGTAGTCACAGTGAGGGATGATATTCCAGTCTGTTATAGTGTAGTCACAGTGAGGGATGATATTCCAGTCTGTTATAGTGTAGTCACAGTGAGGGATGATATTCCAGTCTGTTATAGTGTAGTCACAGTGAGGGAGGATATTTCAGTCTGTTATAGTGTAGTCACAGTGAGGGATGATATTCCAGTCTGTTATAGTGTAGTCACAGTGAGGGAGGATATTCCAGTCTGTTATAGTGTAGTCACAGTGAGGGATGATATTCCAGTCTGTTACAGTGTAGTCACAGTGAGGGATGATATTCCAGTCTGTTATAGTGTAGTCACAGTGAGGGATGATATTCCAGTCTGTTATAGTTGTTCTGTTAGAACCATCTCTATTCGTCCCAAAGTGTAAGGGGTTAAATAGCATACACATAGAACATAGAGAAAATAACATTGACTTCAGTGGGGATCTCTGCTCTAGTAATCCTATTTCTATGGACCGAAGGGTTCCTACCTCAATAGTGATTCCCTCTTGCTCCAGAGTGTTAGAGTACTGTCTCTGTGTGGGGATGTCTCTGTAAGGGGGTCTCTGTGGGGGGTGTCTCCATGTGGGGGTCTCTGTGGGGGTCTCTGTAAGGGGGTCTCTGTGGGGGTGTCTCCATGTGGGGGTCTCTGTGGGGAGTGTCTCTCTGTGGGGGGTCTCTGTGGGGGGTGTAGAACAGAGCAGGGACGGGTGGTTACCTCCATGGTGATGCCCTCCTGCTCCAGACAGAGACCCTCCCTGCTCTTCATCTTCTGAGGACTGTAGTAGCTGCTCTCCACCTGGATCTCTGTCAACTGGTCACACACACACACACACACACACAGAGACACCACACACACAGAGAGAGAGAGGAAAGATGGTTGATAAACATGCTAGATAAAGAAAGTCAACATCATTCTCTTTGGGATCTCACAGAACAAGGCCCTGGAGAGTTGTAATATTTAACTTTAAACACCAGAAAATCTGAGAGAAACAGAGAGAGAAAACAGAGAGAGAGAGAGAGAGAGAGAGAGAGAGAGAGAGAGAGAGAGAGAGAGAGAGAGAGAGAGAGAGAGAGAGAGAGAGAGAGAGTAATGTCAGACATTGGACATGGCTGTGTCTCACTGAGATGGAGAGGTTACTAAGAGACACTATTCTGTTGAGTGGTCTGGATCTCAGAACAACACAAAGACTGTCTTAAACACTATTCTGATCAGGAGGAGAGAGGAGAGAGGGGGTAAGGAGAGTCTGGTCAGGGGAGAGAGAGAGGCGGGGGTTGGTAAGGAGAGTCTGGCCAGGGGAGAGAGAGAGGGGAGGGGTTGGTAAGGAGAGTCTGGCCAGGGGGAGAGAGAGAGGGGAGGGGAGGGGTTGGTAAGGAGAGTCTGGCCAGGGGGAGAGAGAGGGAGGGATAAGGAGAGTCTGGCCAGGGGGAGAGAGAGAGAGGGGAGGGGTTGGTAAGGAGAGTCTGGCCAGGGGAGAGAGAGAGGGGATAAGGAGAGTCTGGCCAGGGGGAGAGAGAGAGAGAGAGAGGGGGGTAAGGAGAGTCTGGCCAGGGGAGAGAGAGAGGGATAAGGAGAGTCTGGCCAGGGGAGAGAG
>CM059789.1:69013379-69025879 GCA_030435695.1 Brachymystax lenok tsinlingensis
GTCCTGCCATGGCCTGGGCCTCTGGATCTCCTTCCAGACCTGAGGAACAAGAAGACAACACAGATCAGTCAGCTTGATGTCAATACACTGGAAGGCTGAGGGACTATGGGAAGGCTGGGGGACTATGGGAAGGCTGGGGGACTATGGGAAGGCTGGGGGACTATGGGAAGCCTGAGGGACTATGGGAAGGCTGGGGGACTATGGGAAGCCTGGGGGACTATGGGAAGGCTGGGGGACTATGGGAAGGCTGAGGAACTATGGGAAGGCTGGGGGACCATGGGAAGGCTGGGGGACTATGGGAAGGCTGGGGGACTATGGGAAGGCTGGGGGACCATGGGAAGGCTGAGGGACTATGGGAAGGCTGGGGGACTATGGGAAGGCTGGGGGACTATGGGAAGGCTGGGGGACTATGGGAAGGCTGGGGGACTATGGGAAGGCTGGGGGACCATGGGAAGGCTGGGGGACCATGGGAAGGCTGGGGGACCATGGGAAGGCTGGGGACTATGGGAAGGCTGGGGGACTATGGGAAGGCTGGGGACTATGGGAAGGCTGGGGGACTATGGGAAGGCTGGGGGACTATGGGAAGGCTGGGGACTATGGGAAGGCTGGGGGACCATGGGAAGGCTGGGGGACTATGGGAAGGCTGGGGGACTATGGGAAGGCTGGGGGACTATGGGAAGGCTGGGGGACTATGGGAAGGCTGGGGGACTATGGGAAGGCTGGGGGACTATGGGAAGGCTGAGGGACTATGGGAAGGCTGGGGAACTATGGGAAGGCTGGGGGACTATGGGAAGGCTGAGGGACTATGGGAAGGCTGAGGGACTATGGGAAGGCTGAGGGACTATGGGAAGGCTGGGGGACTATGGGAAGGCTGAGGGACTATGGGAAGGCTGGGGAACTAGTACAGAACAAGTTTAGACATGAACAACCTGAGTGTCCTGTAAAAAGAGGACCCTTGTCAAATGAAATCTGTATGACTGACATATTTCTCAGTGTCCCGTAGAGGAGGAATATTGATGAAAAAAAAAGACAGTTAAATAAAGTCCAACGTGTTCGACCATATTGATCTTAGCTCCTGTTTAAAACACTCAACTTTTAAACCTAGAACCTTAAAACAGCAAACTCTTGCGGACTTAGCGATAATGCAATTACAGGGAACTCTCATAATTTCAGGGAATGAACGAACCATCGGTGAAAGGAAAACACAGGCTTTGATTACACGTCGGTGGGACAGCGGCCTGACGTAGCCCTCTTAACGAACGTGGCCTTCCTGTGGGTTGGACTCAGCAAAGTTTATTCAGCTGAACACCACAAACAACTGGAAGCCGAAGCCAGAGAGAACAGTGCCTCGAAGGGTAGGTAGGTCGGTGCCAGAAACATGACATGGCACCGAGGCACGCAGGTGAGGCAGGATGTAGTGCTTTTCAGTCAGACAGGCAGTCAGGCAGCCAGCCAGCCAGCCCATACTGCTTCAGGCTAGAGCAGTGGTTCCCAAACTTTTTCACTCATGCCCCTCTTCCAACATCATCAGTTTTAAGGTGAATTTCCTACAGCATCCTGGGCCAGTGGATCATCCTGTTCATCCTGCTTACCAAGGGCTGAATCACAGTGAACAGTCAGTCAGTCACAGGCCTTTGCCAGGACCACGGGAGAGGAGCTGGGGGCTGTGGGCTGGCAGCCAAGCTGGGGGGCTGTAGGCGAACCACTCGGGCCAGGGGCTGGGGGCCGTGGGGCTGTAGGCAAACCACTCGGGCCAGGGGCTGGGGGCCGTGGGGCTGTAGGCAAACCACTCGGGCCAGGAGCTGGGGGAGGAGCTGGGGGCTGGGGGGCTGTAGGCGAACCACTCGGGCCAGGAGCTGGGGGCCGTGGGGCTGTAGGCAAACCACTCGGGCCAGGAGCTGGGGGCCGTGGGGCTGTAGGCAAACCACTCGGGCCAGGGGCTGGGGGCCGTGGGGCTGTAGGCGAACCACTCGGGCCAGGGGCTGGGGGGAGGAGCTGGGGGCTGGGGGGAGGAGCTGGGGAGAGGAGCTGGGGGCTGTGGGGCTGTAGGCGAACCACTCGGGCCAGGGGCTAGGGGGAGGAGCTGGGGGCTGGGGGGAGGAGCTGGGGGCTGGGGGGAGGAGCTGTGAGCGAGTCGCCTAGAGGGGGTCAAGCGGTTCTTTAATGTGGCTCCCCTTGACCTATGAACCTGTATCATCGTGTCCGTTTCCCTGAGCTGGCCTGCTCCCCTCTGCGACAGCCAGGGGAAGCTGATGTCAACAGACAGGAATGTACTCGCTCTCTCTCAAAACAATAACCCGCCTGAGGTCACAGCACAGGAATCCCACAGGCTTAGGCGGTGAAAATTATGTCATGTTTTAATTAAATCTTTCACTTTGCGAATTGGCAGTTGAGAAATCCACTGTTCTGGCTTTTTCTGGTCGTTGTTTTTTTTGTACTTCCTGTGAGAGTCTGAGGTGTCAGGTCTACACACCAAGACCTTTTACTGGTCGTGGGTTTGTACTTCCTGCGCTGCCGCCTGACGACACTACAGAGCTGAACAGTCAGACTGGACGAGAGAGGACACTACAGAGCTGAACAGTCAGACTGGACGAGAGAGGACACTACAGAGCTGAACAGTCAGACTGGACGAGAGAGGACACTACAGAGCTGAACGGTCAGACTGGATGAGAGAGGACACTACAGAGCTGAACGGTCAGACTGGATGAGAGGACACTACAGAGCTGAACAGTCAGACTGGACGAGAGAGGACACTACAGAGCTGAACGGTCAGACTCTGTAGAGGACACTACAGAGCTGAACAGTCAGACTGGACGAGAGAGGACACTACAGAGCTGAACAGTCAGACTGGATGAGAGAGGACACTACAGAGCTGAACAGTCAGACTGGATGAGAGAGGACACTACAGAGCTGAAGAGTCAGACTGGATGACACACCTTCCCACTCCACAGACAATAATGTGGACCAATGTATCAGTGAATTCTGAGACGCTATCCAAGGACTGTTCCATAAGGTTGTGTTTCTAGGGAGGGATATTGGTTCTTGTAGAATACGTTACATGTTCTACCATATTGTTATAGTGTTCTAAACTATGAAGTCGTTGATGTTCTCAGCTTTATCCTGTGAGAATAGACACGTATACATATTCTGTGGATCTTCAATATGTACCCATTCTAAAAGAGGTTTAGTCCACTATATGGACCCATTCTAAAAGAGGTTTATTCTACTATATGGAACCATTCTAAAGAGGTTTAGTCCACTATATGGACCCATTCTAATAAGGTTTATTCCACTATATGGAACCATTCTAAAAGAGGTTTATTACACTATATGGAACCATTCTAAAGAGGTTTATTCCACTATATGGAACCATTCTAAAGAGGTTTAGTCCACTATATGGAACCATTCTAAAGAGGTTTAGTCCACTATATGGAACCATTCTAAAGAGGTTTATTCTACTATATGGAACCATTCTAAAGAGGTTTATTCCACTATATGGAACCATTCTAAAGAGGTTTATTCCACAATATGTACCCATTCTAAAAGAGGTTTATTACACTATATGGAACCATTCTAAAGAGGTTTATTCCACTATATGGAACCATTCTAAAGAGGTTTATTCCACTATATGGAACCATTCTAAAAGAGGTTTATTCCACTATATGGAACCATTCTAAAGAGGTTTATTCCACTATATGGAACCATTCTAAAGAGGTTTATTCCACTATATGGAACCATTCTAAAGAGGTTTATTCCACTATATGGAACCATTCTAAAGACTATTATTCCACTATATGGAACCATTCTAAAGAGGTTTATTCCACTATATGGAACCATTCTAAAGAGGTTTATTCTACTATATGGAACCATTCTAAAGAGGTTTATTCCACTATATGGAACCATTCTAAAAGAGGTTTATTCCACTATATGGAACCATTCTAAAAGAGGTTTATTCTACCTGTAAGATTTATGGGAATATTATTACATTTAATTAGATCTGCTTTCATATTGTTGAGTAATGGGATAAAGTTATATTTATATATTTGTTGTTTGTTGTTTCTTATTAAGCATTAAGTATTTTATATTAGTTGTGGTCCACATAAAGGACTGCTGCGGATAAAGGACTGCTGCGGACAAAGGACTGCTGCGGACAAAGGACCGCTGCGGACAAAGGACCGCTGCGGACAAAGGACCGCTGCTTATAAAGGACCGCTGCGGATAACGGACCGCTGCGGATAACGGACCGCTGCGGATAACGGACCGCTGCGGATAACGGACCGCTGCGGATAACGGACCGCTGCGGATAACGGACCGCTGCGGACAAAGGACCGCTGCGGACAAAGGACCGCTGCGGACAAAGGACTGCTGCGGACAAAGGACTGCTGCGGACAAAGGACTGCTGCGGACAAAGGACTGCTGCGGACAAAGGACTGCTGCGGACAAAGGACTGCTGCGGACAAAGGACTGCTGCTGATAAAGGACTGCTGCGGACAAAGGACTGCTGCGGATAAAGGACTGCTGCGGATAAAGGACTGCTGCGGATAAAGGACTGCTGCGGATAATTAGTTATTCTTTTTATTTGTTCTATTGCAATTATTTCGGGGGGTTTTCAACGTTAATTTTATATCCTGAGATTTTAGAATATTCTGAAAATATTTTTTATTTTTTGCAAAGGGGGCATTGAGTTTTCAATATTGTTCAGGTATATCAGGAGATTATCTACAAATATGTTTAGTTTCTATTCATGTTTACCAGTACTGATACCTGGTCCGTTTGGGTCCTGTCTAACTCTTTCTGCAAGCGGTTCAATTACCAGTGCAAACAGGAGGGGGGAGAGGGGACATCCCTGTCTTCTGCCCCTTTCTAAAGCAATTTCATTGGATACTGTATTATTTGTGTAATATTTTTGCTTTTTTTTTTTTTTATTGTCATTTACGTATTTAATACATTTCAGGTCTAGAAGACGTGCTCTGTTCATTCTCCAAAGGTGTCTTTTCTATTGGTGGAGTTAAGCGTGATACCGGAGAACGGTAGAGGAAATGGTGCAGTCTTGTTTACGCCTCCACCTCAGCTGTTACTACAGTGGGTGGCAGCATAGGAGCATCTCCAACCCAGTTCCTCTTTAGATGTTTAAATATATATATATATATATATTTTGTAATGTAACTCTTCCTCCCTCTCTGTCTCCCTCAGCCGTTCTCCTCCTCCTCCTCCTCCTCTCAATTCCTCTCCCATTTTCTGTAAAACCCTTCAAGCATTGTTTAGTCGCCAAGAGTTCCCACCTCTGACAGGTTTAGTGTTTGGCCGACTTCAATTCATTTCACACAGAGAGGAGGGGAAAACACGGGGTTAATGGTGAGTGATTGGAAAATGTTTTTTTGTTGAATGACACACAGGCATCTCAATGTGTTCCACGAATTATACGTAACATTAATAAACCACTGGTTTGGATTCCACCTAAAACTCTGATTCACAACACAGTCACAGTAACACACGAAGAAACTCTTTTCCAGTTCATTAGGTAGAAAAAGAAAAGCACCTTTAAAAAAGGATGAATTAATATTCCCTTTGAAAGTGTTCATCAGAGAACCAGAGGCAATTAAAAGTTACGGTCTATTAATATGTCCTGAGTGGAGACACACTGAATCCATTACGCACACGCACACGCGCACACGTTCTGTTACAACACTGTCAGTTACTGGAACAGGCCAGTCAGCGGGAGATATGCCTAGACCAATTACACACACACACACACACACAGGGAAACACACACACACTGAAACACACACACACACACACACACACACAGTGAAACACACACACACACACACAGGGAAACACACACACACAGTGAAACACACACACACAGTGAAACACACACACACACACACAGTGAAACACACACACACACACAGTGAAACACACACACAGGGAAACACACACACACACACACACACACACACACACACACAGGGAAACACACACACAGGGAAACACGCCCCTCTCCTAGACATGTTGAACCATCATCAACCATCTCCACACTGGAGCCCCTCTCCTAGACATGTTGAACCATCATCAACCATCTCCACACTGGAGCCCCTCTCCTAGACATGTTGAACCATCATCAACCATCTCCACACTGGAGCCCCTCTCCTAGACATGTTGAACCATCATCAACCATCTCCACACTGGAGCCCCTCTCCTAGACATGTTGAACCATCATCAACCATCTCCACACTGGAGCCCCTCTCCTAGACATGTTGAACCATCATCAACCATCTCCACACTGGAGCCCCTCTCCTAGACATGTTGAACCATCATCAACCATCTCCACACTGGAGCCCCTCTCCTAGACATGTTGAACCATCATCAACCATCTCCACACTGGAGCCCCTCTCCTAGACATGTTGAACCATCATCAACCATCTCCACACTGGAGCCCCTCTCCTAGACATGTTGAACCATCATCAACCATCTCCACACTGGAGCCCCTCTCCTAGACATGTTGAACCATCATCAACCATCTCCACACTGGAGCCCCTCTCCTAGACATGTTGAACCATCATCAACCATCTCCACACTGGAGCCCCTCTCCTAGACATGTTGAACCATCATCAACCATCTCCACACTGGAGCCCCTCTCCTAGACATGTTGAACCATCATCAACCATCTCCACACTGGAGCCCCTCTCCTAGACATGTTGAACCATCATCAACCATCTCCACACTGGAGCCCCTCTCCTAGACATGTTGAACCATCATCAACCATCTCCACACTGGAGCCCCTCTCCTAGACATGTGGAACCATCATCAACCATCTCCACACTGGAGCCCCTCTCCTAGACATGTGGAACCATCATCAACCATCTCCACACTGGAGCCCCTCTCCTAGACATGTGGAACCATCATCAACCATTTCCACACTGGAGCCCCTCTCCTAGACATGTTGAACCATCATCAACCATCTCCACACTGGAGCCCCTCTCCTAGACATGTTGAACCATCATCAACCATCTCCATCTCTTACATCCAATCTATTCAGAATTACCCTCCAGTTATTACAGAATTACACACACACACACACACTGTGAAAAACACTAACAGTCCCATTGCCTGTCCCTGAACAACACACACACCAGAACAAGTCTGTTTCCCTCCCATTTCTCTCTTTCCCTTGCAAGTATAACAAGATGTGGAGTGCTCAGGTTCCAAGCAGCGGTCCCCTCTTGTATATTTGTGTGATAGGATACTGATTCACTCTCAGGGTCCCACATAGCAGGAGCATGACACCAACGCTTACATCTGGCATCGGACAGAGAGGGGAGCCGTGTTAACTAACACTAAAGCTCCAGCAAAAGAGAGAGAGAGAGAGAGAGAGAGAGAGGAGGGGAAGAGAGAGAGAGGAGGGGAGGAGAGAGAGAGGAGGGGAGGAGAGAGAGAGAGAGATAGAGAGAGGAGGAGAGAGAGAGGAGAGGAGAGGAGAGAGCAGAGAGAGAGAGAGAGAGAGAGAGAGAGAGAGAGAGAGAGGAGAGAGAGAGAGAGAGAGAGGAGAGAGAGAGAGGAGGAGAGGAGAGAGAGAGAGAGAGAGAGAGTTAGAGAGAGAGAGAGAGAGAGAGATCAGCACCACCGGTGTAAATGATATGAGACAAGGGAAGAAGAGCCTGCCATCAAAAGGAACATAACATTTGAATCAGTTATAGAACCCATTGCCCTCTATGGTTGTCTGGGGTTCACTCACCAGCCAATAATTCACTAAATGGGACAAACTGAGACTGCATGCAGAATAGTGACGAAGCCTGGCCCGTGTCAAAGTGACGGAGCCTGGCCCGGGTCAAAATGACGGAGCCTGGCCCGGTCAAAGTGACGGAGCCTGGCCCAGGTCAAAATGACGGAGCCTGGCCCGTGTCAAAGTGACGGAGCCTGGCCCGGGTCAAAGTGACGGAGCCTGGCCCGGGTCAAAGTGACGGAGCCTGGCCCGTGTCAAAGTGGACGGAGCCTGGCCCGTGTCAAAGTGACGGAGCCTGGCCGGGTCAAAGTGGCGAGCCTGGCCGGTCAAAGTGACGAGCCTGGCCGGTCAAAGTGACGGAGCCTGGCCCGGTCAAAGTGAAGGAGCCTGGCCCGGTCAAAGTGAATGAGCCTGGCCCGGTCAAAGTGAAGGAGCCTGGCCCGGTCAAAGTGATGGAGCCTGGCCCGGGTCAAAATGAATGAGCCTGGCCCGGTCAAAGTGATGGGGCCTGGCCCGGCATGGCTTCGTCCCCCTCCCTGTAATAGAGGGCAGTATACACCAGAGTCTAACCCCAGACTAACCTGGTGTAGGGCCAGAGTCTAACCCCAGACTAACCTGGTGTAGTGCCAGAGTCTAACCCCAGACTAACCTGGTGTAGGGCCAGAGTCTAACCCCAGACTAACCTGGTGTAGTGCCAGAGTCTAACCCCAGACTAACCAGGTGTAGTGCCAGAGACTAACCCCAGACTAACCTGGTGTAGTGCCAGAGTCTAACCCCAGACTAACCTGGTGTAGTGCCAGAGACTAACCCCAGACTAACCTGGTGTAGTGCCAGAGTCTAACCCCAGACTAACCTGGTGTAGTGCCAGAGACTAACCCCAGACTAACCTGGTGTAGTGCCAGAGACTAACCCCAGACTAACCTGGTGTAGTGCCAGAGACTAACCCCAGACTAACCTGGTGTAGTGCCAGAGTCTAACCCCAGACTAACCTGGTGTAGGGCCAGAGTCTAACCCCAGACTAACCTGGTGTAGTGCCAGAGACTAACCCCAGACTAACCTGGTGTAGTGCCAGAGACTAACCCCAGACTAACCTGGTGTAGTGCCAGAGACTAACCCCAGACTAACCTGGTGTAGTGCCAGAGACTAACCCCAGACTAACCTGGTGTAGTGCCAGAGACTAACCCCAGACTAACCTGGTGTAGGGCCAGAGACCAACCCCAGACTAACCTGGTGTAGGGCCAGAGACTAACCCCAGACTAACCTGGTGTAGTGCCAGAGTCTAACCCCAGACTAACCTGGTGTAGTGCCAGAGACTAACCCCAGACTAAACTGGTGTAGTGCCAGAGTCTAACCCCAGACTAACCTGGTGTAGTGCCAGAGTCTAACCCCAGACTAACCTGGTGTAGGGCCAGAGACTAACCCCAGACTAACCTGGTGTAGGGCCAGAGACTAACCCCAGACTAACCTGGTGTAGTGCCAGAGTCTAACCCCAGACTAACCTGGTGTAGTGCCAGAGACTTAACCCCAGACTAACCTGGTGTAGTGCCAGAGTCTAACCCCAGACTAACCTGGTGTAGTGCCAGAGACTAACCCCAGACTAACCTGGTGTAGTGCCAGAGACTAACCCCAGACTAACCTGGTGTAGTGCCAGAGACTAACCCCCAGACTAACCTGGTGTAGTGCCAGAGACTAACCCCAGACTAACCTGGTGTAGTGCCAGAGACTAACCCCAGACTAACCTGGTGTAGTGCCAGAGTCTAACCCCAGACTAACCTGGTGTAGTGCCAGAGACTAACCCCAGACTAACCTGGTGTAGTGCCAGAGTCTAACCCCAGACTAACCTGGTGTAGTGCCAGAGACTAACCCCAGACTAACCTGGTGTAGTGCCAGAGACTAACCCCAGACTAACCTGGTGTAGTGCCAGAGTCTAACCCCAGACTAACCTGGTGTAGTGCCAGAGTCTAACCCCAGACTAACCTGGTGTAGTGCCAGAGACTAACCCCAGACTAACCTGGTGTAGTGCCAGAGACTAACCCCAGACTAACCTGGTGTAGTGCCAGAGTCTAACCCCAGACTAACCTGGTGTAGTGCCAGAGTCTAACCCCAGACTAACCTGGTGTAGTGCCAGAGTCTAACCCCAGACTAACCTGGTGTAGTGCCAGAGTCTAACCCCAGACTAACCTGGTGTAGTGCCAGAGTCTAACCCCAGACTAACCTGGTGTAGTGCCAGAGTCTAACCCCAGACTAACCTGGTGTAGTGCCAGAGACTAACCCCAGACTAACCTGGTGTAGTGCCAGAGACTAACCCCAGACTAACCTGGTGTAGTGCCAGAGACTAACCCCAGACTAACCTGGTGTAGTGCCAGAGACTAACCCCAGACTAACCTGGTGTAGTGCCAGAGACTAACCCCAGACTAACCTGGTGTAGTGCCAGAGACTAACCCCAGACTAACCTGGTGTAGTGCCAGAGACTAACCCCAGACTAACCTGGTGTAGTGCCAGAGACTAACCCCAGACTAACCTGGTGTAGTGCCAGAGACTAACCCCAGACTAACCTGGTGTAGGGCCAGAGACTAACCCCAGACTAACCTGGTGTAGGGCCAGAGACTAACCCCAGACTAACCTGGTGTAGTGCCAGAGACTAACCCCAGACTAACCTGGTGTAGTGCCAGAGTCTAACCCCAGACTAACCTGGTGTAGTGCCAGAGTCTAACCCCAGACTAACCTGGTGTAGTGCCAGAGACTAACCCCAGACTAACCTGGTGTAGTGCCAGAGACTAACCCCAGACTAACCTGGTGTAGTGCCAGAGACTAACCCCAGACTAACCTGGTGTAGTGCCAGAGACTAACCCCAGACTAACCTGGTGTAGTGCCAGAGTCTAACCCCAGACTAACCTGGTGTAGTGCCAGAGACTAACCCCAGACTAACCTGGTGTAGTGCCAGAGACTAACCCCAGACTAACCTGGTGTAGTGCCAGAGTCTAACCCCAGACTAACCTGGTGTAGTGCCAGAGACTAACCCCAGACTAACCTGGTGTAGTGCCAGAGTCTAACCCCAGACTAACCTGGTGTAGTGCCAGAGACTAACCCCAGACTAACCTGGTGTAGTGCCAGAGACTAACCCCAGACTAACCTGGTGTAGTGCCAGAGACTAACCCCAGACTAACCTGGTGTAGTGCCAGAGACTAACCCCAGACTAACCTGGTGTAGTGCCAGAGACTAACCCCAGACTAACCTGGTGTAGTGCCAGAGTCTAACCCCAGACTAACCTGGTGTAGTGCCAGAGACTAACCCCAGACTAACCTGGTGTAGTGCCAGAGACTAACCCCAGACTAACCTGGTGTAGTGCCAGAGTCTAACCCCAGACTAACCTGGTGTAGTGCCAGAGACTAACCCCAGACTAACCTGGTGTAGTGCCAGAGACTAACCCCAGACTAACCTGGTGTAGTGCCAGAGTCTAACCCCAGACTAACCTGGTGTAGTGCCAGAGACTAACCCCAGACTAACCTGGTGTAGTGCCAGAGACTAACCCCAGACTAACCTGGTGTAGTGCCAGAGACTAACCCCAGACTAACCTGGTGTAGTGCCAGAGACTAACCCCAGACTAACCTGGTGTAGTGCCAGAGACTAACCCCAGACTAACCTGGTGTAGTGCCAGAGACTAACCCCAGACTAACCTGGTGTAGTGCCAGAGACTAACCCCAGACTAACCTGGTGTAGTGCCAGAGTCAAACCCCAGACTAACCTGGTGTAGTGCCAGAGACTAACCCCAGACTAACCTGGTGTAGTGCCAGAGACTAACCCCAGACTAACCTGGTGTAGTGCCAGAGACTAACCCCAGACTAACCTGGTGTAGTGCCAGAGACTAACCCCAGACTAACCTGGTGTAGTGCCAGAGACTAACCCCAGACTAACCTGGTGTAGTGCCAGAGACTAACCCCAGACTAACCTGGTGTAGTGCCAGAGACTAACCCCAGACTAACCTGGTGTAGTGCCAGAGACTAACCCCAGACTAACCTGGTGTAGTGCCAGAGACTAACCCCAGACTAACCTGGTGTAGTGCCAGAGTCTAACCCCAGACTAACCTGGTGTAGTGCCAGAGACTAACCCCAGACTAACCTGGTGTAGTGCCAGAGACTAACCCCAGACTAACCTGGTGTAGTGCCAGAGTCTAACCCCAGACTAACCTGGTGTAGTGCCAGAGACTAACCCCAGACTAACCTGGTGTAGTGCCAGAGACTAACCCCAGACTAACCTGGTGTAGTGCCAGAGTCTAACCCCAGACTAACCTGGTGTAGTGCCAGAGACTAACCCCAGACTATCCTGGTGTAGTGCCAGAGACTAACCCCAGACTAACCTGGTGTAGTGCCAGAGACTAACCCCAGACTAACCTGGTGTAGTGCCAGAGACTAACCCCAGACTAACCTGGTGTAGTGCCAGAGACTAACCCCAGACTAACCTGGTGTAGTGCCAGAGATTAACCCCAGACTAACCTGGTGTAGGGCCAGAGACTAACCCCAGACTAACCTGGTGTAGGGCCAGAGACTAACCCCAGACTAACCTGGTGTAGTGCCAGAGACTAACCCCAGACTAACCTGGTGTAGGGCCAGAGACTAACCCCAGACTAACCTGGTGTAGGGCCAGAGACTAACCCCAGACTAACCTGGTGTAGTGCCAGAGACTAACCCCAGACTAACCTGGTGTAGGGCCAGAGACTAACCCCAGACTAACCTGGTGTAGTGATGACCTCTTTACGTCCACTCCCTTCTTCCCC
>CM059789.1:69030879-69045879 GCA_030435695.1 Brachymystax lenok tsinlingensis
CTATCCCACCACCCCTCCTCTCCCTCTCCTCTCCCTCCTCTCTATCCCACCACCTCTCCTCTCCTCTCCCCTCCCCTCCTCTCTATCCCACCACCCCTCCTCTCCCTCTCCCCTCTATCCCACCACCCCTCCTCTCCCTCCTCTCTATCCCACCACCCCTCCTCTCCCCCTCCCTCCTCTCTATCCCACCACCTCCTCCCCTCCCTCCCTCTCTATCCCACCACCTCTCCTCTCTCCCTCTCCTCTCCCTCCTCTCTATCCCACCACCCTCCTCTCCTCTCCCTCCTCTCTATCCCACCACCCCTCCTCTCCTCTCTCCTCTCCCTCCTCTCTATCCCACCACCCCTCCTCTCCTCTCTCTCCCTCCTCTCTCTATCCCACCACCCCTCCTCTCCCTCTCCCTCTATCCCACCACCCCCTCCTCTCCCTCCTCTCTATCCCACCACCCCTCCTCTCCCTCCTCTCTATCCCACCACCTCTCCTCTCCCTCCTCTCTATCCCACCACCCTCCTCCTCCTCCCTCCTCTCCCCTCCTCTCTATATCCCACCACCCTCTCCTCCTCTCTCCTCTCTCTCCTCTCTATCCCACCACCCCTCCTCTCCTCTCCCTCCTCTCTATCCCACCACCCCTCCTCTCCCTCTCCCTCCTCTCTATCCCACCACCCCTCCTCTCCTCTCCCTCCTCTCTATCCCACCACCCCTCCTCTCCCTCCTCTCTATCCCACCTCCCCTCCTCTCCCTGCTATCTCCCCGTACACACCAACACATGACATTTCCACTGTCTCCAGTTATTGCCGTTACAGCGAGTTAGAAATGCTGCCTGGACTAGGAATGCAGGGATTCCCAAAGGAAGTTGTTGTTTGGGCCGGCTACCAAAGAGGAAGAAAAACTCCAACTTCCAAAACTGTTGACCAAACAAGTCCGTGTTATAAATGGGGTGCTATAGAAGCTGATCAGATGGTCAGATTCCTCATCGTTGAATAGGGGAATACCACCAAATGCATTTCAATACGCTGTCAATGAGAGAGAGGGGACTATCCTGCAGAGTTACCAGGACTGTACTAACACACACAGAGAGAGACACAGAGACAGAGAGAGAGAGAGACAGAGACAGAGACAGAGACAGAGACAGAGAGAGAGAGACAGAGAGAGACACAGAGAGAGAGAGACAGAGAGAGAGAGAGAGACAGGAGAGAGAGACAGAGAGAGAGACAGAGAGAGAGAGAGAGAGAGAGAGAGAGAGAGAGAGAGAGAGACACAGAGAGAGAGAGACACAGAGAGAGAGAGAGAGAGAGAGAGAGACAGAGAGAGAGAGAGAGAGAGAGAGAGAGAGAGAGAGAGAGAGAGACAGAGAGAGAGAGAGAGAGAGAGAGAGAGAGAGAGAGAGAGAGAGAGAGAGAGAGAGAGAGAGAGAGAGAGAGAGAGAGAGAGACAGTGGATCTAGGGGACTATCCTGCTGTACTAACAGTTCACCATGTAAAGAACAGAAGCTGCTGAGGATCACCATGCGAGTCGGTGAGGTCATTACTCAACACAGTAAGAAAGAAGCTAAAATATTACAGACATGGGAGTTGACCAGAACGTATGAAAACACACAGCGATGAATTGTCTGAACCACAGGCACTCCGAGTCCAACATATAAACCCTTTAAAGCGTCTTCCTCGTTGTCCAAGCTTAATGTTAAGTCCTCCTGTTTCTACCAAGTCTGTGACACTACTGATCCTCAACAAGGCCTCTAGTACTGCACTCCTTGGTTAAAATAGTGGTTCATGAATAGAGGGACTGTTCTGCTGGTTTCACACTACCAACATACACATGTACAAAGTTATGTGTGTGTGTGTGTGTGTGTGTGTGTGTGTGTGTGTGTGTGTGTGTGTGTGTACTGGATGTGTTTAACTAGGGGTTAGGGAAAATAGGATTTGGAATGGGACTACATTGTGTGTCCCCACTACGTCAGTTATACTGTGTGTGTGTGTGTGTGTCTTGCCTGTGTGTGTGTGTGTCTTGCCTGTGTGTGTGTGTGTGTGTGTGTGTGGTGTGTGTGTGGTGTTGGGGTCAGTCAGAAGGTTCCTGTCACACCTGCGGACTGAGCTCTGAGCTGGGCAGTAAAACAGCTCTGTGCCTCCTGCTATTCCCACTCTGGATCTAATTTACCTGTTTCAGAGGCCCACTTCCCCGCGCCCCCGTCCAGCCCAGAGCCCTACACTCCACCCCTCTACCCAAAGCCCCTCCACCCCCACCCCTCTCCGTGAGCCATCGTGCCGCTCAAAACTTCTGTAAACAATTGACACAGCCAGCACCTGTGGCTCAGCCCACAGGGAGGAAGCCCACTGAAAACTGTTCAACCATGAAATGACTGGAAAAACCAACCTTTACATGAGCTCAGCAACACAGCCCCCAAGTCAAGTAGTCTCCTCCGTGGAATACAGGAAAGCCTACTTTACATGAGCTCAGCAACACAGCCCCCAAGTCAAGTAGTCTCCTCCGTGGAATACAGGAAAGGCTACTTTACATGAGCTCAGCAACACAGCCCCCAAGTCAAGTAGTCTCCTCCGTGGAATACAGGAAAGACTACTTTACATGAGCTCAGCAACACAGCCCCCAAGTCAAGTAGTCTCCTCCGTGGAATACAGGAAAGACTACTTTACATGAGCTCAGCAACACAGCCCCCAAGTCAAGTAGTCTCCTCCGTGGAAGACTAATCATTCTAATGACATGCTTGAATACTATAAAACTAGAATTAAATACAGACAGCTTTCACTTCGTATCACAAAGATTTAATGGGGGTCTGAATTAATAACTGCTATAGCCTACCACCATCTGAATGGTTATGGGTCTGAATTAATAACTGCTATAGCCTACCACCATCTGAATGGTTATGGGTCTGAATTAATAACTGCTATAGCCTACCGCCATCTGAATGGTTATGGGTCTGAATTAATAACTGCTATAGTCTACCGCCATCTGAATGGTTATGGGTCTGAATTAATAACTGCTATAGTCTAACCACCATCTGAATGGTTATGGGTCTGAATTAATAACTGCTATAGCCTACCACCATCTGAATGGTTATGGGTCTGAATTAATAACTACTATAGCCTACCACCATCTGAATGGTTATGGGTCTGAATTAATAACTGCTATAGTCTAACCACCATCTGAATGGTTATGGGTCTGAATTAATAACTACTATAGCCTACCACCATCTGAATGGTTATGGGTCTGAATTAATAACTGCTATAGTCTAACCACCATCTGAATGGTTATGGGTCTGAATTAATAACTGCTATAGCCTACCACCATCTGAATGGTTATGGGTCTGAATTAATAACTGCTATAGTCTAACCACCATCTGAATGGTTATGGGTCTGAATTAATAACTGCTATAGTCTACCGCCATCTGAATGGTTATGGGTCTGAATTAATAACTGCTATAGCCTACCACCATCTGAATGGTTATGGGTCTGAATTAATAACTGCTATAGCCTACCACCATCTGAATGGTTATGGGTCTGAATTAATAACTGCTATAGCCTACCACCATCTGAATGGTTATGGGTCTGAATTAATAACTGCTATAGCCTACCACCATCTGAATGGTTATGGGTCTGAATTAATAACTGCTATAGCCTACCACCATCTGAATGGTTATGGGTCTGAATTAATAACTGCTATAGCCTACCACCATCTGAATGGTTATGGGTCTGAATTAATAACTGCTATAGCCTACCACCATCTGAATGGTTATGGGTCTGAATTAATAACTGCTATAGCCTAACCACCATCTGAATGGTTATGGGTCTGAATTAATAACTGCTATAGCCTACCACCATCTGAATGGTTATGGGTCTGAATTAATAACTGCTATAGTCTAACCACCATCTGAATGGTTATGGGTCTGAATTAATAACTGCTATAGTCTACCGCCATCTGAATGGTTATGGGTCTGAATTAATAACTGCTATAGCCTACCACCATCTGAATGGTTATGGGTCTGAATTAATAACTGCTATAGCCTACCACCATCTGAATGGTTATGGGTCTGAATTAATAACTGCTATAGTCTACCACCATCTGAATGGTTATGGGTCTGAATTAATAACTGCTATAGCCTACCACCATCTGAATGGTTATGGGTATGAATTAATAACTACTAAGCCTACCCCCATCTGAATGGTTATGGGTCTGAATTAATAACTGCTATAGCCTACCACCATCTGAATGGTTATGGGTCTGAATTAATAACTGCTATAGCCTACCACCATCTGAATGGTTATGGGTCTGCATTAATAACTGCTATAGCCTACCACCATCTGAATGGTTATGGGTCTGAATTAATAACTGCTATAGTCTACCACCATCTGAATGGTTATGGGTCTGAATTAATAACTGCTATAGCCTACCACCATCTGAATGGTTATGGGTCTGAATTAATAACTACTATAGCCTACCACCATCTGAATGGTTATGGGTCTGAATTAATAACTGCTATAGTCTAACCACCATCTGAATGGTTATGGGTCTGAATTAATAACTGCTATAGCCTACCACCATCTGAATGGTTATGGGTCTGAATTAATAACTGCTATAGTCTAACCACCATCTGAATGGTTATGGGTCTGAATTAATAACTGCTATAGTCTACCGCCATCTGAATGGTTACGGGTCTGAATTAATAACTGCTATAGTCTAACCACCATCTGAATGGTTATGGGTCTGAATTAATAACTGCTATAGTCTACCACCATCTGAATGGTTATGGGTCTGAATTAATAACTGCTATAGCCTACCACCATCTGAATGGTTATGGGTCTGAATTAATAACTGCTATAGCCTACCACCATCTGAATGGTTATGGGTCTGAATTAATAACTGCTATAGTCTAACCACCATCTGAATGGTTATGGGTCTGAATTAATAACTGCTATAGTCTACCACCATCTGAATGGTTATGGGTCTGAATTAATAACTTCTATAGCCTACCACCATCTGAATGGTTATGGGTCTGAATTAATAACTACTAAGCCTACCCCCATCTGAATGGTTATGGGTCTGAATTAATAACTGCTATAGCCTACCACCATCTGAATGGTTATGGGTCTGAATTAATAACTGCTATAGCCTACCACCATCTGAATGGTTATGGGTCTGCATTAATAACTGCTATAGCCTACCACCATCTGAATGGTTATGGGTCTGAATTAATAACTGCTATAGTCTACCACCATCTGAATGGTTATGGGTCTGAATTAATAACTGCTATAGTCTAACCACCATCTGAATGGTTACGGGTCTGAATTAATAACTGCTATAGTCTACCACCATCTGAATGGTTATGGGTCTGAATTAATAACTGCTATAGCCTACCACCATCTGAATGGTTATGGGTCTGAATTAATAACTGCTATAGCCTACCACCATCTGAATGGTTACGGGTCTGAATTAATAACTGCTATAGTCTAACCACCATCTGAATGGTTATGGGTCTGAATTAATAACTGCTATAGTCTACCACCATCTGAATGGTTATGGGTCTGAATTAATAACTGCTATAGTCTAACCACCATCTGAATGGTTATGGGTCTGAATTAATAACTGCTATAGTCTAACCACCATCTGAATGGTTATGGGTCTGAATTAATAACTGCTATAGTCTAACCACCATCTGAATGGTTATGGGTCTGAATTAATAACTGCTATAGTCTAACCACCATCTGAATGGTTACGGGTCTGAATTAATAACTGCTATAGTCTAACCACCATCTGAATGGTTACGGGTCTGAATTAATAACTGCTATAGTCTACCACCATCTGAATGGTTATGGGTCTGAATTAATAACTGCTATAGTCTACCCCCATCTGAATGGTTATGGGTCTGAATTAATAACTGCTATAGCCTACCACCATCTGAATGGTTACGGGTCTGAATTAATAACTGCTATAGCCTACCCCCATCTGAATGGTTATGGGTCTGAATTAATAACTGCTATAGTCTACCACCATCTGAATGGTTATGGGTCTGAATTAATAACTGCTATAGCCTACCACCATCTGAATGGTTATGGGTCTGAATTAATAACTGCTATAGTCTACCACCATCTGAATGGTTATGGGTCTGAATTAATAACTGCTATAGTCTAACCACCATCTGAATGGTTATGGGTCTGAATTAATAACTGCTATAGTCTACCACCATCTGAATGGTTATGGGTCTGAATTAATAACTGCTATAGTCTAACCACCATCTGAATGGTTATGGGTCTGAATTAATAACTGCTATAGTCTACCACCATCTGAATGGTTATGGGTCTGAATTAATAACTGCTATAGCCTACCCCCATCTGAATGGTTATGGGTCTGAATTAATAACTGCTATAGCCTACCACCATCTGAATGGTTATGGGTCTGAATTAATAACTGCTATAGCCTACTACCATCTGAATGGTTATGGGTCTGAATTAATAACTGCTATAGTCTACCCACCATCTGAATGGTTATGGGTCTGAATTAATAACTGCTATAGCCTACTACCATCTGAATGGTTATGGGTCTGAATTAATAACTGCTATAGTCTAACCACCATCTGAATGGTTATGGGTCTGAATTAATAACTGCTATAGTCTAACCCCCATCTGAATGGTTATGGGTCTGAATTAATAACTGCTATAGTCTAACCCCCATCTGAATGGTTATGGGTCTGAATTAATAACTGCTATAGTCTAACCCCCATCTGAATGGTTATGGGTCTGAATTAATAACTGCTATAGTCTACCCCCATCTGAATGGTTATGGGTCTGAATTAATAACTGCTATAGTCTAACCCCCATCTGAATGGTTATGGGTCTGAATTAATAACTGCTATAGTCTACCCCCATCTGAATGGTTATGGGTCTGAATTAATAACTGCTATAGTCTACCACCATCTGAATGGTTATGGGTCTGAATTAATAACTGCTATAGCCTACCACCATCTGAATGGTTATGGGTCTGAATTAATAACTGCTATAGTCTAACCACCATCTGAATGGTTACGGGTCTGAATTAATAACTGCTATAGCCTACCACCATCTGAATGGTTATGGGTCTGAATTAATAACTGCTATAGTCTAACCACCATCTGAATGGTTACGGGTCTGAATTAATAACTGCTATAGTCTAACCACCATCTGAATGGTTATGGGTCTGAATTAATAACTGCTATAGCCTACCACCATCGCCCGTTCTCTATTCTTTCAAACTACCTGTGAGTTCTATTGGCTGCTGTATTCAACACTCAGCAAACAAGAGCTTGCATGCCTCTTCCAAGGGAAATGCCCAAACTTCCCCAAACTGTTGCCACAATGTTGGGAACACAGAATCGTCTAGAATGTCATTGTAAGCTGTAGCGTTAAGATTTCCCTTCACTGGAACTAGCCCGAACCATGAAAAACAGCCTCAGATCATTATTCCACCTCCACCAAACTTTACAGTTGGCACTATGCATTGGGGCAGGTAGCGTTTCTCCTGGCATCCGCCAAACCCAGATTCGTCCATCGGACTGGCAGAGGGTGAAGTGTGATTCATCACTCCAGAGAACGCGTTTCCACTGCTCCAGACTCCAACGGTGGCGAGTGTTACATTGCGCATGGTGACGTTAGGCTTGTGTGCTGCTACTCAGCCATGGAAACCCAGCACACAAAGCTCTCGACGAACAGTCCCGATGTGGCACTTTGTGTTGCAACCGGAGGACAAACAATGTTTTTATGCACTTCAGTAGTTTCCGGTCCCGTTCAGTGAGCATGTGTGGCCTACCACTTCGCGGCTGAGCCGTTGTTGCTCCTAGACGTTGCCACTTCACAGTAACAGCACTTACAGTTGACCGGTGGGGGGCAGCTCTAGTAGGGCAGAAATTTGACAAATTGACTTGTTGGAAAAGGTGGCATTCCTATGACGGTGCCACGTTGAAAGACACCGAGCTCTTCAGTAAAGGCCCATTCTACCGCCGATGTTTGTCTATGGAGATTGCACGGCTGTGTGCTCGATTTTATACACCTGTCAGCAACGGGTGTGGCTGAAATAGCCCCGAATCCACTAATTTGAAGGGGTGTCCACATACTTTTGAATATACAGTGTATGTAGACCTTGTTAAAACAGAAATGTGTGGCTACTGTTGAACAAGCCCAGTGTAAACACAACCACACACTGTACACTATAATTCCCACAATTATAAAATCCCCGGTCACATCTCCAACTAAGATGAATTTATTGTCCTCCAGCTGAAGCAGGGAGTTGTGATACTGCACGGAGGTTTTCCAGACGGCCGTACATGAGCTCTTCAACACTATAAAACCTGCAGTTTACAGCCTGGCTGGCCGACAGCTACACTGTTGACATAATCCTGAGCCTTTTTTTCTACAACTTTAATTACAGATTAGAGGTTCACAACGACTCTCGCTCTCCATTCCTCAGCTCCTAGCGACTCACAGCTCTACTGGCCTGGGATACGTCCCAAAAGGCACCCTATTCCCTATTTAGTGCACTATTTTGGACCAGAGCCTTATGGAGCCTTATGGAGACTTATGAAGCTTTATGGAGCCTTATGGAGCCTTATGGAGACGGAGGCCAAGAGGCAGCGTTTCGATTCCCCCTGGAGGCAGCGGTTCGACTCCCTCTGGAGGCAGCGGTTCGACTCCCCCTGGAGGCAGCGGTTCGACTCCCCCTGGAGGCAGCGGTTCGATTCCAACTGGAGGCAGCGGTTCGATTCCAACTGGAGGCAGCGGTTCGATTCCAACTGGAGGCAGCGGTACGATTCCCACTGGAGGCAGCGGTTCGATTCCCCCTGGAGGCAGCGGGTCGATTCCAACTGGAGGCAGCGTTTCGTGTCCCCCAGGAGGCAGCGGTTCGATTCCCCCAGGAGGCAGCGGTTCGATTCCCCCTGGAGGCAGCGGTTCGATTCCCCCTGGAGGCAGCGATCCGATTCCCACTGGAGGCAGCGGTTCGATTCCCACTGGAGGCAGCGGTTCGATTCCAACTGGAGGCAGCGGTTCGATTCCCACTGGAGGCAGCGGGTCGATTCCCCCTGGAGGCAGCGGGTCGATTCCCACTGGAGGCAGCGGTTCGATTCCCCCTGGAGGCAGCGGTTCGATTCCCCCTGGAGGCAGCGGGTCGATTCCCCCTGGAGGCAGAGGTTCGATTCCCCCTGGAGGCAGCGGTTCGATTCCCCGTTCCACCACTCCTTTTCCCTGATGTAACACTGCCTTCAGAATGTCCTCACACCTTGTTGTTACAAAGTGGGATTATCGTTTTTAAAACTCTTCCAGCTCTGTCAAGTTGGTTGTTGATCCCTGCTTAGTAAGTTATTTTCATGTCCTCGCCACAGACGTTCAGAGTAAATTTTTATCAAAACAGTTTTCTTTCCGATGACAGCCATTAAACTCTGTGACTGTTCCATAGAACATCCTCTAGTGGTTTCCTTCCTCTGCGGCATTTGAAAATCTCCCTGCTCGACTGAGGGACCTTACAGATAATGATATATTTGGAGGGGGGCAGAGTCATGTTAAAAGTCATGTTAAACACTACTATTGCACACAGAGTGAGTCCATGCAACTTATTATGTGACTTGTTAAGGACATTTTTACCCCTGAACTTATTTGGGCTTTAATAAAGAGGCTGAATACTTATCGACTCACGGCACTTTCAGATGTTTTTTTATTAATTTGTGTAGCGGTTGTTAAGGACGCGTTGTTGTTAAGGACGCGTTGTTGTTAAGGACGCGTTGTTGTTAAGGACGCGTTGTTGTTGTTGTTAAGGACGCATTGTTGTTGTTGTTAAGGACGCATTGTTGTTGTTGTTAAGGACGCGTTGTTGTTGTTAAGGACGCCGTTGTTGTTGTTAAGGACGCGTTGTTGTTAAGGACGCGTTGTTGTTAAGGACGCGTTGTTGTTAAGGACGCGTTGTTGTTTGTTGTTAAGGACGCGCGTTGTTGTTGTTAAGGACGCATTGTTGTTGTTGTTAAGGACGCATTGTTGTTGTTGTTAAGGACGCGTTGTTGTTGTTAAGGACGCGTTGTTGTTGTTGTTAAGGACGCGTTGTTGTTGTTAAGGACGCATTGTTGTTGTTAAGGACGCATTGTTGTTGTTGTTAAGGACGCGGTTGTTGTTGTTAAGGACGCGTTGTTGTTAAGGACGCATTGTTGTTGTTATTGTTGTTGTTGTTAAGGACGCGTTATTGTTGTTGTTAAGGACGCGTTGTTGTTAAGGACGCGTTGTTGTTAAGGACGCGTTGTTGTTAAGGACGCGTTGTTGGAATCCCAAATTACACCCTATTCCCTAGACGGTGCCCTACTTTTGACCAGGATCCACAGGGCTAGGGAATAGGAACGCATCGAGGACCATAAGTGGTCCTGTGCCCTTTCTGAGAAGACCTGTCCTGTCAGTGATTCATCCACCCACTGAGGCCTAGTCCTGCCTGGTGGTCAGTGTAAAGCAGGGGGGTAGAGTACTCCCTTTGGCCCCGGAGCCATCACTCACCTGGGGGCAGGTCTGGGTCGGAGGGGGCGACCTGCTGGAGGCGGCTGGGCTTGGAAAGGGTCTTGGAGCTCTCGGAAGCGCTGCGACTGGTGGAGCTAGAACCACTCTCATGGTCGTCCTGCACAGGAAAACACACTGATTTAATACAGGCTTTTATTGGTTATTTCACTTGCTTCGGCAATGTGTTTCCCATGCCAATAAAGCACTTAATTTGAATTGAATTGTGAGACAGAGAGAGAAGGAGAGACAGAGACACACAGACAGAGAGAGAGACACACAGACAGAGAGAGAGAGAGAGAGAGAGAGAGAGAGAGAGAGAGAGAGAGAGAGAGAGAGAGAGAGAGAGAGAGAGAACCCATATTTATGTTTATTTATTTTCCCTTTTGTACCTCGTTACAACACTGTATATACACATAATGACATTTGAAATGTGTCTATTCCTTTGAAACGTGAGTGTAATGTTAACTGTTAATTTCTGATTGAGTATTTCACCTGTGTTTATTATCTATTGGCAATGTAAACATATGTTTCCCATGCCGATAAAGCCCCTTGAATTAAAATGAGAGAGACAGACATGAGTAGAGGATTAGGTGTAGGGGGTCGGGAGGGGTAAGGGGTCACAAGGCTGCTGCAAAGGGGAGGGAGGGAGGGGTCACAAGGCTGCTGCAGAGGGGTGGGAGGGGTCACAAGGCTGCTGCAGAGGGGAGGGAGGGAGGGGTCACAAGGCTGCTGCAGAGGGGAGGGAGGTTGAGGGAGGGAGGGAGGTTGAGGGAGGGAGGGAGGGGGTGTAGACATGCACCAGGGAGCGCCACTAACACTCCTCCCTGGTTTACAACCTCCTCCAGCGCCCTTATGAACCCTAATCAATACCATCCCGGGGGTGGACACCACGGGGCACTGCAGGGCACTGACAGCACACACAGGATCACGTGGTTAACACGGCCGAGGCGGAGAACTCAGCGTTATTCTGACCAACATAAACACTGAAGGTGTCAAAACCAAACACAAATTGGCTGCATAACCCCCTCTCCTCACCTCTCCTCACCTCTCCTCCTCTCTCCTCCCTCCTCATCCACCTCTCCTCCCTCCTCATCCCCCTCTCCTCCCTCCTCATCCCCCTCTCCTCCCTCCTCATCCCCCTCTCCTCCCTCCTCATCCACCTCTCCTCCCTCCTCCTCCCCCCATTCTCCTCCCTCCTCATCCACCTCTCCTCCCTCCCTCCTCCCCATTCTCCTCCCTCCTCATCCACCTCTCCCTCCTCCTCCTCCCCCATTCTCCTCCCTTCTCATCCACCTCTCCTCCCTCCTCATCCACCTCTCCTCCCTCCTCATCCACCTCTCCTCCCTCCTCCTCCCCATTCTCCTCCCTTCTCATCCACCTCTCCTCCCTCCTCATCCACCTCTCCTCCCTCCTCATCCCCCATTCTCCTCCCTCCTCATCCCCCATTCTCCTCCCTCCTCCCCCCATTCTCCTCCCTCCTCCTCCCCCATTCTCCTCCCTCCTCCTCCCCCCATTCTCTCCTCCCTTCTCATCCACCTCTCCTCCCTTCTCATCCACCTCTCCTCCCTCCTCATCCACCTCTCCTCCCTCCTCCTCCTCCCTCCTCATCCACCTCTCCTCCCTCCTCATCCACCTCTCCTCCCCCCATTCTCCTCCCTTCTCATCCACCTCTCCTCCCTCCTCATCCACCTCTCCTCCCTCCTCATCCACCTCTCCTCCCTCCTCATCCCCCATTCTCCTCCCTCCTCATCCACCTCTCCTCCCTCCTCCTCCCCCCATTCTCCTCCCTCCTCATCCACCTCTCCTCCCTCCTCATCCACCTCTCCTCCCTCCTCATCCACCTCTCCTCCCTCCTCCTCATCCACCTCTCCTCCCTCCTCATCCACCTCTCCTCCCTCCTCATCCACCTCTCCTCCCTCCTCCTCATCCACCTCTCCTCCCTCCTCCTCATCCACCTCTCCTCCCTCCTCATCATCCACCTCTCCTCCCTCCTCATCCACCTCTCCTCCCTCCTCCCTCCTCCTCCTCCCTCCTCCTCCCTCCTCTTCCCTCCTCCTCCTCCCGTGACAGCTCTTCAGCAATCCATTTCAACCTCTAAGTTTGCCCACTTATATGATCAGATAAGCCCTCTGCTTGTGGTGTTGGTGTAGTAATGAAGATGACATTTAAAAAAAACAGACTTTCCAGAATTTAGGAGGTGGACTGGATGAATCTGTTTCCCCCCAGGGTCGGATCGGTCGGTGGGCTACAGTAAACCACAGCGATGCCAAAACAGATGAAGACTGTCTGGCGAAAATATTTACACTAAGCTCCTAACACACACACACACACACACACACACACTCCACTGAGCCGCGGCGGCAGAGGGTTTTCCATGGCTCAGCTCGGTGGGAACTGGTAAACAGAACGAGGAGGAATAATAAATATCTCATCAAGGTTGGGAATTATAGAAATTAGCAACAATAGGAAATAGATTATAGTCTGATTGTCTCACACTTCATTTGTAAACGTTCAAATCACTTCAAAACGCTGCGTCGCCGATGTTTACGGACAGCGATTTAAATAGAGCGGAAACACCACGGCATCTGAGGGGTCTGGGGGCTCCTGGAGAGGGTCTGGGGGGGCTCCTGGAGAGGGCCTGGGGGTAGAGGAGGTAAAGGGCTTAGAGGTGGGATGTTCTGCCTGGCCTCCAGGCATGTCAACTCAGCTGCTGCCCTGTAGAGTAGAGATGACGGCCGGCAGAGAGCAGAGAAGCCCTGCCAGTGTGAGTGGCAGGAGAGGGGGGACCCCCTACCCAGAGAGTAAGTGGGGACCCACGGAGGGTTAGGGCACAGGAAAGCCAAGCATGACCTCTCACCCCCCTCTGCCCCTGTAGACGTCTGGCTCTAGTGGTCCTGCTCTGAGGTCTTGTCTGAGGGGGAACCAACGACTGGAAAAACAAAGGACAAAGCCATCGATCACTTGACACCATTCATTCCCGATGGCGTCTCATAGAAACAACATGAACAGTTTGAGCTCCTCCAGGAGGCTAGCTCAGTGCTGCCCCCTCTCATTGAGTAGGTCAAGTTGAAGGCCGGCCGGGGTACTGCAGGCTGCCATTAGCTACTACAACTTCTGTGTGCAATTTTTTAATAAATCGGTTCAAGGACATACTCTATCCATACAGCAGTATGTGGACACCCCTTCAAATGAGTGGATTTGGCTAATTCAGCCTCACCCGTTGCTGACTGGTGTATAGAATCGAGCACACCGCCGTGCAATCTCCATAGACAAACATCGGCAGTAGAATGGGCCTTTACTGAAGAGCTCGGTGATTTTCAACGTGGCACCGTCATAGGAATGCCACCTTTTCCAACAAGTCAGTTCGTCAAATTTCTGCCCTGCTACAGTAGAGCTGCCCCCGGTCAACTGTAAGTGCTGTTACTGTGAAGTGGAAACGTCTAGGAGCAACAACGGCTCAGTCAGAAAGTGGTAGGCCACACAAGCTCACAGAACGGGGCCCCTGGGTGCTGAATTGTCTGTCCTCGGTTGCAACACTCGATACAAAGTTCCAAACTGCCTCTGGAAGAAACGTCAGCACGAGAACTGTTGGTCGGGAACTTCATGATTTGGGTTTCAATGGCCGAGCAGCCGCGCACAAGCCTAAGATCACCACGATGGGGGGGGGCTGAGGGGAGCTACTAGCTCTACTAAACTATAGACTGGAAGGGATGGGGGCTGAGGGAGCTACTAGCTCTACTAAACTATAGACTGGAAGGGATGGGGGCTGAGGGAGCTACTAGCTCTACTAAACTATAGACTGGAAGGGATGGGGGCTGAGAGCTACTAGCTCTACTAAACTATAGACTGGAAGGGATGGGGGCTGAGGGAGCTACTAGCTCTACTAAACTATAGACTGGAAGGGATGGGGGGCTGAGGAGCTACTAGCTCTACTAAACTATAGACTGGAAGGGATGGGGGCTGAGGGAGCTACTAGCTCTACTAAACTATAGACTGGAAGGGATGGGGCTGAGGGAGCTACTAGCTCTACTAAACTATAGACTGGAAGGGATGGGGGCTGAGGAGCTACTAGCTCTACTAAACTATAGACTGGAAGGGATGGGGGGGCTGAGGAGCTACTAGCTCTACTAAACTATAGACTGGAAGGGATGGGGGCTGAGGGAGCTACTAGCTCTACTAAACTATAGACTGGAAGGGATGGGGGCTGAGGAGCTACTAGCTCTACTAAACTATAGACTGGAAGGGATGGGGGGGCTGAGGGAGCTACTAGCTCTACTAAACTATAGACTGGAAGGGATGGGGGCTGAGGGGAGCTACTAGCTCTACTAAACTATAGACTGGAAGGGATGGGGGGCTGAGGGAGCTACTAGCTCTACTAAACTATAGACTGGATGGGATGGGGGGGCTGAGGGAGCTACTAGCTCTACTAAACTATAGACTGGAAGGGATGGGGGCTGAGGGAGCTACTAGCTCTACTAAACTATAGACTGGA
>CM059789.1:69050879-69110879 GCA_030435695.1 Brachymystax lenok tsinlingensis
TAGCTCTGATTCTTGGCAATATCACAGCGTTGTCAGATTTCAACAAGGCTTTACGGAGAAAGCACAACATTTGATTGTTTGAGGGTAGCACCTCCAATATTTATGCATTAGCACCTCCAATATTTATGCATTAGCATAAATTCATATCCAGCGCGGGTCACACAAGACCCATTTAAGAGCTAAAATAAATCACTTACCTTTCGAAGAACTTCTGCTGAGGGCTTCCCAAGTGTCCAACGAAGACATCCAATTGTTCTTTTGTTCGAAAAAGTCATTTATTATATCCATAAATCTCAGTTTGGTTGGCGCATAATGATCAGAAAATCCACCGTCGAGTCGCCCAATGAACCGTGAAAAGAACACGTTCAAATTATACCTATAAACTTTCTCCAAACAAATCAAACATCATTTTTAATGTAACCTTAGGTATCCTTTTATGTATATTACTGTAATATTTAAACCGGACGATAACGTGAACGATAGGAAAGAAAAATAATTGTGGCGCGCTCACAATCTCGCGCCCGTGAAACGTTGTTGACAAATGTGGTCCCTTCACTATTTCCTCTTCCTATCGGTTCTGCTTACTGCTAAAGCCTCCAAACCCTGTCTAAAGACTGTTGACATCTAGTGGAAGCAATAGGTACTGCAGTCTCAGTCCTACATAACATTGAATGCAATAGGCAGCCTGGAGAAAAAGGTCATTTACAAAAAAAACTGCAAATCCGGATGGATTTTCCTCGGGTTTTCGCCTGCTATATCAGTTCTGTTATACAGATATTATCTTAACGGTTTTAGAAACTTCAGAGTGTTTCCTATCCAATAGTACTAATTATGTGCATATCCTATTTTCTGGGCCTGAGTGGCAGGCATTTTACTTTGGGCACGCCAGACTCTCCAAAACAGTCACCTCTGCTGCCGCTCCCTAAGAAGTTAATGACATTTTACCGTCCTTAAAAGTACACAGTGGGCAGCATTAAGTCATAGAAATGTACTGCTGGACTCCTCACCAACCCATTTAACTGGGAGAAACACTAAACCAGCAGTCAGTCAGCTGGTTCCTGAAAACTGGGCTGCTTGTTATGACAAAACTATGATTAATAAGAAACCTGTCGGTATCCTAAATGGCACCCTATTCCCTATATAGTGCACTACTTTAGACCAGGACCCACTAAATGGAACCCTATTCCCTATATAGTGCACTACTTTAGCCCAGGGCCCAATGCCACCCTATTTCCTATTTAGTGCACTACTTTTGAGCAGGGCCCATAGGGAAATAAATAGGGGTAGTCTCCCAAATGGAACCCTATTCCCTGCTGTTATTACTGCCTGCTCAGCTTCAGGATATTAGCCAACGACCGTGTATAAAGACTAGAGCTGCCGCCCCCGAACTCACCGTGTATAAAGACTAGAGCTGCCGCCCCCGAACTCACCGTGTATAAAGACTAGAGCTGCCGCCCCCGAACTCACCGTGTATAAAGACTAGAGCTGCCGCCTCGAACTCACCGTGTATAAAGACTAGAGCTGCCGCCCCCGAACTCACCGTGTATAAAGACTAGAGCTGCCGCCCCCGAACTCACCGTGTATAAAGACTAGAGCTGCCGCCCCCGAACTCACCGTGTATAAAGACTAGAGCTGCCGCCCCCGAACTCACCGTGTATAAAGACTAGAGCTGCCGCCCCTGAACTCACCGTGTATAAAGACTAGAGCTGCTGCCCCTGAACTCACCGTGTATAAAGACTAGAGCTGCTGCCCCTGAACTCACCGTGTATAAAGACTAGAGCTGCTGCCCCTGAACTCACCGTGTATAAAGACTAGAGCTGCTGCCCCTGAACTCACCGTGTATAAAGACTAGAGCTGCTGCCCCTGAACTCACCGTGTATAAAGACTAGAGCTGCTGCCCCCGAACTCACCGTGTATAAAGACTAGAGCTGCTGCCCTGAACTCACCGTGTATAAAGACTAGAGCTGCTGCCCCTGAACTCACCGTGTATAAAGACTAGAGCTGCTGCCCTGAACTCACCGTGTATAAAGACTAGAGCTGCTGCCCTGAACTCACCGTGTATAAAGACTAGAGCTGCTGCCCCGAACTCACCGTGTATAAAGACTAGAGCTGCTGCCCCCGAACTCACCGTGTATAAAGACTAGAGCTGCTGCCCCCGAACTCACCGTGTATAAAGACTAGAGCTGCTGCCCCTGAACTCACTGTGTATAAAAGGCTACAACCAGTACTGCATGGTGCAGGAGATGGAGACCGGTAGAAGCGTAATAGAAACACGTGTCCGGATACCAGGACTCAGCCAGTGGAATATTAGCTATACTGTAGCGTAGCTACTGAAGGCCAAGGACAACACCTGATCACCATCCACCTTCAGCAACAAACCTTTTTAAAAACACTACATCTCATTTTTCAACTTAACTGAAATAAATCAAAATGTTAGGATTTTCAATTCAATCTTCAATTCAACAGCAATTGTAATTTTACAATTTTTTCTTCCAAGCCCAATGTGTTTAGTGAAAGCACAGCAGCTCAGTAGGATTCCTAAGCCAACACATCGTGTATATGGTGTTCACCAGACAGACAAACAACATGGTCCTTACTTCAAAACACCCACCGCCTAGTAAAACCCACCACTTGGGAGATTCAAACCCAAATCATCAGGAATTTAAGTCTTTTAAAATCCCCTCATACCTAGAAAATTAGCTCAGCCACTACAAAGCAACCAGGCTGCACAGATTGTTATGTTACCCATTCTAAAAGTGGAACTGTTTACAAGACTCTGCGATGCCAAAAGGTGTTATTTATGCAGCACATTCTAGCATTGAAAGCACTCCGTTCATGCCTCGATTCAGGAGCCCAGAAATTAAACATGTTCATTAAAGGGAAGCGTCCAAGGTTCCAAGCCCACTGCCAGAGAACGGCATAGTTACTGAAATATCTCACTCTGGAACAGAGAGGAGGCATCACACAACGACCCGAGCCTGGCGGGCATGACATCATAGAGGGATACCCTGCCAGGAGAATCCTCCATGGTGCCCAAGTCAAACTGGCGATGTTTAATATCAGCACACGCCATGGCCAGAATAACAGTGGAGAACCAACAGGAAGCGGGTATAGAGAGAGAGAGAGAGTCCTTTGCTGACTGACTAAAAGACTACAACAGCAACAGTCCATTGCTGACTGACTAAAAGACTACAATAGCAACAGTCCATTGCTGACTGACTAAAAGACTACAATAGCAACAGTCCATTGCTGACTGACTAACATGAAAAGCATTGGGCTAATTGATCCCAGTCGCTGTGCAGACGTTTTAACGTGGGACAATAGTTAGGCTTGGGTTGATATGCAACAGGTTAACTCTGCAGACTTCTACATCAGGCCTAGTAGTAGGGCAGCATATCCAGGGCCATATAGACAGTTAGGACAGACTTCTACATCAGGCCTAGTAGTAGGGTAGCATATCCAGGGCCATATATATAGACAGTTGGGACAGACTCATACATCAGGCCTAGTAGCAGGGTAGCATATCCAGGGCCATATAGACAGTTAGGACAGACTTCTACATCAGACCTAGTAGTAGGGTAGCATATCCAGGGCCATATAGACAGTTAGGACAGACTTCTACATCAGGCCTAGTAGTAGGGTAGCATATCCAGGGCCATATAGACAGTTAGTACAGACTTCTACATCAGGCCTAGTAGTAGGGCAGCATATCCAGGGCCATATATATAGACAGTTGGGACAGACTTCTACATCAGGCCTAGTAGCAGGGTAGCATATCCAGGGCCATATAGACAGTTAGGACAGACTTCTACATCAGGCCTAGTAGTAGGGTAGCATATCCAGGGCCATATATATATAGACAGTTGGGACAGACTTCTACATCAGGCCTAGTAGCAGGGTAGCATATCCAGGGCCATATATATAGACAGTTGGGACAGACTCATACATCAGGCCTAGTAGCAGGGTAGCATATCCAGGGCCATATAGACAGTTAGGACAGACTTCTACATCAGGCCTAGTAGTAGGGTAGCATATCCAGGGCCATATAGACAGTTAGGACAGACTTCTACATCAGGCCTAGTAGTAGGGTAGCATATCCAGGGCCATATAGACAGTTGGGACAGACTTCTACATCAGGCCTAGTAGTAGGGCAGCATATCCAGGGCCATATAGACAGTTGGGACAGACTTCTACATCAGGCCTAGTAGTAGGGCAGCATATCCAGGGCCATATATATAGACAGTTGGGACAGACTCATACATCAGGCCTAGTAGCAGGGCAGCATATCCAGGGCCATATAGACAGTTGGGACAGACTTCCACATTTCGTTGTGTTACAGCCTGAATTCAAAATGGATTCAATATATTTTTCATCTCTCATCCATCTACACACAATACAACATAATTAAAAAGCGAAAAACATGTTTTTAATACCGTTTTCAAATGTATTAAAATTGAAAAACAGAAATATCTCATTTCCATAAGTATTCACACCCCTGAGTCAATACATGTTAGAACCACCTTTGGCAGCGACTACAGCTGTGGGTCTTTCTGGGTCGGTCTCTAAGATTGCACAATATTTCTTTTTTCAAATTCTTCAAGCTCTGACAAGTTGGTTGTTGATCACTGCTAGACAGCCATTATCAAGACTTGCCATTGATTTTCAAGCAGATTTATGTCAAGACTGTAACTAGGCAACTCAGGAACATTGAAAATATGGAGAGTGGTACTCAGTAATGTGTTGTATTGGATTTGCCCCAAGCATAACACTTTGCATTCAGGACAAAAAACGTTCATTTCTACGACACATTATTTTGCAGTATTACTTTAGTGCCTTGTTGCAAACAGGATGCATGTTTTGGGATATATATTTTTATTCTGTACAGGCTTCCTTCTTTTCCCTCTGTAAATTAGGTTAGTATTGAGGAGGAACTATGTCATTGTTGATCCATCTTCAGTTTCATACGATCACAGACATTAAACTCGGTAACTGTTTTAAAGTCACCATTGGCCTCATGGTGAAATCCCTGAGCTGTTTCCTTCCTCTCCGGCAACTGAGTTAGGAAGGACTCCTGTATCTTTGTAGTGACTGGGTGTATTGATACACCATCCAACTGAGTTAGGCAGGACACCTGTATCTTGGTAGTGACTGGGTGTATTGATACACCATCCAACTGAGTTAGGCAGGACACCTGTATCTTGGTAGTGACTGGGTGTACTGATACCACCATACAAAGTGTAATTGAGAACACCATGCTCAAAAGGGATTATATTCAATGTCTGCTTTTCTGTCTACCATCAGGTGCGCTTAATTGCGAGGCATTGGAAAACCTCCCTGGTCTTTGTGGTTGAATCTGTGTTTGAAATTCACTGCTTGACTGAGGGACCTTTACAGATAATTGTAATTTTGTGACGTTACAACTGATGAATACATTAAAAAAGGTCCTCATCAGATTTTAGATTTTTTATCAATTTGCAAAAAAGTAATACACTGCAAAGCTTTGTCATTGCGGGGTATCGCATGGGAGGGGACGACTTAATCCATTTTATAATAAGGCTGTAACGTAACACAATGTGGAAAAAGTCAAAAGGGGTCGGAATACTTTCCCAGAATGCCCTGTATATAACCTTTAGAGTAGTACAGCGGTCTACTCTGTTAGTAAACTGTGTGTTAATGACAGCTACTGTCCCACTGCGGGGTGGTAGAGAACAGAGTGAGGTAGAGTGAGGGGGTTCACAGGGGAGAGAGACAAAGAGAGAGAGAGAGAGAGAGAGAGAGAGAGAGAGAGAGAGAGAGAGAGAGAGAGAGAGAGAGAGAGAGAGAGAGAGAGAGAGAGAGAGAGAGAGAGAGAGAGAGAGAGAGAGAGAGAGAGAGAGAGAGAGAGAGAGAGAGAGAGAGAGAGAGACAGAGAGAGAGAGAGAGAGAGAGAGAGAGAGAGAGAGAGAGAGAGAGAGACAGAGAGAGAGAGAGAGAGAGAGAGAGAGAGAGAGAGAGAGAGAGAGAGAGAGAGAGAGAGAGAGAGAGAGAGAGAGAGAGAGAGAGAGAGAGAGAGAGAGAGACAGAGAGAGAGAGAGAGAGAGAGAGAGAGAGAGAGAGAGAGACAGACAGAGAGACAGAGAGAGAGAGAGAGAGAGAGAGAGAGAGAGAGAGAGAGACAGAGAGAGAGAGAGAGAGAGAGAGAGAGAGAGAGAGAGAGAGAGAGAGAGAGAGAGAGAGAGAGACAGAGAGAGAGAGAGAGAGGCCTTCAGAGTCTCCCTCAGCTAGACGTACAGAGAGAGGAGGATGTGAGAGCTGAGCTGCTGAGAGGCTCTGGCACAGCACAGCCCAGCCTGAGCATGTGAAGCATTCTGCCTAGCTGGCACAGCCACAGCCACAGCAGCCACCCCATGCTAATAACTGCAATGTGTTAGCTACAGTAAAGCACTCTGCACTGAGACTCACACACACCACACTCTTTTTCACTTGCACACACACACACACACACACACACACACACACACACACACACACACACACACACACACACGCTTTCTCTCCCTCTCTCTCCCTCCCTCTCTCACAGCAGAAAAGGGAAAATCCCAACCACAGCCTTTAATGGGAAGCGTTCATTAATGTCTAATATTTGTGGTTAAGTTCTAAGGATGTGTGATGGTCATCTTGGCAGTCTGCTTGTTGTTTGGTATTTTCTCCTTCTAGTGGTTCACATATTTCTACTAAGTGCAAAATAACATTATTCAAAAACAACGTATTCTAGCTAAATAACGATCGTCGCAGGAACATCTTCCAACCTGAAGACATTGAGATAAGTGAGGAACATCATTCATCAACCCCAAATGGAATCTTTCCCCACTCTGATTTTGCCCATCGCTACAGTGTATTAGGGATACATCACTACAGTGTATTAGGGATATGATACATCACTACAGTGTATTAGGGATACATCACTACAGTGTATTAGGGATATGATACATCACTACAGTGTATTAGGGATACATCACTACAGTGTATTAGGGATATGATACATCACTACAGTGTATTAGGGATATGATACATCACTACAGTGTATTAGGGATACATCACTACAGTGTATTAGGGATATGATACATCACTACAGTGTATTAGGGATATGATACATCACTACAGTGTATTAGGGATACATCACTACAGTGTATTAGGGATATGATACATCACTACAGTGTATTAGGGATACATCACTACAGTGTATTAGGGATACATCACTACAGTGTATTAGGGATACATCTCTACAGTGTATTAGGGATACATCGCTACAGTGTATTAGGGATACATCACTACAGTGTATTAGGGATATGATACATCACTACAGTGTATTAGGGATACATCACTACAGTGTATTAGGGATACATCACTACAGTGTATTAGGGATACATCACTACAGTGTATTAGGGATACATCACTACAGTGTATTAGGGATACATCACTACAGTGTATTAGGGATACATCACTACAGTGTATTAGGGATATGATACATCACTACAGTGTATTAGGGATACATCACTACAGTGTATTAGGGATATGATACATCACTACAGTGTATTAGGGATATGATACATCACTACAGTGTATTAGGGATACATCACTACAGTGTATTAGGGATATGATACATCACTACAGTGTATTAGGGATATGATACATCACTACAGTGTATTAGGGATACATCACTACAGTGTATTAGGGATACATCACTACAGTGTATTAGGGATACATCACTACAGTGTATTAGGGATATGATACATCACTACAGTGTATTAGGGATACATCACTACAGTGTATTAGGGATACATCACTACAGTGTATTAGGGATACATCTCTACAGTGTATTAGGGATACATCGCTACAGTGTATTAGGGATACATCACTACAGTGTATTAGGGATATGATACATCACTACAGTGTATTAGGGATACATCACTACAGTGTATTAGGGATACATCACTACAGTGTATTAGGGATACATCACTACAGTGTATTAGGGATACATCACTACAGTGTATTAGGGATACATCACTACAGTGTATTAGGGATACATCACTACAGTGTATTAGGGATATGATACATCACTACAGTGTATTAGGGATATGATACATCACTACAGTGTATTAGGGATACATCACTACAGTGTATTAGGGATATGATACATCACTACAGTGTATTAGGGATACATCACTACAGTGTATTAGGGATATGATACATCGCTACAGTGTATTAGGGATATGATACATCACTACAGTGTATTAGGGATATGATACATCACTACAGTGTATTAGGGATACATCACTACAGTGTATTAGGGATATGATACATCACTACAGTGTATTAGGGATACATCACTACAGTGTATTAGGGATATGATACATCACTACAGTGTATTAGGGATACATCACTACAGTGTAATAGGGATATGATACATCACTACAGTGTATTAGGGATATGATACATCACTACAGTGTATTAGGGATACATCACTACAGTGTATTAGGGATATGATACATCACTACAGTGTATTAGGGATATGATACATCACTACAGTGTATTAGGGATATGATACATCGCTACAGTGTATTAGGGATATGATACATCACTACAGTGTAATAGGGATACATCACTACAGTGTATTAGGGATACATCACTACAGTGTATTAGGGATACATCACTACAGTGTATTAGGGATACATCACTACAGTGTATTAGGGATACATCACTACAGTGTATTAGGGATACATCACTACAGTGTATTAGGGATACATCACTACAGTGTATTAGGGATATGATACATCACTACAGTGTATTAGGGATATGATACATCACTACAGTGTATTAGGGATACATCACTACAGTGTATTAGGGATATGATACATCACTACAGTGTATTAGGGATACATCACTACAGTGTATTAGGGATATGATACATCACTACAGTGTATTAGGGATATGATACATCACTACAGTGTATTAGGGATATGATACATCACTACAGTGTATTAGGGATACATCACTACAGTGTATTAGGGATATGATACATCACTACAGTGTATTAGGGATATGATACATCACTACAGTGTATTAGGGATACATCACTACAGTGTATTAGGGATACATCACTACAGTGTATTAGGGATACATCACTACAGTGTATTAGGGATACATCACTACAGTGTATTAGGGATATGATACATCACTACAGTGTATTAGGGATATGATACAAGACATGAGGCTAAGTGGTGTAGAAACCAACCTCAATGAGTGGTACAAGTGGTGGCTGGGGCTATTTTGACTATTTAATTGGCCATGTGAGGTGCAGCTGCACTGGAGCTCTGATGGGGAAAGCAAGCCGATTTCCAGACTGGGTGAAAATGCACTTTGGTGACTGCGTTTCACTTCGTTAAGTTATAAAATATATTTGACCATTAAGTGATAATGCCCTGGAAGTCTGTGTTTGGAGGATATATATATATATATATATATAGACGTGGGTGTTGTTTGGCCTGAGGCGAAGTGGAGGATAATCCACCGGCTTCGAGAGCATTATCACTTCCATACATATTCAAATAATGATTTACAACATTTTAAAACTTTGTTTTGATTAATTTATTCAAACTATTTCATAATAGAATGATCGGCTGTGAAAAGCCAACTGACATTTACTCCTGAGGTGCTGACCTGTTGCCCCCTCTACAACCACTGTGATTATTATTATCTGACCCTGCTGGTCATCTATGAACATTTGAACATCTTGTCCATGTTCTGTTATAATCTGCACCCGGCACAGCCAGAAGAGGAATGGCCACCCCTCACAGCCTGGTTCCTCTCTAGGTTTCTTCCTAGGTTCTGGCCTTTCTAGGGAGTTTTTCCTAGCTGCTTCTAAACCTGCATTGCTTGCTGTTTGGGGTTTTAGGCTGGGTTTCTGTACAGCACTCTGATATCAGCTGACGTAAGAAGGGCTTTATAAATAAATGTGATTGATTGATTACATCCTCCCACACAATATAGTCCAGACACAAATCTAGTGTTGCTATCCAAGCCGGCTGGTCGTTCGTTCTATCGGTTCGGGTTGCCAGAGACGCGACCCAGTCGTTCGTTCCAAGCGTTCCCGTTCTTATCCTTTGCCTGCTAGCTAGCCAGCCACCTACGGCTCACTTACAGTCACGTCAAACAGTGGAGCCAGAATAAAAAACAAAGTAGCGGCATTTAAAGCTGTTTTCAAGCGACGTTTATTTGGATACGTCCATAACAACGAGCTGAATGAGGCGTGATTTCACCTGGCGTTGAACATGTGCTCTCTCTCGTCAGGACGGTTCAGAGGAGCTAGCCAACAACACAGCTGACACAATCACTTCAAACTGAAGCTGGAAAGACTGAGAACCAGCTGCACTTCGTTTCATGGTACCTTTTTGTTCCCCAATTGACAGTTCTTTGTATATGTCCATAAAAATGATGCCTGATTCATGATTTTTGACTGGCTGAGAAAAGCTGCCTGCCTGTCTTGTCTCGTCCCGACTCCAGACCCGTTCATTACTACAGGACAGCGACTCCAGGCCCGTTCATTACTACGGGACAGCGACTCCAGACCCGTCCATTACTACGGGACAGAGACTCCAGGCCCGTTCATTACTACGGGACAGCGACTCCAGACCCGTCCATTACTACGGGACAGAGACTCCAGGCCCGTCCATTACTACGGGACAGAGACTCCAGGCCCGTCCATTACTACGGGACAGCGACTCCAGACCCGTTCATTACTACGGGACAGCGACTCCAGGCCCGTCCATTACTACGGGACAGCGACTCCAGACCCGTTCATTACTACGGGACAGCGACTCCAGACCCGTCCATTACTACGGGACAGAGACTCCAGGCCCGTCCATTACTACGGGACAGCGACTCCAGACCCGTTCATTACTACGGGACAGAGACTCCAGGCCCGTTCATTACTACGGGACAGAGACTCCAGGCCCGTCCATTACTACGGGACAGAGACTCCAGGCCCGTTCATTACTACGGGACAGCGACTCCAGGCCCGTTCATTACTACGGGACAGAGACTCCAGGCCCGTTCATTACTACGGGACAGAGACTCCAGGCCCGTTCATTACTACGGGACAGCGACTCCAGGCCCGTTCATTACTACGGGACAGAGACTCCAGGCCCGTTCATTACTACGGGACAGAGACTCCAGGCCCGTTCATTACTACGGGACAGCGACTCCAGGCCTGTTCATTACTACGGGACAGCGACTCCAGACCCGTCCATTACTACGGGGACACCTGGAGATCTAATTTTAATACTGAAACAATGTTGCAAATGTCATATAGACAAGGTACCACAGGTATGCATGACAAAAACAAAAATACTATTTACTGTTCCATTTATGTTGGTAAACAGTTTATAATAGCAATAAGGCACCTCGGGGGGTTTGTGGTATACGGCCAATATACCACGGCTAAGGGCTGTGTCCAGGCACTCCGCGTTGCGTCGTGCCTAAGAACATCCTATACCACAAACCCCCTCGGGCCTTATTGCTTAAATTGACCATTGGTTTTCCTAGAGGATTATCTACACAATTAACATGATTTTACCCATTGGTCAAAAGATTTTGATTGGACACCTCACACTCAGGGAGTAGAGGCCTGTGGGTCAGTGAGATGTCCCATGTATACATTCCAAATGACAAATAACTTTCAAATGGTTGTCTCTGGACCTTGTCAGGTTGTGGTAACATAAAGCCCTCTGAGGGAGGTTTAATACGCTAGACTCCAACAGGTTAGGACTAGGAGCCGGGTGTTGTCAGGTTGTGGTAACATAAAGCCCTCTGAGGGAAGGTTTAATACGCTAGACTCCAACAGGTTAGGACTAGGAGCCAGGTGTTGTCAGGTTGTGGTAACATAAAGCCCTCTGAGGGACGGTTTAATACGCTAGACTCCAACAGGTTAGGACTAGGAGCCAGGTGTTGTCAGGTTGTGGTAACATAAAGCCCTCTGAGGGAGGTTTAATACGCTAGACTCCAACAGGTTAGGACTAGGAGCCAGGTGTTGTCAGGTTGTGGTAACATAAAGCCCTCTGAGGGAGGTTTAATACGCTAGACTCCAACAGGTTAGGACTAGGAGCCGGGTGTTGTCAGGTTGTGGTAACATAAAGCCCTCTGAGGGAGGTTTAATACGCTAGACTCCATCAGGTTAGGACTAGGAGCCAGGTGTTGTCAGGTTGTGGTAACATAAAGCCCTCTGAGGACGGTTTAATAGCTAGACTCCAACAGGTTAGGACTAGGGCCAGGTGTTGTCAGGTTGTGGTAACATAAAGCCCTCTGACGGTTTAATCGCTAGACTCCAACAGGTTAGGACTAGGACCCTCAGGCTGTGGTAGGAGATGTTAACAGGTCTACTGTAGCTAGCTTCTTAAGAGACGAACACGTGTCAAGTACTGTAAATATCAAATCAAGTTATTCCGGTCCAAATAAGTGAGCAGTTTGCGCGACTACAGTACATCACAGCATCTTCCTCCAGTTCAGCGACGCCGTTGTCCGTATCGATATAATCTGATGAGACGTGTTTCATGTCTTCATAACGTTTTGGATGAATCACACATCACGGCAATACAACAGAATCCTGCCCCAGCCTCCAGGCCAGAAGTCCGTGTGCTCTCCTCAACAAGAGCAGACAAAGAGAGACAGAGAGACAGAGAGAGAGACAGAGAGAGACAGAGAGACAGAGAGAGACAGAGAGACAGAGAGAGAGAGAGAGAGACAGAGAGAGACAGAGAGAGACAGAGAGAGAGAGAGAGAGAGAGAGAGAGAACGTCCTCTCCCTGTCAACTGGAAATTATAACAGTCTCAAGGTTCTGTGAAAGACTTAAGCAATTACAACATGATTATAACACGTGTAAATTCTTATCATGTTGGTCATGTTAAGAAGCAATGTGGTCCGTGTCAAGCAGCCGATACATGTCTCCAAGCGTACAATGTTTATTATCATTTCAGCTAACCATATGGCTCCCCAATCCTCCCTCTCTCCCACCATGAAGACACGCTGCATTCTTCTATTCTACCCACTACCCCCACCTACCACCCCGACCCACTACCCCCACCTACCACCCCCACCCACTACCCCCACCTACCACCCAGACCCACTACCCCCACCCCATACTACCCAGACCCACCACCCCTACCCCATACTACCCAGACCCACCACCCCTACCCCATACTACCCAGACCCACCATCCCTACCCCATACTACCCAGACCCACCACCCCTACCCCATACTACCCAGACCCACCACCCCTACCCACCATCCCTACCCCATACTACCCAGGATCACCATCCCTACCCACCACCCCTACCCCATACTACCCAGACCCACCACCCCTACCCCATACTACCCAGACCCACCACCCCTACCCCATACTACCCAGACCCACCACCCCTTCCACCACCCCTACCCCATACTACCCAGACCCACCACCCCTACCCCATACTACCCAGAACCACCCCTACCCCATACTACCCAGACCCACCACCCCTACTCCATACTACCCAGGATCACCATCCCTACCCACCACCCCTACCCCATACTACCCAGACCCACCACCCCTACTCCCATACTACCCAGACCCACCACCCCTACTCCCATACTACCCAGACCCACCACCCCTACCCCATACTACCCAGACCCACCACCCCTACCCCATACTACCCAGACTCCACCACCCCTACCCCATACTACCCAGACCCACCACCCCTACCCCATACTACCCAGGATCACCATCCCTACCCACCATTCCTACCCCATACTACCCAGACCCACCACCCCTACCCCATACTACCCAGACCCACCACCCCTACCCACCATCCCTACCCCATACTACCCAGGCCCACCACCCCTACCCACCACCCCTACCCCATACTACCCAGACCCACCACCCCTACCCCATACTACCCAGACCCACCACCCCGACCCCATACTACCCAGACCCACCACCCCTACCCCATACTACCCAGACCCACCACCCCTACTCCCATACTACCCAGACCCACCACCCCTACCCCATACTACCCAGACCCACCACCCCTACCCCATACTACCCAGACCCACCACCCCTACCCCATACTACCCAGACCCACCACCCCTACCCCATACTACCCAGACCCACCACCCCTACCCCATACTACCCAGACCCACCACCCCTACCCACCATCCCTACCCCATACTACCCAGACCCACCACCCCTACCCCATACTACCCAGACCCACCACCCCTACCCACCATCCCTACCCCATACTACCCAGGATCACCATCCCTACCCACCACCCCTACCCCATACTACCCAGACCCACCACCCCTACCCCATACTACCCAGACCCACCACCCCTACCCCATACTACCCAGGATCACCATCCCTACCCACCATTCCTACCCCATACTACCCAGACCCACCACCCCTACCCCATACTACCCAGACCCACCACCCCTACCCCATACTACCCAGACCCACCACCCCTTCCACCACCCCTACCCCATACTACCCAGGATCACCATCCCTACCCACCACCCCTACCCCATACTACCCAGACCCACCACCCCTGACCCCATACTACCCAGACCCACCACCCCTACTCCCATACTACCCAGACCCACCACCCCTACCCCATACTACCCAGACCCACCACCCCTACCCCATACTATCCAGACCCACCACCCCTACCCCATACTACCCAGACCCACCACCCCGACCCCATTCTATCCAGACCCACCACCCGACCCCATTCTATCCAGACCCACCACCCCTACCCCATACTACCCAGACCCACCACCCCTACCCCATACTACCCAGACCCACCACCCCTACCCCATACTATCCAGACCCACCACCCCTACCCCATACTACCCAGACCCACCACCCCTACCCCATACTATCCAGACCCACCACCCCTACCCCATACTACCCAGACCCACCACCCCTACCCCATACTACCCAGACCCACCACCCCGACCCCATTCTATCCAGACCCACCACCCCGACCCCATACTACTACCTCCTCAATAACACTCCCCCTCTCCCTCCCTCCCCCTCACCCTCCCTCCCCCCGAGGTGAAGTGGATCCTGACTCTTTACTTGCAACAATATATCAACGAGCCAAGGAAAAGGAAATCTTCATTTGAGAAGAAAATCCCTCTACTTTCAGAGAACATAAAATAAATTCAGCAACATTTAGTGAAAAGAAAATCTCCTGTTTTAGCCAGAATCCAGTAGCACTGGGGGACTCTCCCAACTAGCACCACCGGGTTTATTGGTTAGGAAGAATCTAATAACAAAAAATATCCTTATAGCCTTATATGGTGTCATCCCCTTCTATAATGAGAGTGGAGTGACTCCGGGGTCAGAGGGATGAGGGTCTGCAGCCTGGGACAATACACCCCAGACCACCCACGGTGTCAAACAACCCCTAAGGATATTTCCCTGAGACACTTCTACACGGACTTCCACCGGACTCCCTCTTCCAAGTGCTCCCTTCACAGAAACTAGACAATTCTAACCCACGTCAATGTATCTGGGCTGGTTTCCCGGACATAGATTAAGCCAAACTCGTGGACGCCCCCAAAAGAAAACGATGAGGACCAACAAAAATTTTTAAAAAGGAGATCAACATGAAGTTCTCTTTTAGTCCAGGAATGGGATTAATCTGTGTCCGGGAAACTGGCCCTAAACGTTGTAGTGTTGAGAATGATCCTACAGTCTAAAGAAAAGTCCATCCTTAAACCCAACGTCAGATCCCCGACCGAAACCTGCTTCACACAGACCAACTAAACACGTTATAACCAACAGACTGGAACCTAAACCTGCTTCACACAGACCAACTAAACACGTTATAACCAACAGACTGGAACCTAAACCTGCTTCACACAGACCAACTAAACACGTTATAACCAACAGACTGGAACCTAAACCTGCTTCACACAGACCAACTAAACACGTTATAACCAACAGATTGGAACCGAAACCTGCTTCACACAGACCAACTAAACACGTTATAACCAACAGATTGGAACCTAAACCTGCTTCACACAGACCAACTAAACACGTTATAACCAACAGATTGGAACCTAAACCTGCTTCACACAGACCAACTAAACACGTTATAACCAACAGACTGGAACCTAAACCTGCTTCACACAGACCAACTAAACACGTTATAACCAACAGACTGGAACCTAAACCTGCTTCACACAGACCAACTAAACACGTTATAACCAACAGACTGGAACCTAAACCTGCTTCACACAGACCAACTAAACACGTTATAACCAACAGATTGGAACCTAAACCTGCTTCACACAGACCAACTAAACACGTTATAACCAACAGACTGGAACCTAAACCTGCTTCACACAGACCAACTAAACACGTTATAACCAACAGATTGGAACCGAAACCTGCTTCACACAGACCAACTAAACACGTTATAACCAACAGATTGGAACCTAAACCTGCTTCACACAGACCAACTAAACACGTTATAACCAACAGACTGGAACCTAAACCTGCTTCACACAGACCAACTAAACACGTTATAACCAACAGACTGGAACCTAAACCTGCTTCACACAGACCAACTAAACACATTATAACCAACAGACTGGAACCTAAACCTGCTTCACACAGACCAACTAAACACATTATAACCAACAGATTGGAACCTAAACCTGCTTCACACAGACCAACTAAACACGTTATAACCAACAGATTGGAACCTAAACCTGCTTCACACAGACCAACTAAACACATTATAACCAACAGATTGGAACCTAAACCTGCTTCACACAGACCAACTAAACACGTTATAACCAACAGACTGGAACCTAAACCTGCTTCACACAGACCAACTAAACACATTATAACCAACAGACTGGAACCTAAACCTGCTTCACACAGACCAACTAAACACATTATAACCAACAGATTGGAACCTAAACCTGCTTCACACAGACCAACTAAACACATTATAACCAACAGATTGGAACCTAAACCTAAATGTCAATTCAACCAAGCGTAATACAGGACCCCTCTCCAGAAGGCCCTTAACCCTAAACTCAACGCAGATTCCCTGAAACTCTATGTAATCCGCAGACTGCCGATGAACGTATTGAATAGCAGCCTGTTGTTCCGGAAGGCCCTCTGGAGAAGGATTAGTCTGTAGCGAGGTACATCCTGTACACCATGTATTGATCACCACTTCAGTGGGCTGACTCACCGACTGCAGGAAGCTGAGGGTTTATCCCCCCTCCACCCTCCACCGCTTTCCTGTCTGTGTCAGAGGAGAGCAGTAACCACAAACCCCCCAGCCTGCTGCAGTCTGACCACCAGGAACACACCTCCGTCAACAACACGGGCTTACTAGAACCCTACTGTCACCCAGTCAATACCAGGGTACTAAAACCCTACTGTCACCCAGTCATTACCAGGGTACTAGAACCCTACTGTCACCCAGTCATTACCAGGGTACTAGAACCCTACTGTCACCCAGTCATTACCAGGGTACTAGAACCCTGCTGTCACCCAGTCATTACCAAGGTACTAGAACCCTACTGTCACCCAGTTAATACCAGGGTACTAAAACCTACTGTCACCCAGTCATTACCAGGGTACTAGAACCCTACTGTCACCCAGTTAATACCAGGGTACTAAAACCCTACTGTCACCCAGTCATTACCAGGGTACTAGAACCCTACTGTCACCCAGTTAATACCAGGGTACTAAAACCCTACTGTCACCCAGTCATTACCAGGGTACTAGAACCCTACTGTCACCCAGTCATTACCAGGGTACTAAAACCCTACTGTCACCCAGTCATTACCAGGGTACTAAAACCCTACTGTCACCCAGTCATTACCAGGGTACTAAAAACCCTACTGTCACCCAGTCATTACCAGGGTACTAAAACCCTACTGTCACCCAGTCATTACCAGGGTACTAAAACCCTACTGTCACCCAGTTAATACCAGGGTACTAGAACCCTACTGTCACCCAGTCATTACCAGGGTACTAGAACCCTACTGTCACCCAGTTAATACCACGGTACTAGAACCCTACTGTCACCCAGTCATTACCAGGGTACTAGAACCCTACTGTCACCCAGTCATTACCAGGGTACTAGAACCCTACTGTCACCCAGTCATTACCAGGGTACTAAAACCCTACTGTCACCCAGTCATTACCAGGGTACTAAAACCCTACTGTCACCCAGTCATTACCAGGGTACTGCAGATTTGATTCATTTCTTATTTCATCTTAAATTTAAGCAGATAACTCCATTGAGAACTAATGATCTTTTACAATAAGGACCTGGCCATGAGACATAACATTACAACAGTGAAATAGGACCACATACAATACCACCATAGATGATACCGTAGTACTAACAGAGGACCCCCAGAGGACCCCCAGAGGACCCCCGGAGGAGTACCGTAGTACTAACAGAGGACCCCCAGAGGACCCCCGGAGGAGTACCGTAGTACTAACAGAGGACCCCCAGAGGAGTACCATAGTACTAACAGAGGACCCCCAGAGGACCCCCAGAGGAGTACCGTAGTACTAACAGAGGACCCCCAGAGGACCCCCAGAGGAGTACCGTAGTACTAACAGAGGATCCCCAGAGGAGTACCGTAGTACTAACAGAGGACCCCCAGAGGAGTACCATAGTACTAACAGAGGACCCCCAGAGGAGTACCGTAGTACTAACAGAGGACCCCCAGAGGACCCCCAGAGGAGTACCGTAGTACTAACAGAGGACCCCCGGAGGAGTACCGTAGTACTAACAGAGGACCCCCAGAGGACCCCCAGAGGAGTACCGTAGTACTAACAGAGGACCCCCAGAGGAGTACCGTAGTACTAACAGAGGACCCCCAGAGGAGTACCGTAGTACTAACAGAGGACCCACGCCCTGGAGTCAACTAAATATACAGCCGTGTGTGTGTGTGTGTGTGTGGGGGGGTTCAGCCCTGTGTTGTCTCAGTGTCTCTGGGATCTGGGGAGTGTGTCAGGGAATGCAGGGAGCAGCAAGGTCATGGTACTAACATAGACAGGTGTGGTTTCAGACAGGTATGTGTGTGTGTGTGTGTGTGGTTTCAGACAGGTATGTGTGTGTGTGTGTGTGTGTGTGGTTTCAGACAGGTATGTGTGTGTGTGTGTGTGTGTGTGGTTTCAGACAGGTATGTGTGTGTGTGGTTTCAGACAGGTATGTGTGTGTGTGTGTGTGTGTGTGTGGTTTCAGACAGGTGTGTGTGTGTGTGTGTGTGGTTTCAGACAGGTGTGTGTGTGTGTGTGTGGTTTCAGACAGGTGTGTGTGTGTGTGTGTGTGTGTGTGTGTGTGTGTGTGTGTGGTTTCAGACAGGTGTGTGTGTGTGTGTGTGTGTGTGGTTTCAGACAGGTGTGTGTGTGTGTGTGTGGTTTCAGACAGGTGTGTGTGTGTGTGGTTTCAGACAGGTGTGTGTGTGTGTGTGTGTGTGTGTGTGTGTGTGTGTGTGTGTGTGTGTGTGTGTGGTTTCAGACAGGTTTACCTGAGGACTCAGCCTCCATATAAACACATCAGCTTCCTCCCTCACACCTCACACTGAGGCTGCTGTTTCTCACTGTAGGGACAGGGCTAGGGACAGGGCTAGGGACAAAATGTCTAAAACTGCATTTCTTCTCCTCCCCTCCTCCTCCTCCTCCTCTCTCCTGAAGGCCCAGCCCTCCTCCTCCTCCCCCTCCTCCTCTCTCCTGAAGGCCCAGCCCTCCTCCCCTCCCCTGCTTGCTGATCAGACGGCTTCATGGTGAGGAATCTCTGTAAGCCATTTGCTCTCTGCAAGCTGCCGAATCAAAGGCAAGATTTCCGGACGGCATTTGAACAGAGATTATCCCGTTTGTGCATCTGATTACAAACTTCCACAGCCGGCTTCCTTTACTCCCCTTCTCCCTTTGTGTTCCCAGCTTCACAGAGGAGGAGAACACGGACAGTCAGTCAGCTTCACAGAGGAGGAGAACACGGACAGTCAGTCAGCTTCACAGAGGAGGAGAACACGGACAGTCAGTCAGCTTCACAGAGGAGGAGAACACGGACAGTCAGTCAGCTTCACAGAGGAGGAGAACACGGACAGTCAGTCAGCTTCACAGAGGAGGAGAACACGGACAGTCAGTCAGCTTCACAGAGGAGGAGAAAACTGTACTGTAGGGCAGGCTGAGCAGCTCAACAGAATAGATGGCTACACTAGGATAAGGAACGCCAGGGGTTAGACTTCCACATAGTACAGCATAGTAACACAACGACTGTCTCACACCAGTGGTCTCCCATCAGGAAACGATCCATCAGTAGGCAGATAGGAGGAGAAAACACAGTCTAGGACTGCGTCCTAAATAGCACCCTATATTCCCTGTTTTAGTGCACTACATTAGACCAGTCAGACATTGGTACGAAAACGTATACACACACACACACACACACACACACACACTCACTACTGTAAGTCGCTGTGTATAAGAGCATCTGCTAAATGACTAAATTGTAAATTGATAGGCTAGAAACAGTACAGTGCGGTTGTCGTCCCTGACAGACAGGAGCAGGGAGGGGTGGGGAAGCAGCACTTAACCCAGCCCAGCCCAGCCAGGCTCAAACACAATATTCTCTGGTCTCTGGTTGGGTAATCACTGGGTTGTGGGTTGAACTCCTGGGTGGGAAGACCACAGCTGGTAGAATGGTAGCATCCATCCAGAGGAGCAGCTTCTGGTACGAACCAACGGCAGACGGACGGCAGGGTAGTTTCAGGTCACTAAACCACGCCACCGTTTTAAAAACTCTACGGTCCGCCGATAGAGCTGCTTTAAGCCTTTTGAAAAACAGACCACAGATGAAGTATATTTCAGTAGTTCGTCAGGACATCCACTACATTAGAACAGCTTTATGTAAAAAAGACATGTTGAGTTTGACGAACTTCTATAGAAGAATAGAGTCTAGTGGAATAACCGCTTGTGTATTATCAGCCGTTATTTAGAAACAGGGAGGCTGTGTATAGAGGCGAGAGAGGCACTACAAATAGTTTGGAAGGGGAAATCGTGATACTGCTGCAGAAGAAAAGGGCCTCGGCGGCGACGGCGGCGGTGAACCGTGCCAAACCAACACGTCGTCTCGGGAGGGAGGGGGGGAGTGGAGCGAGGGCACCTCCTCAAATCATCTGGAGGCATCAATCAGAACATCCACATCAGGAGTGAATCCACACTGACGGCAGTAAAACTGAACTGATCCAGCAGCACGGTGGAGCCAAACCCAGGCGAGACCTCCGTTGGAAAACCCAGTCGTATTCTCGGGTCTCCTAAAAATAAAAAAGGAAAACTCTCTCTCGCTCTCTGCTAGATGTGAACTGTTTCATTACCAGCTAGGATCTGCGTCCCCAAACGCCACCCTATTCCCTCTGCAGGGCTGCACTAGAAAAGTAGTGCACTATATAGGGAATAGGGTGCTCTTTGGGACACACCTCTGGTCTTTTTTTAAAAAGGATAAAAACAGCCACCACCACAAGGTCTTGGGGAATTTTCTGGTCCTCTCCGCAATATGTTTTCTATCCGTTTAACTGGAGAGAGAGAGTGTTAAGCTTGAAGCCAGATGACGGGCCTGTTTCTGGGGGACAGTGGTGGTAGTCTTGAGGGCAAGACACCGAAGGAGCAGTGGTGTTTAAAGCCAGATGTATGGTGAGCATCATCACACCACAAACAGAACAGATCTCCTCTCCCACACATACAGTACTTATCATTCTGAACCAACCACTATGTTAGCAGTTCTCCTATCATTCAGAGTGTGTGTGTAAATGTACTGGGTGCTTAAAGGGGATTCAGAGCCTACACAGAACTACATATAGCCTACACAGAACTACACATAGCCTACACAGAACTACACATAGCCTACACAGAACTACACATAGCCTACACAGAACTACATATAGCCTACACAGAACTACATATAGCCTACACAGAACTACACATAGCCTACACAGAACTACACATAGCCTACACAGAACTACACATAGCCTACACAGAACTACATATAGCCTACACAGAACTACATATAGCCTACACAGAACTACATATAGCCTACACAGAGATACATATAGCCTACATATAGCCTACACAGAACTACACATAGCCTACACAGAACTACATATAGCCTACACAGATACATATAGCCTACACAGAACTACACATAGCCTACACAGAACTACACATAGCCTACACAGAACTACACATAGCCTACACAGAACTACACATAGCCTACACAGAACTACACATAGCCTACACAGAACTACATATAGCCTACACAGAACTACATATAGCCTACACAGAACTACATATAGCCTACACAGAGATACATATAGCCTACATATAGCCTACACAGAACTACACATAGCCTACACAGAACTACATATAGCCTACACAGAACTACATATAGCCTACACAGAACTACATATAGCCTACACAGAACTACACATAGCCTACACAGAACTACATATAGCCTACACAGAACTACATATAGCCTACACAGAACTACACATAGCCTACACAGAACTACACATAGCCTACACAGAACTACATATAGCCTACACAGAACTACATATAGCCTACACAGAACTACATATAGCCTACACAGAGATACATATAGCCTACATATAGCCTACACAGAACTACACATAGCCTACACAGAACTACATATAGCCTACACAGAACTACATATAGCCTACACAGAACTACATATAGCCTACACAGAGATACATATAGCCTACATATAGCCTACACAGAACTACACATAGCCTACACAGAACTACATATAGCCTACACAGAACTACATATAGCCTACACAGAACTACATATAGCCTACACAGAACTACACATAGCCTACACAGAACTACATATAGCCTACACAGAACTACATATAGCCTACACAGAACTACACATAGCCTACACAGAACTACACATAGCCTACACAGAACTACATATAGCCTACACAGAACTACATATAGCCTACACAGAACTACATATAGCCTACACAGAGATACATATAGCCTACATATAGCCTACACAGAACTACACATAGCCTACACAGAACTACATATAGCCTACACAGATACATATAGCCTACACAGAACTACACATAGCCTACACAGAACTACACATAGCCTACACAGAACTACATATAGCCTACACAGAACTACATATAGCCTACACAGAGATACATATAGCCTACATATAGCCTACACAGAACTACACATAGCCTACACAGAACTACATATAGCCTACACAGAGATACATATAGCCTACATATAGCCTACACAGAACTACACATAGCCTACACAGAACTACATATAGCCTACACAGAACTACATATAGCCTACACAGAACTACATATAGCCTACACAGAACTACACATAGCCTACACAGAACTACATATAGCCTACACAGAGATACATATAGCCTACATATAGCCTACACAGAACTACATATAGCCTACACAGAACTACATATAGCCTACACAGAACTACACATAGCCTACACAGAACTACACATAGCCTACACAGAACTACATATAGCCTACACAGAACTACATATAGCCTACACAGAACTACATATAGCCTACACAGAGATACATATAGCCTACATATAGCCTACACAGAACTACATATAGCCTACACAGAACTACATATAGCCTACACAGAACTACATATAGCCTACACAGAACTACACATAGCCTACACAGAGCTACATATAGCCTACACAGAGCTACATATAGCCTACACAGAACTTATAGCTAGTATAGAACTAACTGGACAGACATGTTCCTTCCTGGGTCATGCTAGAAGGCAACCGGTAAGTCGGTGTACTGCTTGTTAGGCTAATTCTAGTTAGGCGAACACTGACCTCCAAATGACTTCATCTCCTACAGCCTCAGCTCACTCTTCCAATGGACACAGCATCCAGATACCAGAGAGGGCCTCAGAGAACCTTACCAGGGGCTATTAATAACTACGTTTTCCATCATTCCCATCGGAGCCCATAGATGTACAGCTGTTGTTTCATCTCTGTGAGAGTTTCATGGTTATTGTAGTTTTTTTTTTTTATTCCCCCCAATGAGTTCAGATAAAAAAAAACCCATCCCTTATTCATCTAATACTAATAATATCAGAAAGACATGTGGCTGAGAGTTTGACAACGAGTGGCTTCACAGTGGCGTACAATAGACTTGAGGTTTGTTTGTAGCTAGACAACGGCTTAGGCCGACTTAACTTCACATGGGCTCAGCTCGGCGGCACGTCCACACACTGACACGTATAATTCATATCATGTGTAGGAGCCTACTAACACAGTCTAGATGCAAAATAGGAAATTTCCCATCGAAAGACTTCGATTTGATCTGGTTTGATCTGGTTCCTGATAGTTGAAAACACAAAACATGTTGAGCAAAAATAGATTTTCTGAATGAATCCAAAATAGTAATTTTTTCCCCAAAATTTTTTTTTAGTTAGTTTTAGTCCTGGTTTTAAATTGTTTCATGACTTTCCACAAGATATTTCTGGTGTGCATTCCAGCAGTAATCTAGCCATGCTAAGAGAGAAGCAGACATGATTAGAGGAATGGGAGAGGAATCAAGATAGTATACGCCAGCTCTTTATAAGATACACACAGAGGCTGCGTCCCTAATGGCCCCTTATTCCCTATATAGTACACTACTGTACACCAGGGACCAAATGGCCCCCTATTCCCTATATAGTGCACTACTGTAGACCAGGGACCAAATGGCCCCCTATTCCCTATATAGTGCACTACTGTAGACCAGGGACCAAATGGCCCCCTATTCCCTATATAGTGCACTACTGTAGACCAGGGACCAAATGGCCCCCTATTCCCTATATAGTGCACTACTGTAGACCAGGACCAAATGGCCCCCTATTCCCTATATAGTGCACTACTGTAGACCAGGACCCATAGGGGATAGGGTGAGGTTGTTGATGCAGCAGACAGAGGAGGCCACTCTAACAGTGCCAACAACACAGTCAGACAGGACCAGTGCAACATCATACACAAACAAAAAACTGGAGAACTTTGTTCGCGAATGGATTTTCCTGGTTAGCAAATTTCTCCAACAGAAGCCCTCATTAAAGCCTATTTTAGCCAATTACACTGCCAGCAGAAGCTGTAATCTCAAAGTGCTACCTCAACACCCACAATTCCACGTTCACATGCTAGCGGGAACTATAATTGTCCTCTCGCCCTGTGCTTAGCAAGCAGCAGATGGGCTCTGGGAGGCTATGTGAATATCTTTCCTAATAATACCCAGTTCCCGCTCCGATTTTCCTCCCAAATGGCACCCTATTCCCTATTTAGTGCACTACCTTTTGACCAGAACTGAACACTATAGAGGGAATAGTTTGCCATTAGGGATGCATCCGCTCTCCATCCGGAGGGAACAGAAACAATAAGAGCTCCAATAATTACACAATCCTTAATGAACTTCAAAAAGGAATAGGGATGTTTTTACAGGCCAGTACTGAGCCGGAACGGCAATTATGAAAACAAACCATATAAACGACATAATTTATCATTTCCACACTTCGGAGCAAAGCGGACTCTTGGCGCCTGAACACAAAAGTTCCTACACACGCATAAACTAGCCTTTTCTAAAATACCAAATCCACTCCAACGTAGTTGTCCTATTTTCCATCCAAAAACACAAGACTGTTGAATCCTTTCATTCCTCCCTGAATATGCAGGCCTATATCCGACATGTAAAAACCCAATGGAGGGATTGTCTTAACACAAGTTGAACAGAAGTAGTGTAAAACCCCCCCTGCAACTCCACGAGAGGAGCTGATAACTACAGCATCTGGACCTGCTGTCAAAACAGATTAGATACACTATATATATATTGGGCTATTTCAGCCACACCCATTGCTGACAGATGTATAAAATCAAGCACACCGCCGTGCAATCTCCATAGACAAACATCGGCAGTAGAATGGGCCTTTACTGAAGAGCTCAGTGATTTTCAACGTGGCACCGTCATAGGAATGCCACCTTTTCCAACAAGTCAGTTTGTCAAATATCTGCCCTGCTAGAGCTGCCCCGGTCAACTGTAAGTTCTGTTACTGTGAAGTGGAAACGTCTAGGAGCAACAACGGCTCAGCCAGAAAGTGGTAGGCCACACGAGCTCACAGAACGGGACCGCCAAGTGCTGAAGTGCGTAAAAATTGTCTGTCTTCTTTGCAACACTCACTACAGAGTTCCAAACTGCCTCTGGAAGAAACGTCAGCGCAAGAACTGTTCGTCAGGAGCTTCATGAAATGGGTTTCCATGGCCGAGCAGCCGCACACAAGCCTAAGATCACCATGCGCAATGCCAAGCGTCGGCTGGAGTGGTGTAAAGCTCACCGCCATTGGGCTCTGGAGCAGTGGAAACACGTTCTCTGGAGTGATGAATCACGCTTCACCATCTGGCAGTCCGACGGACGAATCTGGGTTTGGCGGATGCCAGGAGAACGCTACCTGCCCCAATGCATAGTGCCAACTGTAAAGTTTGGTGGAGGAGGAGTAATGGTCTGGGGCTGTTTTTCATGGTTCGGGCCCCTTAGTTCCAATGAAGGGAAATACAATGACATTCTAGACAATTCTGTGCTTCCATCTTTGTGGAAACAGTTTGGGGAAGGTCCTTTCCTGTTTCAGCATGGCAATGCCCTAGTTCCCAATGCGATGTCAAGATTGGTGTGGAAGAACTTGACTGGCCTTGCGCAGAGCCCTGACCTCAACCCCATCGAACACCTTTGGGATGAATTGGAACGCTGACTGCGAGCCAGGCCTAATCGCCCAACATCAGTGCCCGACCTCACTAATGCTCTTGTGGCTGAATGGAAGCAAGTCCCCGCAGCAATGTTCCAACATCTAGTGGAAAGCCTTCCCAGAAGAGTGGAGGCTGTTATAGCAGCAATGTTCCAACATCTAGTGGAAAGCCTTCCCAGAAGAGTGGAGGCTGTTATAGCAGCAAATAAATTCTCATGATTTTGGAATGAGATGTTCGTTGAGCAGGTGTACACATACTTTTGGTCATGTAGTGTATATCAGCTTTCTGCTGGAGGTCTAGGAGGACCAGTAGGAAGCCCCTCCCCTCCAGGTCTAGGAGGACTAGTAGGAAGCCCCTCCCCTCCAGGTTTAGGAGGACCAGTAGGAAGCCCCTCCCCTCCAGGTTTAGGAGGTCCAGTAGGAAGCCCCTCCCCTCCAGGTCTAGGAGGACCAGTAGGAAGCCCCTCCCCTCCAGGTTTAGGAGGACCAGTAGGAAGCCTCTCCCCTCCAGGTCTAGGAGGACCAGTAGGAAGCCTCTCCCCTCCAGGTTTAGGAGGACCAGTAGGAAGCCTCTCCCCTCCAGGTTTAGGAGGACCAGTAGGAAGCCTCTCCCCTCCAGGTTTAGGAGGACCAGTAGGAAGCCTCTCCCCTCCAGGTTTAGGAGGACCAGTAGGAAGCCTCTCCCCTCCAGGTTTAGGAGGACCAGTAGGAAGCCTCTCCTCCAGGTTTAGGAGGACCAGTAGGAAGCCTCTCCTCCAGGTTTAGGAGGACCAGAAGGAAGCCTCTCCTCCAGGTTTAGGAGGACCAGTAGGAAGCCTCTCCTCCAGGTTTAGGAGGACCAGTAGGAAGCCTCTCCCTCCAGGTTTAGGAGGACCAGTAGGAAGCCTCTCCTCCAGGTTTAGGAGGACCAGTAGGAAGCCTCTCCTCCAGGTTTAGGAGGACCAGTAGGAAGCCTCTCCTCCAGGTTTAGGAGGACCAGTAGGAAGCCTCTCCCCTCCAGGTTTAGGAGGACCAGTAGGAAGCCTCTCCCCTCCAGGTTTAAGAGGACCAGTAGGAAGCCTCTCCCCTCCAGGTTTGGGAGGACCAGTAGGAAGCCTCTCCCCTCCAGGTTTGGGAGGACCAGTAGGAAGCCTCTCCCCTCCAGGTTTGGGAGGACCAGTAGGAAGCCTCTCCCCTCCAGGTTTAGGAGGACCAGTAGGAAGCCCCTCCAGGTTTAGGAGGACCAGTAGGAAGCCCCTCCAGGTTTAGGAGGACCAGTAGGAAGCCCCTCCAGGTTTAGGAGGACCAGTAGGAAGCCCTCCAGGTTTAGGAGGACCAGTAGGAAGCCCCTCCAGGTTTAGGGGGACCAGTAGGAAGCCCCTCCAGGTTTAGGAGGACCAGTAGGAAGCCCCTCCAGGTTTAGGAGGACCAGTAGGAAGCCCCTCCAGGTTTAGGAGGACCAGTAGGAAGCCCCTCCAGGTTTAGGAGGACCAGTAGGAAGCCCCTCCCCTCCAGGTCTAGGAGGACCAGTAGGAAGCCCCTCCAGTTAAAGGTACATCCCAGTGACGGGTGGTACTGCGCTCTAGGAGGGTGCCACTGAGTAGTTAAATAAATACCTTTATCAGTACAATGTAATATATGACCATTAAATGTCACAAATCACCAGGATAAAAAAAAAAAAAGCTGTTTCCATTATGTTGGCGTCAGAACTGAGGGGGTCGGTGCAGTAAGGGCCCTGCTACCTCCCCCTCTAATAGGAGAGAAGTACCCGGGCCGAACAGACAGCTCATTTCAATTCCTCCTGCTGCCTAGCAGGACTTCTGTTGGAAGTCTGGCTTCGCTCCAAATTGTGTCTCCTGGGTGAGAATAACATTGAATAAATTTGTCCAAACGTCATTTGCAATTTTCCCCAAAATCCTTTCTCGACTGGGGGACCTTTGGAAAACATCTGTAACAAATAGTTGTTTTGAGAATAGTAGCAGTACATGAGAGTGCATTCCACTGCTACCACGGGACACTGAGCTGTGTATGGCCTGAGTCTTTCCATAGGGCTGGAAATATGATCTCTGCAGCAGAAGCCATCTACATACTATGATATTTACCATTAGTTCTGGCCTGCTCAACCTCATGTATTCCAGTTCTTTAGCCTGCAGTCCACATAATTAGGTGTAATTGACTTCCCTTGCAATGTGTTTCTTGTGACGGGGACATCTGGCCTTGAGACAATCCATGGAGGGGGGGCCGAGGCCCAAATGGAGCCCTATCATCTTCATAGGGCTCATATGTCTCTGGTTAACAGCAGTGTACTGTATAGGGAATAGGGTGCCATTAGGAACGTGGCCTGCTCTCTGAGCTCCCCATTGCCAGCTTGCCTTTCTACTTGGCAACAGCATGGGTGGTATAGAATAGGTACGACCACAACCAGACTCTTCTGCACAAATAAATCTCACAAAAATTTCTTTCATACTACATTTTACCCACTATCAAAATATTTATAAATCAAACCTAAATAAAATATAAATATTTATTTTGGGGTAATCGTTCTCAGACTTCGGTTCAGTTTCAGTGGTGGCGCTGCTAAGACTCAAAGTAGGTTTTTGCACCGACCAACTACAAGGACATAATCACTGCCTCTAATACCGACCACCTACAAGGACATAATCACTGCCTCTAATACCGACCACCTACAAGGACATAATCACTGCCTCTAATACCGACCAACTACAAGGACATAATCACTGCCTCTAATACGAACCACCTACAAGGACATAATCACTGCCTCTAATACCGACCACCTACAAGGACATAATCACTGCCTCTAATACCGACCACCTACAAGGACATAATCACTGCCTCTAATACCGACCACCTACAAGGACATAATCACTGCCTCTAATACCGACCACCTACAAGGACATAATCACTGCCTCTAATACCGACCACCTACAAGGACATAATCACTGCCTCTAATACCGACCAACTACAAGGACATAATCACTGCCTCTAATACCGACCAACTACAAGGACATAATCACTGCCTCTAATACCGACCAACTACAAGGACATAATCACTGCCTCTAATACCGACCAACTACAAGGACATAATCACTGCCTCTAATACCGACCACCTACAAGGACAGAAGCACTGCCTCTAATACCGACCAACTACAAGGACATAATCACTGCCTCTAATACCGACCAACTACAAGGACAGAATCACCGCCTCTAATACCGACCAACTACAAGGACAGAATCACCGCCTCTAATACCGACCAACTACAAGGACAGAATCACTGCCTCTAATACCGACCAACTACAAGGACATAATCACTGCCTCTAATACCGACCACCTACAAGGACATAATCACTGCCTCTAATACCGACCACCTACAAGGACAGAATCACTGCCTCTAATACCGACCACCTACAAGGACATAATCACTGCCTCTAATACCGACCAACTACAATGACAGAATCACTGCCTCTAATACCGACCAACTACAAGGACAGAAGCACTTCTTCCTGTCAGACATGCAGCTTGGGCCGGGAGAGAGAGAAGTGGGATTGTCTTGACTCATGACAACCATGATCTTTGATTGAGTCTCAAATGGCACCCTCTTCCCTATGTAGTGCACTACTTTTGACCAGGACCCAATGGCACGTCTTCCCTATGTAGTGCACTACTTTTGACCAGGACCCAATGGCACGTCTTCCCTATGTAGTGCACTACTTTTGACCAGGACCCAATGGCACGTCTTCCCTACGTAGTGCACTACTTTTGACCAGGACCCAATGGCACGTCTTCCCTCGTGGTGCACTACTTTTGACCAGGACCCAATGGCACGCCTTCCCTCGTAGTGCACTACTTTTAACCAGGACCCAATGGCACGTCTTCCCTATATAGTGCACTACTTTTGACCAGGACCCAATGGCACGTCTTCCCTACGTAGTGCACTACTTTTGACCAGGACCCAATGGCACGCCTTCCCCACGTAGTGCACTACTTTTGACCAGGACCCAATGGCACGTCTTCCCTCGTGGTGCACTACTTTTGACCAGGACCCAATGGCACGTCTTCCCTACGTAGTGCACTACTTTTGACCAGGACCCAATGGCACGTCTTCCCTACGTAGTGCACTACTTTTGACAAGGACCCAATGGCACGTCTTCCCTATATAGTGCACTACTTTTGACCAGGACCCTCCTTCCCTATGCAGTGCACTACTTTTGACCAAGGCTCTGATCAAAGGTAGTGCACTATGTAGGGAACAGGGTGCCATTTGGGAGGTACGAGTTCATGTAATAAGTGAGCCTAGTAAAACGCCACTACTGTCTAACAATACACAGCTTTTAACTGCAGTTTAGTCACTTGCCAAAGACATCTTACGGTTCAATAGTAAAAAAATACCAGTGGTGGAATTAGGCCTAACAAGCAGCACTACAATACGAGAAGTTCTCTGAACATTTCTGGTCACTGCCGATCAGTCCTCGTTCCGAAAAGTACATTTGCTAAGCGGTGAACAACTGGTGTTGGCTTGAAGTTATACATCTGAACTCACAAAAAAGACGGACACTTTTAAAAATAGCCGTTTACTACTAAACTACGGATCTCTCTGCCTGATGCCGAGACCTGACTGTTTCAAATAAACCCAGCCACATTTACAGAGACATTAAAAAGAGCATTTGCAGAATGTTTCCTTCTGGCAGGGTGAATAGCATTGAGGACAACTGTCATCCTTTCGAGTTCCCCAATGTGCTCTTCGTTGAAGAGCTCCTTTAAAGCAGCGGCCAACGCCGCTTTCATCCCCCCAAAACAGCTTTTAGAAAACCGAGACGAGAATATAACAAAGCAACTGTACAGAGACCATGACATCATTCAGCCCTGCTCTCAAAACAGCCAGGGAGTTAGTTGACATCATTCAGCCCTGCTCTCAAAACAGCCAGGGAGTTAGTTGACATCATTCAGTCCTGCTCTAAAAACAGCCAGGGAGTTAGTTGACATCATTCAGCCCTGCTCTAAAAACAGCCTGGGAGTTAGTTGACATCATTCAGCCCTGCTCTAAAAACAGCCAGGGAGTTAGTTGACATCATTCAGCCCTGCTCTCAAAACAGCCAGGGAGTTAGTTGACATCATTCAGCCCTGCTCTCAAAACAGCCTGGGAGTTAGTTGACATCATTCAGCCCTGCTCTAAAAACAGCCTGGGAGTTAGTTGACATCATTCAGCCCTGCTCTCAAAACAGCCAGGGAGTTAGTTGACATCATTCAGCCCTGCTCTCAAAACAGCCAGGGAGTTAGTTGACATCATTCAGCCCTGCTCTAAAAACAGCCAGGGAGTTAGTTGACATCACTCAGCCCTGCTCTAAAAACAGCCAGGGAGTTAGTTGACATCATTCAGCCCTGCTCTCAAAACAGCCAGGGAGTTAGTTGACATCATTCAGCCCTGCTCTCAAAACAGCCAGGGAGTTAGTTGACATCATTCAGTCCTGCTCTAAAAACAGCCAGGGAGTTAGTTGACATCATTCAGCCCTGCTCTAAAAACAGCCTGGGAGTTAGTTGACATCATTCAGCCCTGCTCTCAAAACAGCCAGGGAGTTAGTTGACATCATTCAGTCCTGCTCTAAAAACAGCCAGGGAGTTAGTTGACATCATTCAGCCCTGCTCTAAAAACAGCCTGGGAGTTAGTTGACATCATTCAGCCCTGCTCTAAAAACAGCCAGGGAGTTAGTTGACATCATTCAGCCCTGCTCTCAAAACAGCCAGGGAGTTAGTTGACATCATTCAGCCCTGCTCTCAAAACAGCCTGGGAGTTAGTTGACATCATTCAGCCCTGCTCTAAAAACAGCCTGGGAGTTAGTTGACATCATTCAGCCCTGCTCTCAAAACAGCCAGGGAGTTAGTTGACATCATTCAGCCCTGCTCTCAAAACAGCCAGGGAGTTAGTTGACATCATTCAGCCCTGCTCTAAAAACAGCCAGGGAGTTAGTTGACATCACTCAGCCCTGCTCTAAAAACAGCCAGGGAGTTAGTTGACATCATTCAGCCCTGCTCTAAAAACAGCCTGGGAGTTAGTTGACATCATTCAGCCCTGCTCTCAAAACAGCCAGGGAGTTAGTTGACATCATTCAGCCCTGCTCTAAAAACAGCCAGGGAGTTAGTTGACATCATTCAGCCCTGCTCTCAAAACAGCCAGGGAGTTAGTTGACATCATTCAGCCCTGCTCTCAAAACAGCCAGGGAGTTAGTTGACATCATTCAGCCCTGCTCTAAAAACAGCCAGGGAGTTAGTTGACATCATTCAGCCCTGCTCTAAAAACAGCCAGGGAGTTAGTTGACATCATTCAGTCCTGCTCTAAAAACAGCCAGGGAGTTAGTTGACATCATTCAGCCCTGCTCTAAAAACAGCCAGGGAGTTAGTTGACATCATTCAGCCCTGCTCTAAAAACAGCCAGGGAGTTAGTTGACATCATTCAGCCCTGCTCTCAAAACAGCCAGGGAGTTAGTTGACATCATTCAGCCCTGCTCTAAAAACAGCCAGGGAGTTAGTTGACATCATTCAGCCCTGCTCTAAAAACAGCCAGGGAGTTAGTTGACATCATTCAGCCCTGCTCTCAAAACAGCCAGGGAGTTAGTTGACATCATTCAGCCCTGCTCTCAAAACAGCCAGGGAGTTAGTTGACATCATTCAGCCCTGCTCTAAAAACAGCCAGGGAGTTAGTTGACATCATTCAGTCCTGCTCTAAAAACAGCCAGGGAGTTAGTTGACATCATTCAGCCCTGCTCTAAAAACAGCCTGGGAGTTAGTTGACATCATTCAGCCCTGCTCTAAAAACAGCCAGGGAGTTAGTTGACATCACTCAGCCCTGCTCTAAAAACAGCCAGGGAGTTAGTTGCTTTGGGGTTTCTTTCTGTTGTTGTCCTATTCTCTTCAGGGCATTCCTTCACCCAGACTCAGCAAGAATAATGAAGCATTGACGAAGAAGATAAAAGCAGCTGCTACTTAGCCCTGCCAAATGAACACCTTTTAACCCCTTGTCTGGGTTGGAACGTTACCACACAACAGAATAATGGCACTAACAGGCTGTGATTCCAGTCAGCTTTAATCTGCCTCTCTGAGGCACCGTGGTTAAATCGGCTCTACGGCCACTCATTAGACACGTAAACCTTTCAATTGGAGACGCAGACCTTCGGATTGGAGCGGCAAGACGAGAAACGACGTGTCAAATTAGTCCAAATGAGCACCCCTGCCTGAGACCCTAAGCCAGGGGGGTTCTGGGTAGAGGAGTCTAGAACGTGGTGACCTGAGCCATGGGCTGTTGGGACTGCTGAGGGGACAGAGGGGGGTTCTGGGTAGAGGAGTCTAGAACGTGGTGACCTGAGCCATGGGCTGTTGGGACAGCTGAGGGGACAGAGGGGGGTTCTGGGTAGTCTAGAAAGGAAGATGGAACAGATGAAAGCCAACAATATGTTTTAAACCAAGTCTATTCCGGTGGAACGTTATACGACAGAGATTCTAACTTGGTTCGGTAATAACCTCTCTTAAGGCGTTGAGGAGGGGGTGAACTTCGTTCAGCGATACAGTAAATCCCCGTAGACAGCTTTGGGAGTGCCATGACAGCGTGCACTAAATTGGAGTATTGCACTTGGTCATCAGCGGTCTCCAGTATACGTGTAAAGCGGCAGTACGAACCTGTGCTCCGTCCTTCAGTTTGAGGATACACTCCATTGTGTTGATGGTGATGACCACGGCCTCGGAGCCCAGTTTGGTCCAGGGCACGTGGATACGCAGCTCGTGGATGTGACCACTCAGGAAGGTAAAGGGCAGCTTCAGCTCCTAGAAAACAGGAATAAAATAAAAATTCACTGCAATGGCTCGGTGGGTTTGGAGCCTGGGTCTGGCAATGCGAAGGGATGTGGGTTCAAGACATGAGGATCTCTACAGTATATCATCTGTGGACAACAAGACATGAGGGTACGATCTCTACAGTATATCATCTGTGGACAACAGACAAGACATGAGGGTACCGATCTCTACAGTATATCATCTGTGGACAACAAGACATGAGGGTACGATCTCTACAGTATATCATCTGTGGACAACAAGACATGAGGGTACCGATCTCTACAGTATATCATCTGTGGACATCAGACAAGACATGAGGGTACCGATCTCTACAGTATATCATCTGTGGACAACAGACAAGACATGAGGGTACCGATCTCTACAGTATATCATCTGTGGACAACAAGACATGAGGGTACCGATCTCTACAGTATATCATCTGTGGACAACAAGACATGAGGGTATGATCTCTACAGTATATCATCTGTGGACAACAGACAAGACATGAGGGTACGATCTCTACAGTATATCACCTGTGGACAACAAGACATGAGGGTACGATCTCTACAGTATATCATCTGTGGACATCAGACAAGACATGAGGGTATGATCTCTACAGTATATCATCTGTGGACAACAGACAAGACATGAGGGTACGATCTCTACAGTATATCATCTGTGGACAACAAGACATGAGGGTACCGATCTCTACAGTATATCATCTGTGGACAACAAGACATGAGGGAAACGATCTCTACAGTATATCATCTGTGGACAACAAGACATGAGGGTACCGATCTCTACAGTATATCATCTGTGGACAACAAGACATGAGGGTACGATCTCTACAGTATATCACCTGTGGACAACAAGACATGAGGGTACCGATCTCTACAGTATATCATCTGTGGACAACTGACAAGACATGAGGGTACCGATCTCTACAGTATATAATCTGTGGACATCAGACAAGACATGAGGGTACCGATCTCTACAGTATATCATCTGTGGACAACTGACAAGACATGAGGGTACCGATCTCTACAGTATATCATCTGTGGACATCAGACAAGACATGAGGGTACGATCTCTACAGTATATCATCTGTGGACAACAAGACATGAGGGTACGATCTCTACAGTATATCATCTGTGGACAACAAGACATGAGGGTACGATCTCTACAGTATATCATCTGTGGACAACAGACAAGACATGAGGGTACGATCTCTACAGTATATCATCTGTGGACAACAGACAAGACATGAGGGTACCGATCTCTACAGTATATCATCTGTGGACAACTGACAAGACATGAGGGTACCGATCTCTACAGTATATCATCTGTGGACAACTGACAAGACATGAGGGTACGATCTCTACAGTATATCATCTGTGGACAACAAGACATGAGGGTACCGATCTCTACAGTATATCATCTGTGGACAACAAGACATGAGGGTACCGATCTCTACAGTATATCATCTGTGGACAACAAGACATGAGGGTACCGATCTCTACAGTATATCATCTGTGGACATTCTGCTCAATTCAAATGGCTTTGATGGTCATGTGTTCTTGTTCAGATGAGGGTACGATCTCTTCTAACTTATGAACAAGAATAAGTCAACAGGAAAACTTCTGTATATGAACTGGATTGGGGACCATGTTCAGGCCTTTAGGCCCTGATTTCATTCTGGTTTTTACAATGACGACCTACCGGGTCGGGAACAGTGGGTTAACTGCCTTGTTCAGGGGGCAGAACGACAGATGTTTACCTTGTCAGCTCGGGGATTCGATCCAGCAACCTTTCGGTTACAGGCCCAACGCTCTAACCACTAGGCTACCCTGCCGCCCCCAAAAAGGTAAAAGGCCTCAATATCTGAACAAGAACACATGACCGTCAAAGCCATTGAATTGAGCAGAATAGAGAACGCTTCAAATCTGGATCTAAAGTAAATCACTAAAATTCCAAATTAAGCTTCCGCTCTCGCCACATCATCAAGCACTGGACACAGACTGGGCTTATGTTTGACATCAGCACTGGTGGGATCCCAGTCTGTGCCCCTGGGTGTCGCTATTGAGCAGGAACAGACAGACAGGTGGCACTTGTGACACGTCTAGCCACGGTCTATGGAACAAGTGACCTCTTGTGGGTAAAGAGCAGCCCCCCCGACGGAGAGTGACCTGACCGCCATTCATAAAGTTACCTCAGCAAAAGAGCAGATCCAAAGTCAATAGCATTACTAAGTGTTATTCCTGGACATTACAGGGTTATTACAGGACTATTCCAGGGCTATTACAGGGCTATTCCAGGGTTATTCCAGGACTATTCCAGGGTCATTCCAGGACTATTCCAGGGTCATTCCAGGGTCATTCCAGGGTCATTCCAGGGTCATTCCAGGGTCATTCCAGGGTCATTCCAGGGTCATTCCAGGGTCATTCCAGGGCTATTACAGGGCTATTGCAGGGCTATTACAGGGCTATTACAGGGCTATTACAGGGTTATTCCAGGACATTAAAGGGTTATTCCAGGGTTATTCCAGGACTATTCCAGTTTTAATTCCAGGATCATTCCATACCTGCTCCAGGACATCCAGCTTCAGCTCCAGCTTGCTCAGGACCACGTCTCCTCCCCATAGCGACAGCTGCAGGTCAGAGGGCTTCAGGTTCTTGATGTATTTGTTCACATAGCTCATCAACAGGGGCGTGACGTAGGACTCCAACATCCTGCCTCTGTCCTGGACCACAACAGGGAAGAAAGTCAGTCCACGTCACAACACATAGTTTAATAAAGCAAGCTGAGCTAGCCAAATCATTTTATCTGGTAACCCGAGGGCTATCCTTAGCTAGGCATGCCTTACAGCCCCCTCTCAAAGCCCTCCAGTCAAAACTAACAGACTGGTAGAACCAGTCGCGACGTGACGCGTGTTATAGATGGTCCTTTAAAAATTTGACAACATGAAGTTACACAGCTGGCTATATATAAGCCAATGACCACCTCACACAACATCCTGTTGTTGTTGTTTTTTTGTTGCCTTTTTCCATGTATCCCATCTATGCGACTGGGTGCGGATCATTTGCTAGCTTTGCATCGCTACGTAGTGAGACTAGAGTTTATCAACGTTGTTATTCGCTATTCGCCGAGTGTACTTATTCCTCGTGTCACTGTGTTTTATTTTACTTTAACTCTGCATCGTTGGGAAAAGGGACCAGTAAAGCATTTCGTTGTTCGTTTACACCTGGTTGTTTTTACAAAGCATGGAGACAAATACAATTTGATTTAAACTGCGACCAGCTCACTACAGCCTGGCACCTTGCTCGCTAGATAAACTAACCTTCCTTACATTTTGCTCAGAAATATGTTAGTGTAGCCGTAGAGAGAATGATAGAGGCGTCTAGTGGCCAAAAGGCCTGTTTGTGCATGGGCAGCACCATGAAGGGCTTCCACCATTTTAAAGTAGTCAGATGAGTCAACAGGGTGGGGATTCCTATGAGTTCTATCCTCAATGGCGCTACCTATATGCCGTCACAGATAATAAATATATAATTCCCCTATCTCTATGGGTATACCTGATGTGTTACTGACTGCTTTCATCTGGATTTAAAACCCCATTTATGTTTAATCTGGAATTCTGTGTTGTCGGAGTCGCAGTATGGATGATGAGACGCATATAGCTGAGCCTCTGGAGGCATGAAGAGGCCACCGCGTCGCCGTGCGTCTCGTAACAACGCCGAGGGCACCGTATAGCTCCGCATTGACCTGGTCGGTTGACGGCAGGGTGAAGGGGGCCGGAAGTCCCGTATAAACACAAACTAAACTTCCTTCACAGCAGCTCTGCGAAAGCACAATAAAGTATTAAAATGTCCTGACTTCTGCAGAGGCCGTATCGCCGTAAATACTACACGACCCCGACGCAGACCCGGGTCCAGATTGACCACGAAGCGCCCTTTAAAGAGCATCATAATATTGATGATCTGGATCCAATACAACCCAGCTAGACGGCTACAACAACTAGCATGCACGTTTCAACAACCTGGTGGGCCTGACTCGTACCGTTAGACATCTACCTAGTTAGCAGCAGTTAATAAGGCTGCCTGGAGTTAGTTGCCTAGTTGATTAGTTACTTGGGACTCATTTAAAAGTGTTGTATTGTGGAAAAAAAAGGTGTGCTAGCTCCAGTCCTAGCCTGCTCGCTAACGTTAGCCTAGCTTAGACGTCTGGTCTTTTCCGTTGCCAAGGAAACGACCCTTCCACGACTCCCCGTCTCTACTTAAAAAACACTCCGTTATTCCCCTTACTTGTTTGCTGCAGTTTTCAACGACTGTCTTCGGTAAACACCGCGTAGTTAATTCATCCCGTTAGACTGAAACGGAGGCACGTTTAGTCTCGTCCACTTTGACACACAACGTCCGCCTGTTTTAACTGTCGTGTCGTCATTTCCTAGTCAGGTATCAACCACGCCCCCACGGCCCCCCCGCCGGTGATGGGAACCGAACCAATAGATTTAACGCGGTTCCCCTTTCCGAGCCTCCTCTCATTCAGAAAAATATAGTGAAATGTGTTTCAGAGCAAAAAAAATGTAAATGTAAACTTATCAAGCGCTATTGAAACACACACACACACACAAAAAAATAAGATTTTAATTTTTAGGGTTTGAGGCTACATGATCTGCCATTACAAGTAGCTGGTCAGTTTATTACATTCAGCTCATGAATGGTTTGATTATAATTCTAGCGTGATACTGTAATTTAAAATCAAAATAGATGAATAGGTGGAAATGTATGGCTATAATTAAAAAATAAATGTCTTAAATGTTGCACCAGAGGTACTTGGAGTTAGGAATGAACAATAGAAGCTAAATGTGTCATCCGTCATGCTGAAGTCTTTAGATTCTAGTCTCCGGAAGTCTTTCCATACAATATAATGGAAAAATAGTAGGAACACATAGGGCAATGCATTTATTATTGTTTTACTGTTATGTTAATTTTCTCTGGAGATTTTAAATATAAGAAAAATAATCTGATTTAAACCACTTGATTACTGCTTGAGCATGTTGTTTAATTCTGATGTGATTCCATTTCCTATTTAATAAAAACGTCTCCCCTTATTTCCAGGTGGAGTTTTACAAATCACACACAACGTATTCCTCTCCGGTCCAATTTAATCATGAAATGTAATGACAAATATGTAGCCTAATACATTTAAAAGGACAATCAGCAGGTTGCTACATCCATTTTTGGACTTGTAAATTAATAATATGGACCCATTGATTCTTGAAGAATATAACTTATAAATGCCTCATGAGCTTAAGTTCAACTGTGGTACCACATCAGAACCCCAAAATATACATGTGCCTTCAGAAAGTATTCAGACCCCTAGACTTATTCCACATTTTGTTGTGCTACAGCCTGAATTCAAAATGGATTAAATATTTTGTTATTCTCACCCATCTACACACAGTACCCCATAATGACATCACAATACCCCATAATGACATCACAATACCCCATAATGACATCACAATACCCCATAATGACATCACAATACTCCATAATGACATCACAATACCCCATAATGGAAAAAGTGAAAAAATGTTTTTAGAAATGTTTGCAAACGTCATGAAAATGAAATACAGAAATATCTAATTTACATAAGTATTCACACCCCTGAGTCAATACATGTTAGAACCACCTTTTGGTAGCGACTACAGCTGTGAGTCTTTCTGGGTAACTCTATAAGAGCTTTACACATCTGGATTGTACAATATTTACCCATTATTATTATCTGTTACATTGTTATTGATCATTGCTAGACAACCATTTCCAAGCCTGGCCGTAGATTTTCAAGCAGATTTGTCAAAACTGTTACTCGGCCACTCAAGAACATTCACTGTCTTCCTGGTAAGCAACTCCAGTGTAGAACTGGCCTGGTGTTTTAGGTTATCGTCCTGTTGAAAGGTGAATTCATCTCCCAGTGTCTGGTGAAAAGCAGACTGAACCAGGTTTTCCTCTAGGATTTTGCCTGTGCTTAAATCCAAATCCAAATCCATATATATATATTTTTTATCCTTTTATCCCCAGTCGTTAACGATTACAAGCACACCCTGGTTCAAATCCAGTCTGAATCACATGCGGCTGTGATTGGGAGTCCTATAGGGCGGTGCACAATTGATCCGAGGTTTGGCCGGGGTAGGCCGTCATTGTAAAATAAGAATTTGCTCTTAACTGATATGGAGAGTGGTACTCAATAATGTGTTGTATTGGATTTGCCCAGAACACAACACTTTGTATTCAGGACAAAAAGTGAATTGCTTTGCCACATTATTTTGCAGTATTACTTCAGTGCCTTGTTGCAAACAGGGTACATGTTCTGGAATATTTTTATTCTGTACAGGCTTCCTTCTTCTCACACTATCATTTAGGTTAGTATTGTGGAGTAACTACAATGTTGTTGATCCATCCTCAGTGTTCTCCTATCACAGACATTAAACTCTGTAAACTGTTTTAAAATCACCATTGTCCTCATGGTGAAATCACTGAGCTGTGTCCTTCCTCTCCGGCAACTGAGTTAGGAAGGACGCCTGTATCTTGGTAGTGACTGGGTGTATTGATACACCATCCAACTGAGTTAGGAAGGACTCCTGTATCTTGGTAGTGACTGGGTGTATTGATACACCATCCAACTGAGTTAGGAAGGACTCCTGTATCTTGGTAGTGACTGGGTGTATTGATACACCATCCAACTGAGTTAGGAAGGACGCCTGTATCTTGGTAGTGACTGGGTGTATTGATACACCATCCAACTGAGTTAGGAAGGACACCTGTATCTTTGTAGTGACTGGGTGTATTGATACACCATCCAACTGAGTTAGGAAGGACCCTGTATCTTGGTAGTGACTGGGTGTATTGATACACCATCCAAAGTGTAATTAATAACTTCACCATGCTCAAAGGGATATTCAATGTCTGCTTTTTCTTTTACCCATCTACCAATAGGAGCCCTTCTTTGCGAGTCATTGAAAAACCTCCCTGGTCTTTGTGGTTGAATCTGTGTTTGAAATGCATTGCTCGACTGAGGGACCTTTACAGATAATTGTATGTGTGGGGGTACAGCGATGAAGTAGTCATTAGAAAATCATGTTAAACACTATTATTGCACACAGAGTGAGTCCATGCAACTTATGTGACTTGTTAAACACATTTTTTCTCCTGAACTTATTTAGGCTTGCCATAATAAAGGGGTTGAATAGTTATTGACTCAAGACATTTCAGCTTTTCATTTTTTTATTAATTTGTAAGAATTTAAAATAGGCATAATTCCAATTTGACATTATTTATGGGGTAGGCCAGTGACCAAAACAATATATACTTTTTAACCATTTCAAATTCAGGCTGTAACAAGGAACAATGGGGGGTGAATACTTCCTGAAGGCCACTGTAAACCTGTTCTAAATTCCAATGTTTAGTTCATTAGTTAAAGAAAGGTTAAATAAAATAAACACATCAACACGTAAAATGTAAACAAACTATATAGGCTCTGGTTAAAACTATCCTTTTGATATCATGGGATGGTCCGTCCTTGTATCCACAACTCTGTTTATGAATTTCTCCAGCCTCGTCCCTCAGCTGTTTACCCAAACCAGGGGCGGGGAGGGACGCTTTTGTTATTGTTTCTACTGCTGATTGCCTCTTTAATGAAAAAAAAGATATGTTCCTTTTATGTAACAAAATGTAGGACTAATATAGTTCTGTCTGGTTTGTTATTTATTCCAGAATAAAGGTCTCTGGTGTATATTGTTATATTACCATAATAAAAGCCTGGTGCATAATAAACAGGCCTGGTGTCAGCCAGGGGTTGTCCAACGCCAGGTCCTGTTGATTATATAGAGGCAGGGGTAAGTGAGGCTATTGAGCACTTAGCTGTTATCATCTCTCAGAGAGATAAGGCTAGTGAGGACACAGCCTTGGCCCCAACCCTGGCCCTAGCCCTAACCCTTGCCCTGGCCCTAACCCTAACCCTAACCCTAGCCCTAACCCTAACCCTTGCCCTAACCCTGGCCCTAGCCCTAGCCCCAACCCTGGCCCTAGCCCTTGCCCTGGCCCTAACCCTAACCCTTGCCCTAACCCTTGCCCTGGCCCTGGCCCCAACACTGGCCCTAATATACTGTAGCTATTGACGCTTCAGTTAGACATGTGACTTCCCATTCTTAGCCCCAATGGTGTGTGCACTGACTTGGCATGGGTTTAGTGCTAACATGTGCCCTTGCACTGAAATTATTTAAAGAGAGGATTTTGGTTCCAGCCAATAGTCAATGTAGCTGCTCCTTTGAGAGGATTTGTTCCAGCCAATAGTCAATGATGCTTCTCCTTTGATGTCCAATCATAACATTAGAAACCCTTTGTCACTGCAAATAAAGTCCGACTATGCCCACTGGATTGAAGTGTTTGACTAAAAACAATCCCATTTCTCAAAACATGAAAGGGCTATAATACCAATTTAAATGAATAGCAAATGAACTCGTAAAGTAGTCTGAGAATATGTGAAAATACCGTCCCGTTTGTTGAATGCTCCTGTCAACGGCAGGACATCTGACAGCTCCGTATTTGTTCCTTTTATTAAGTACGACCTTCGTCGAGTTTCATCCTAAATCTTCGGGCTCCCCAATGGCGTTTCAGGGGTTACAGCTTTAACCTTTCTAAGAAGGTTTGTCGTCCCCCAAAAGAAAGTGGGGAAAGCTTCGAGGCGGAGTCACATAGAAGGGGCTTAAATGTAGGAGACAGATGAAACGTCAAACTCACTTATAAACAGCGTTTAGGGTTTGTACTCGGGTTGTTTTTAGGACACCTGTTGCCAAATAGTCATCATAATAAAGCTTTCGATTATGACGTGAGCTTGAGTGTGTTTTTTATGAATATCGAACTTGTTTTCCGAAATAGAACAGGCCCGGATGGTTACATTAGGTTGTGTCACAGACGTCATGCTTAGGGCTTAGCAATGTTTGTTAGTTGTGTTAAATATTTATTTGTTTAAATATATATATATATATGGTTAATTGTTGTGTTTTTTAAATTGAAATGTATTCTTATTGGCCTAATTTTATTTAGGCCAAATGTGTGCATTGTTATTGCATATATGTATTACTAAAATATTGTTAATTTGTTAATTTTCTTTTACAAATAAATGTAAGAATATTGTTATATTGTAATAGTAATATTATTATTAAGATTAAAGCACTGTAGGTCAAAATTCTGGTTGTCATACTTACAAACAAAAGGGTTACAGATAATAATAATAATAATAATAATAATAATAATAATAATAACAATAATAATAACAATAATAATAACAATAATAACAATAATAACAATAATAATAATAATAACAACAATAATATCAATAACAATAATAACAATAATAATAATAATAACAATAATAATAATAACAATAATAATAACAATAATAATTTTTAAAAAAGTAAACTAGATCAAATAGAAAAATAGTATCACATAATTACAACTTGCATCATTGAAATTTCGATTATCGTTAGCATTTCCTATCAATGAAACGGCTGATTTTAATATACACACGGTTATTACCAGGCCTGTAGCCCAATTTGTAAAGGTAGGCCTAGATACAGGACCAGTCGTCTTTCATCCGTAGTGTGTTTCTAATTATTGTCATGACGGGACCGTCGTTGTTGTTGTTGCGTTATTGTTGTTATACTGTTCTAAAATAGGGACTAGTTCTTTAGCTGTTTGCACCGCAGTAGAATGTGGCCCAATTAAATGCACCAATCGAAAGCGGTGCTTTTTAGGTTATGCATTTAGCTGCACCTGTGATAACCCGCTGCTAATCTGTGCAGGACTGCGCGACCAAATAAACTTTGATTTGAAAATAGGAGGTAGGCCTATCATTTTTTTTTACGGAGTTACAACAGTACTTCCGGGTCAAAAGTCAGGCCTTATCTGTTATTATTCAACGATCAGCGTTGAATAGGTAGGCCTCATTATAATTCTGTCCACTGTTCGTTTTGTTTATTTTTTATTTGTACTTTTTTTGTAAGTCAGGTTTTGTGCTGAACATATTTTCACAATGAGAGAGAGAGAGAGAGAGAGAGAGAGAGAGAGAGAGAGAGAGAGAGAGAGAGAGAGAGAGAGAGAGAGAGAGAGAGAGAGAGAGAGATAACACTATATTACCTCACGCTTGTTTTTACCGGAGCACTTGGACGTGGAAACAAAAATATATGTTTTCTTGAAAATCACCAAAATCCATTTTCGTTTCCAAGAGTTGAGACTTCTTAGCAATAGCAGCGATGTTGATGTGAACTATTATTATATGCGTTTACACTTGATCAAAGATAGTAGTCTCCTTACTGTTGGTGAAAAGACATTCAAACATTGTATTGATCTGGAATAATATGAAAATAGACGAAGAAGAAAATCCAGATTATAATAGGCCTGCGTGCCATAACTGAATACCAGTAGGCCATAGGCTGCTAGTAAAACTGAACAATAACAGTTCCATAGTAATATCCTAATAATAATAATTGTAATACTTGATCTATAATAATAATAAGACATGTTTTCCAAACAAATGTATTTAATTTTGTGGGAACCCACCTGTGTAATCGTGCGTGTCCTCCTGCCGCTGTGGGCCCCCCCGCTCTGCAGCTTCTCATATGGATAATAATGATCAGTAGCGATCAGAGGCCATGGTGGAGATAAACATATCAGATATGACGTGTTGCCCTGCTGCTAATGCTGCCAATAGAACGGCTAATGAGCTACTGTCAGCTGTCATATAGACAGGAGCATCATATAATTAAAATATACTGTGTTACTAAACACACACCACGATAGTAACAGAAACAATAAGACCTCTACCGTAGTAATACTGACACCATGATAGTAACAGACCTCTACCGTAGTAATACTGACACCATGATAGTAACAGACCTCTACCGTAGTAATACTGACACCATGATAGTAACAGAAACAATAAGACCTCTACCGTAGTAATACTGACACCACGATAGTAACAGACCTCTACCGTAGTAATACTGACACCACGATAGTAACAGAAACAATAAGACCTCTACCGTAGTAATACTGACACCACGATAGTAACAGACCTCTACCGTAGTAATACTGACACCATGATAGTAACAGAAACAATAAGACCTCTACCGTAGTATTACTGACACCACGATAGTAACAGAAACAATAATACCTCTACTGTAGTAATACTGACACCATGATAGTAACAGACCACTACCGTAGTAATACTGACACCATGATAGTAACAGAAACAATAAGACCTCTACCGTAGTAATACTGACACCACGATAGTAACAGAAACAATAAGACCTCTACCGTAGTAATACTGACACCACGATAGTAACAGACCTCTACCGTAGTAATACTGACACCATGATAGTAACAGACCTCTACCGTAGTAATACTGACACCATGATAGTAACAGAAACAATAAGACTTCTACCGTAGTAATACTGACACCACGATAGTAACAGACCTCTACCGTAGTAATACTGACACCATGATAGTAACAGACCTCTACCGTAGTATTACTGACACCACGATAGTAACAGACCTCTACCGTAGTAATACTGACACCACGATAGTAACAGAAACAATAAGACCACTACTGTAGTAATACTGACACCATGATAGTAACAGACCTCTACCGTAGTATTACTGACACCACGCTAGTAACAGAAACAATAAGACCTCTACCGTAGTAATACTGACACCATGATAGTAACAGACCTCTACCGTAGTAATACTGACACCATGAATGTAACAGACCTCTACCGTAGTAATACTGACACCATGATAGTAACAGAAACAATAAGACTTCTACCGTAGTAATACTGACACCACGATAGTAACAGACCTCTACCGTAGTAATACTGACACCATGATAGTAACAGACCTCTACCGTAGTAATACTGACACCACGATAGTAACAGAAACAATAAGACCTCTACCGTAGTAATACTGACACCATGATAGTAACAGAAACAATAAGACCTCTACCGTAGTAATACTGACACCACGATAGTAACAGACCTCTACCGTAGTAATACTGACACCATGATAGTAACAGAAACAATAAGACCTCTACCGTAGTAATACTGACACCATGATAGTAACAGACCTCTACTGTAGTAATAATCAGAATCATTCTCAAAGAGGTCTACACTTTACTTAGGCCAAAAATAGTTGTATTTCTGGGCGGTTATTTCTAGTAAGTTGACGTCACTATAAGCCCTGAAGAAGGCGGCACAGTGATGCCGAAACGTTGGCGGTTTACCCAATACATTACTAGGAGTTAATATATGGAGTGTGCGACTCTCTTTATTTTTTTCACAGCTTATAGTTTATTCGCCGTTAGACAGCACCACATTTTTTTATTCTACTATATGCTGCATTACCCCGTCCTTTATTTTCCAATCCAAAAAGCGTGTTAAAAGAACACGTTGTCAGCCTGTGTACACAATGAACACAATGTTTTGAGGCGGTGGCGCGGGAAGGAGTTCTATAACTCGACTTTTCATTCCACCACTTCGTGACTAATGACGTTTCCCCTTTTTTTACTCCGCAAAGAACAACAGAATAAAACAAAATACAATTTAACCAATGGGAATATTTCACTTGCTTTATTTCTAAAATACAATTTAACATACTTTAAACGTTAGGGTTGTTTTTTTTTTATTTTTAAAAACAACTTTTTAATTCAAGGACAAAAATATATATATATAACAAAAATACATGATTTACATGGGCTCCAAAAGTCTTGATATTTACAGGTAGAAGAGGAAGGAAGCACTGTCTCTGTCTGTGATCCTTGACTCTCACTTGACACGCAGTACAGTTCATCACTCCATTGCAATATTGCTTGTCCACAGTTCAGTTTGTGATATTCTTTCACTGGGAAAAAGAAAACGTTTTTTTTGTCCATGTTGTTGTTGTCTCCTCTGTTAACGTTCCGTTTTTTTTTGTTTTGTCTGTCTGTCTGTCTGTCTGTCTGTCTGTGTTTGGCTGTTCATCAGCCTTCTCAGATTAGCCTAGTAGTCCTGATGAGGAGTGTGCGTCAAACTGTGCCGTCGCAAGTCACAGTTGCGCCGAAACACTTTTCCGCAGCGGTCACAGCTGTAGGGCTTGATGTCTGTATGGGTGAGAAGGTGAGTTTTCAGGTTACTTCTTTGATTAAAGGTTCTTCCGCATGTGGGGCATTTGTGTGGAGATTCCTGTTTAGATTTAAAGCAAGCAAAGGATTATTCCCTTTTTAGTTTATTTTGCTAAATATATGTATTGTATTATAATATGAACTTTCAACCAGTTATTGACATTGTGCTGAAAAAAATGTAAGCTGTGCCCTTAGAAAAACGAACGTCTGTAAGGGCCTAGCCTCTATTTCTCTTAAACTGCTTATCATTATCATCAAATCCGTTATTGCCATACATGCATGCGAAATATAGTCGAGACGCAGTCTCTATCCATACAGGCAATCCAAAATAAATAAATAAATATGTTGTTATGGTTTTCACAAAACATATTCCCAAATTTGATCAGTGACGTCTGCAGTAAGACGTGACGCGGTGTAATAACACGCGTACACAGTTACGTGAGCTCGTGCCTCATATATATAGTTTGCTGAATCACATACATGTTGTATTGGGTATCAACATTGTGTGTTAATAAGTCATGTTGTTGTTTTTGTTGATGATGGCAGATGGTGATAGGTTCGGATGGAAGACTCACCTGCATGTGTAATGTTTTATGAACGGCTAAAGTTCGAGACTGACAAAATCCTTTCCCGCATTCTTGACATTTGAAGGGCTTTTCCTTGGAGTGGATGTATCTGGAAAGGAGAAGACAAGAGGAGACGCGGTTAAAACGGACAACACCTTTCACACGATGGCATTTTCTTCTTTGTGGCTTTTTTCCCAAAAAACGCCGCTCGAGTCATGCTGAGAAGTGCCGGCCAACTGTGCAACTTGATCTGTGCTCTCGTGCGTAAAAGGGCTTTTATCGCCCTCTCGGAATATCGGACTAGGCCTACGGTGCACAGTGCACCCAACATAGTTATTACAAAAAAAAATACCTACATATGAAGAAAAGTCTTCGGTGAATTACAATGTTGGAATTGTGAACAAAGTCAAATGAATATGAATAAAATGCGATCATAACATGACCTTGACGCTATTCCGCACACACCACCGTCAAAGCGTTTTGTTTGTTGTTGTTTCCTTTCAAAGAAAACAACAGAAATATCATGCCATTACATTCAGATGTCTGCTTCTTTACCTGTGGTCTCTCAGGTGGTCTTGTCTTCGGAAGGCCTTGTGGCAGATGTCGCAGGTGTAAGGCCTCTCGTCTGTGTGGGTCCTCTCGTGGATCAGAAGATTGTACGACTTGGTGAAATGCCTGCCACAGAACTTGCAAATAAATTCCTTTTTCGTCTTTGACGGAAGCCTTCCCCGGGTGGGTTTTCTATCAGGCGACAGTTTGTTGAACTCACAGATCGCGCTGCCGAGCCCCGCTGTCAACTTTGAAAGATCCCCAGGCTTCGGCGGATCCTCCTGGGTGGCGGCTATCGCCAGGTTGGCAAAGTCAAAGCGCGGTGGTCGGTCCTTGTGCAGCCCGGGGATAAGGTGAGTAATGCCCTGTTTGGGGTGGAAGAGGTGTGCGGCGAACGGTAGCCCCGTGAAGGTAAACCGGGGATCCATTAAGCCCTGAGCGGCAGCCATCTCAGTGATAGTCGACCTCAGTCCCTGCATGTGCGGATAGCCTAGTGTCCAGTGGTTCATGCGCATGGTCTGCACGGCGCTAAGGCCGTACAGTCCCTGGAGCTGGTCGACAGCGGCCGGGAAGGCGTTCACCGCCTGCAGGAAGGAGTAGTTGGTGAGCTGGAGAGACGGGTGGAGAGGGATCGGAGCGGGCAGGGCTTTGCTCCCCATCTCGGCGGCTAAAGGCTTCACGGTTAGGGCCTCGGCACAACTCTACCACGGTGAAGGTCCTGTTGGAGACGTGAACCAAAAAAAAAACAAATTAATATGAGTTCACCCCATCAACACACAAATATGGTACAATATAGATCTAGAAAATATTGCATTTAGACAGTAAAAACAAGCACAGAGTTCATGAACATGGTAGACACAAACTATTTCTGTGCATTTTGCACTGTGCTGCAAATCGTTTTCCATTAGTGAGCTTTTCCAACCGTTTGACCACAGCCTATATTTAATTAATTTACAACCATCTTGACAACGGCCTAAATAATAAGGACTGATATGGATTATCTCACATTCAGTGTTTTAATACTTCACTTGAATTGTGGAAATCAAGGACAGTGAGTCATTTCCTTCGAGATTTACAGTTGGCATGCCGTTCATTTGCCCTCTTTGTATATAGATTTTTATTTTTTTCCCTACTGTATTATTGACTGTGTGTTTGTTTTACTCCAATGTGTAACTCTGTGTTGTTGTGTTTTTGTCGCACTGCTTTGCTTTATCTTGGCCAGGTCGCAGTTGTAAATGAGAACTTAAATAAATAAAAACCGTGTAAAGGCGAACAGATTCCTATTTGGTTATAAATCATTTTGTTATAGAGACATGTTGAGCGTTCAAGTTCTATATATATTTTTTTTGTGTATCAAGGTGAATGAAGACGTGGGTACTGCAAATTGAATGGTTTGGCTGGTGAAAATACAAGATACATTTCGTTTATTTTTCATCCTTCTCTCTAGAGCACATGGTTATTCCTTCTAATTACATAAATATATGTTATGCATCCATGCGCTCGACTGTGCTGTTGTCACTCCCAATGAAATGTTCCACGACACAGTAAAACAACTCATTGGTTTAATGTTGCCATTATATCGCCAATGCCTTGTGTACAACACATAGGCCTAATTAAAATGTATTCTTAGGTCAACAGACTTGGAAGTGTTTGTACTCTTGCCAGAAGTGATCAGACGTGTTATACCCACCCTTCAGGTGTGTTAATGGAGAACAATATATACAAGGTCTACTTATCTCCTAAAATAAACTTTATCCCACTTTTTGTTGTTGTTGTAAAATCAATTTCTAGGCTATTGGAGTCATGTTTAAAGGCCTTGAGCGATGTTTATCTCTGAAAACAAAGGCGTATATGGCCTATTAACTAGATTAACTTTTCTTGTAAATTTCGTCCCAAAGACCGATTATAGAATGTTGTTGTAGCCTACAATCACGACGTCAGAGAAATACATTATTTGAGGCACATCCTTTTGTAAATACTCCTGTAGATAGGCTATACGTGATATGCGGTGTGTGAGGTTATGAGAACTGTGTGATAATATTACGGAACTGTTAAATGACTGAGGGGGGGGTTTCTACATGTAACAAGTGGTGTAATGACACCAAGTTGTAAAGTAATTGCTTTCCAAACCCACGAACAAGCTCAACGTGCAACTCTCTCCATGCACACTAGTTATTTACACCGTGTGTGGGTTTTGAGATGTAAATAAATATTACTCCTCTCAAACCGTGTAAATGTTCACCTACTTGCGTAAATTGCCCAAAAAAAATTAGACTGTGTGAACATGAATTTAATATATTTATGAATATATTTTAGAGCGTCCCATTTACAGCTACCGTTTGGGCAGTGTGGTTTTGAGGTGTAAAATAGTGTTCCCCTTGAGTTTCGTGTTTTCTATAAGTCACTGTAGTAGCATACCACTGTGCATAAAAAAATAGCGAGGACTGACAACCCTTGAGTTTCATGTTTTCTATAAGTCGCTGTAGTAGCATACCACTGTGCATAAAAACCAGCGAGGACTGACAACTCTTGCTGAGCATTCATCTGAAAAGTATGTCTCATTCATAATAATCGAATTTTACCCCCAAAATAATAAGCTTGTTTTCCACGGTAGTTTAACTTTGGCCAATGGACTGATTGGACTGTATTCTAACACGGGGTTAGAGTCCGTGAGTAAACCCAAGGTTATTAACTTACAGATGATTGACCTGCATAGAACAGGCTACTGTGTGTAACCTGCAGCTAGCTATACGTTCACACGTGGACGGAGAAAGGACAGGGCAGAGAGTTTGGTCCTTTTTGGTTCTCCGGCTACTTTATGTTCACACGCATATAGCACAGCTCTTTTACTGGCGAATGAGACGAAGGGCATGAACAGGTTGTCTTAAAAGTCATGGCGAGGTGGATATTTATCAGACATGGACAGTTGGAAACAAAACTTCCGATCCAGCATGGCTGTTGATAAGGACATTTGTAGTTTTGCAATAACCTATAGGCTTTGCGTAATAGTTTAATGACAAGCTATATATTTATATGTTGTGTCGTATAGACCAGGGTTACCCAAACTGGCGGCCCTGTGATTGTATTTGTCCCACCAATGTATTTATGTATTCACTTTTTTTAATTTTTTTATTATTGTTTGACATAAAAATATATATTTTTTTAAAACAGCAAATCAGCTCCAAGTGATTTTCATTTAGGAAATCTGTTCCGAATTATTCCCACGCATAACATAAAGATATATGTGGCGTAAGCAAGGTTTGAAATGTTTGAAAAGATTATGTTTTAGTCAAATATTATATCTGTTTGGGGTTTTTGCAAGTCAATTTGCAATCTACAAATGATTTGTAATTATGTTTCGGCCCGTTGACCACACGCTCAAGAACAAATCGTCCCGCGGCTAAATCTTGTTGATGATCCCTGAGATAGACTATTCTATATATATTTCTTTTTACTTTGACTGTAGTTTTAAGTATTTTTTTGACATATAACTTTACACTGTCAAATATGTATATTCTTGACAGCATGGACTCGTTTGAACTTTCAATTAGTAGGCTACTCAGGGTCTCATTGTCATGAACCATCACTACCTGTTTCAACACAAGTGTAATGTAATCTATTAAAGAGCAACTATCACGAAAACACCACCTTACCCCCAATAAACAGACGCCAAAGGTCACTCCGCAGTTAGTTCTGCTGTGTTTCAGTAATCCACAATGCCTTTAGAGAGGCGACCGACTTCACTTGAAACGTCAGTAAAAGTTTTCCAACTTTGTCCGTGTAAGTCTCATCGCCATACTCTCGCAGAACCAGATCTGTTGCGACTCGTATACTTTGCGCACTGTGGCAAAGAAGTCGTCGGAAGAAAAAAAAAAAGTTACTGATCACTATAGAGTTCCTATTGAAGCCAGGCGCAGGAGTCCCGTGCTCTAGCTCTGTTTTCTGCTCGGTTCGGAGTTGGGCTGTAGTGGCTTGAAGAGCACAAGGTCCTTCACTTTTCAGGACTCGGGGCCACTCGGCGTGCTCGGCCCGCCCTCCGCCACGCCTTCTCGGGCTGATCAACTCCAATGTTCTTCTCTGTTTATTTGTGTTTGGATAGCAACTAGGGACGGAGCACAGCTCCCTGCAGCCTGCATCTGACACCTCACATACATACACATACACCACACATTATTTATTTTTTTAAATGGTTAAATTTTCTTGGGAGACATAGAAATAGCAAGAGGAAAAACGTGATCCATTTTCAAACCAATGGACGCTTTTTTCGGTTATTAAAACGTGATTTAATAAGACTGGATTTGGTTATGAAAAGTTTAGAAACCATGCGTATTGCGTCAATAGAGGGCACACGTATGAGCCGGCCGCAATACATAGTTGTATTTAATTGTGGTAAAGGTTATGTATCGGAGCTACATAACCCCCCCCCAAAAGAAACAGCAGCGGAGAACAGAAATGCCAAGAAAACCCCGTCACTCTGCTGTTTTCAATGTGTTTCGCTGACTGTAGTTTTTTCTTCTTCTCCCGTCCTCCACATCTGTCCTATTAGCCCAGAATAGAATAGAATAACCCGCTAAACACAACGACTTCTGAATAACGTGTGAGAGTCAACATAAATAACTGTCACCCTCCAACACGTCCACCACAAGAGTCTTTTATAGTTTTCTGTTTTGTTAAATGCCAAACAGTAGAGGTTATTGCGACCATGCCATTCTATCAACACCGCATAGTCTCTTATCTATTTTTCTTTTTTTAAACTATGACAATTTTAAGAAATATTATATGGTGGTCTATTTATATTAAACAGTACAATATCCTTTCCAATGGATTTTATTTTCTACAAAAAAAATAAAATAAAATGAGGCTACCATCTACTTCCAAATTAACTATGTAACCTACTTCCAAAACGAGACACGCCGAGTTTTACGTTTGGTCTTATTTAGTTCAGTTTTAGATAGAACGACAGCATGTTCTATTACACAGAAATCTGACATGAATTAAAAAACTGGAACGAGTCTAAGCCGCGTCTCTCTCTCTCTCTCTCTCTCTCTCTCTCTCTCTCTCTCTCTCTCTCTCTCTCTCTCTCTCTCTCTCTCTCTCTCTAGCCCACAAACAGTGATTTTCACATTTCATGATAAGACAAATGTGTTTTTAATTTAAGTCAGTATCGAAAATCTGTCTTTTTATAATGTAGATATTTTTAATCGAACGATTTCCACGTTATGTATCCGATCAGTTGAATTCTCTCTTTTACACCATACAAATGCCGTGGTGCAGATGGCCTAGTTAGTCTTGACATGAATTCTCAGTCATTTGATGATCATTCGCTAATAGGTTGATTAGAAAAAGTGTCAGTAAAATGCCCCCCCAAAAAAATTAAGACAATAAATGGCTTTGAGATATTCCACAACATGCAAAAATATAATGCCACAATGAATATGTAGGTCGAATAGACATTATACATCCAACAGGGGGATAGTGATAGGCTAATCATTTCATTTTTTAGTTAAATTATTATTTTTTTAAAAAATAAATCAATTAAACGAGAGGTTCATTGCATGTGTAACTTGTTGCCGCACCCCTCAATATAACTGTAGCTACAATAGGACAAGGGGCGACAGACTACAGCGGACTACAGCTGCAGCCTCCGAGCACGCAGAATGCAGGTCTGCAGCGACCCCTATTGGTGCAGGACGGACACGACTGAGTAAATGAGGGATGCCGTTCACTGCTCATTGGCCCGGCCTTCTATTCAACGTTTCATTCATGTAATGGACTAGGGCTTGGCTATCTATCTTCAGTAGACCCAATGCGATTGTTATACAGTAATACAAAAAAAACAGACGATCATTGTAACAACATTGGTTGAAATGAGTGAATCTCTAGGTTTATGCGTGGAGGTAACTTTTTACCTCGTCGAGAAAATCTAGCCTACATATTTATATAAAAAACAACAGTCGTTTACCTGCCAAATCAATAAAGGAACAATAGGAGAGAGAGAGAGAGAGAGAGAGAGAGAGAGAGAGAGAGAGAGAGAGAGAGAGAGAGAGAGAGAGAGAGAGAGAGGACCTGGATCATATTGACACTGCGGTGGACCGCTTGTGTTCTGACATTTAGACCTAGACACAACTAGGACAAACGCGTCGGGCAAATGGAACTAATGAACAACCAACCCGCTTTGGGTTAATAATCAGACGAGAGGATAGGTGCGGGTCAACCCTGGTTCTCCTTGACAGGATAGACCACGGCTAAAAGAGAGATGGTCTTTAGTCTAGTTGGGCATTTGTAGGCCTATTGGTTTTAGTAGGTCTCTAAGAGGCTCAGGTGGCGGTTTTTTTTTCCCCTTTTGTCGTTGATCTGCAGAATTTCATGTTTGTTTTTTGTCTAAACGCGGTTCCATTTATGCTGTAGTGACGTGCTTGCAAATGTGTGGTTTTCGTATTCAGTTTCATATCTCTGAATGTTGCATTATTTTCACTTTGAAAGGCTTAGTGGAAAATTATACCAGACTTTTGATTATAAGCCTAACAAACGAAAAACTGTTCATAAATACATTTTTTTTTTTAAATGAACAGAGCAATTGCGTAGGACTTCACGTGTCCTTGAGAAAGTTTCTAATGTACAAAAAAAAATTAAAAATACTGTATGACAATTTACTATTACTAATAAACATACACCAATTTTCAACTGATATTTACCAATAATAGCGCTAGAATGATAATGCTGCGACTGCCTTAAACACAATGTATTATGTGGACTTCATAGGTGAGGTTTCCACTTCTTAGGCCTAAATCTATTAACCTGAGATCCTAAACACCTGCCTTGCTCATCTTTTCTTTGATGCTAATGCTGGAAAAAAAAAAATTTCAGTTAATAAATTCTTCAAAAAATACATTTTTACCTTTTTTCTTTGCAGCTTGAATTCTCCAAATCCACAGTAATGGCTGACAGACAGAGATGTCAATAGGGTCCCTCTCTCTCTCCCTCTCTCTCTCTCCCTCTCTCTCTCTCTGTCTCTCCTCTCTCTCTCTCTCTCTGTCTCTCCTCTCTCTCCTCTCTCTCTCTCTCTCTCTCTCTCTCTCTCCCCTCTCTCCCTCTCTCTCTCTCTCTCTCTCTCTCTCTCCCCCTTGGTCCCCCTCTCTCTCTCTCTCTCTCTCTCTCTCTCTCTCTCTCTCTCTCTCTCTCTCTCTCTCCGTGTCTGTAGCAGGTAGACAGGATGGTGGTAGGTTACTGTGGTTTAGAAGCCCCCACATCTCCTCCACCTACTCTCTCTCTCATCCTGTTCCAGGCCCAGCCCAGGATTGTTGTTTTTCACAAAGAAGACCCTTATTTCTCTCTCTTTCCTCTTAAACTTGTCTTGGTGAAAATGTCAAGTTTAGTGTCTTCTTTAATTCTTTTATCGTTTTAGTATTTTTTACAATGACGGCCTCCCCCTGGCCAAGCCCTCCCCTAACCCAGACGAAACCTGGGCCAGGTTGTGCTCTGCGGGACTGCTGATCGTGGCTGGTTGTGATACAGCCTGGGATCGAACCAGTGGCTGTAGTGACGCCTACTAGCAATGAGATGGAGTTCCTTAGACCACGGCGCCACTCGCCACAATGCACTAGTCTCTCAACATATTTTATAACAAAACTAAACATTTCACTCAAACTAAAAAAAGTCTGCTAGTCATGAAAATCATCCCACAGACGTAAATTCAACGTCTATTCCACATGTTGGTTCAACATAATTTCCACTGAAATGACATGGAAACAACGTTGATTTAACCAAGGTCTTTTGCCCAATGCGATTTGTTTTATCATCATAGGCTACAATACACATATAGGTCAACTGGTTAATTACTAGAGGTGGACGTGACGTTACTAAACTAACGTGGGATGATTAAATATGTAGTTAACAAAACAAGTCTATTGCAGCCTACAGCGTATTCTGACAGTTGAGTGGAGCTCTGGGATGTCACGGCATGCGGCGCACACACCGGAATTCACCAGTACCGAGAAATCGTCACTTATTCAACCAACCAGGGAAGAGAAGAACATTCTCACATTGAGACCGCGCGCTCTCCGCCGGTCCCTCTTCAAGCCACGTGGTTATCTACCGGGGAGATAATCGTCACGACAGCTGGAGAACTGGACAGGAAACTTGATTAGAGTTATAGAATTTAGAAAAGCCGTGTTTCTATTGCCACGCGCGTCACTATTGGGAGCTGCGTGCGCGTGGATCCCTCAGCGATGTGGTTTATGCTCTACAGCTTAGAGCCCACACAGCGCTATGAACGTATATTACTCTCAAAACATGATTATAGATGCAGATAATCAAATTATATTGGTAACAGTAGGCTTATCTATTCATTGGTTTTGCATGCGATTTGCACGGAGTATACAAAACATTAGGAACACCTTCCTAAACACCTTCCAACCCACTTTTGCCCTTCAGAACAGCCTCAATTCGGCGGGGAATGTTGACTCCAATGCTTCCCCACAGTTGTGTCCAGTCGGCTGGATGTCCTTTGGGTGGTGGACCATCCCTTGATACACACCGGGGAAACTGTTGAGCGTGAAAACCCCCCCAGCAGCGTTGCAGTTCTTGACACAAACCGGTTTGCCTGGCACCTGCTACCAAACCCCCGGTTCAAAGGCTCTGAAATGTTTATTCTTGCCCATTCACCCTCTGAATGGCACGCATACACAATCCATGTCTAAGTTGTCTCAAGGCTTAAAAAAAAGTGAAGTGGATTTAACAAGTGACATCAACAAGGGATCATAGCTTTCACCTGGGCAGTCATGTCATAGAAAGACATAGGTGTTCTTAATGTTTTGTCTCACTCAGTGTATGTGATATGGCAGGTTAGCCGGCGTGTCAACTTAACGGCCTCTTCTCCACTCTGTTATCTTCTGTTGTTGAATGTTTCCTAAAGTGAAATAAAAGTTAATTAAAACATGTTTCCTCCTAGGGATCAGGGTCGTCTTCTGTTGGTTACATTGTAACATATCGAGGAGGAAACAACCTCTATTCCTACTACTGCTATACATTGTATTCCACTGTACCCATACACAACTCTATTCCTACTACTGCTATACATTGTATTCCACTGTACCCATACACAACTCTATTCCTACTACTGCTATACATTGTATTCCACTGTACCCATACACAACTCTATTCCTACTACTGCTATACATTGTATTCCACTGTACCCATACACTCTTAGAAAATATAGGTTCTGGATAGAGCCAAAAAGGGTTCTATCGCTTGCTTCATTAATGTTACCCCTAACAGTTATATATTGAACCCTATTCTTCCCTCAACCAAAATTGGTTCCTTATAGAACCCATGGGTTCCATATAGGGTTCTATATGGAACCATATTCGGTTTTAGAACCTTAAGAGGTGCCATACAAGCATAGAACCCTTTTGGTGGGGGTAGCGGGCTGAATGTGAGCCCCCACCCATGGGAGAAGTGGGGTAGTGTGCTGAATGTGAGCCCCCCATGGGAGAAGTGGGGGTAGTGGGCTGAATGTGAGCCCCATGGGAGAAGTTTTGTAGTGGGCTGAATGTGAGCCCCCCATGGGAGAAGTGGGGTAGTGGGCTGAATCTGAGCCCCCATGGAAGAAGTGGGGTAGTGGGCTGAATGTGAGCCCCATGGGAGAAGTGGGGTAGTGGGCTGAATGTGAGCCCCCATGGGAGAAGTGGGGGTAGTGGGCTGAATGTGAGCCCCATGGGAGAAGTGGGGTAGTGGGCTGAATGTGAGCCCCATGGGAGAAGTGGGGGTAGTGGGCTGAATGTGAGCCCCATGGGAGAACTGGGGTAGTGGGCTGAATGTGAGCCCCCATGGGAGAAGTGGGGGTAGTGGGCTGAATGTGAGCCCCATGGGAGAACTGGGGTAGTGGGCTGAATGTGAGCCCCATGGGAGAAGTGGGGTAGTGGGCTGAATGTGAGCCCCCCCATGGGAGAAGTGGGGTAGTGGGCTGAATGTGAGCCCCCCCATGGGAGAAGTGGGGTAGTGGGCTGAATGTGAGCCCCCCCATGGGAGAAGTGGTGTAGTGGGCTGAATGGGAGCCCCCCTCATGGGAGAAGTGGGGTAGTGGGCTGAATGTGAGCCCCCCCATGGGAGAAGTGGGGTAGTGGGCTGAATGTGAGCCCCCCCATGGGAGAAGTGGGGTAGTGGGCTGAATGTGAGCCCCCCCATGGGAGAAGTGGGGGTAGTGGGCTGAATGTGAGCCCCCCCCATGGGAGAAGTGGGGTAGTGGGCTGAATGTGAGCCCCCCCATGGGAGAAGTGGGGGTAGTGGGCTGAATGTGAGCCCCCCCATGGGAGAACTGGGGTAGTGGGCTGAATGTGAGCCCCCCCATGGGAGAAGTGGGGTAGTGGGCTGAATGTGAGCCCCCCCCATGGGAGAAGTGGGGTAGTGGGCTGAGCATTCCTTTGCCTATTAGGGGAGCAGCTGTTTGCTTATCTCCTGAAGTGGCCGCTACAAGCCACTGTGTATTGTGATTAAACTCCAGACTGAGGACATTCAGTCAGTCAAACAGAGCTGACAAGGATTATGGCCTTCAGACACACAGACACACAGAGAAACTCAGTTCTAGACGAGGGACGTTGCTTCACAGTATGACTAAACAAGACTAGGCTATACATCCCCAACATCTCCACAGACATCCATTGTAGACTACTAAAGTGCGACTTTGGAGTTTTATTTTGGGAGCACCGTGCGACAATTAAAAAAAAATATCCTACCCATATTTCACCGCGACACTTCTCTACGCTGCTCAAATAAGACAGGCTGAAGCCCCGCCCCCACTGCCACTCAACAGGCAAGCCAGCACACAGACAAATAAGACAGGCTGAAGCCCCGCCCCTTCTGCCACTCAACAGGCAAGGCAGCACACAGACAAATAAGACAGGCTGAAGCCCCGCCCCCCTGCCACTCAACAGCCAAGGCAGCACACAGACAAATAAGACAGGCTGAAGCCACGCCCC
>CM059789.1:69115879-69143379 GCA_030435695.1 Brachymystax lenok tsinlingensis
CTAAAGCCTCGCTCCTACCCTGACATGTTCAGTATGACAGAAGAACAGATCATCAATTAGCAGCCTTTCTTGTGCTCCTAAAGCCTCGCTCCTACCCTGACATGTTCAGTATGATAGAAGAACAGATCATCATGAACCATGTGGAATCACATTCTTCTTCTTTAACAAAAGGTAGCCAACAGACATCCACAGTAATATTTCAATATCCTCTTTCCTCCTCTTGCCTGTTGTGTGATTCCAGTCCCTATGTGGTGAAGTACTATGGCAGCTGCTTCAATAACCCAGACCTGTGGGTAGTGATGGAGTACTGTGGTGTAGGGCCAGATCTGTGGGTAGTGATGGAGTACTGTGGTGTAGGGCCAGATCTGTGGGTAGTGATGGAGTACTGTGGTGTAGGAGCCAGACCTGTGGGTAGTGATGGAGTACTGTGGTGTAGGAGCCAGACCTGTGGGTAGTGATGGAGTACTGTGGTGTAGGGCCAGATCTGTGGGTAGTGATGGAGTACTGTGGTGTAGGGCCAGATCTGTGGGTAGTGATGGAGTACTGTGGTGTAGGAGCCAGACCTGTGGGTAGTGATGGAGTACTGTGGTGTAGGGCCAGACCTGTGGGTAGTGATGGAGTACTGTGGTGTAGGAGCCAGATCTGTGGGTAGTGATGGAGTACTGTGGTGTAGGGCCAGATCTGTGGGTAGTGATGGAGTACTGTGGTGTAGGGCCAGATCTGTGGGTAGTGATGGAGTACTGTGGTGTAGGGCCAGACCTGTGGGTAGTGATGGAGTACTGTGGTGTAGGGCCAGACCTGTGGGTAGTGATGGAGTACTGTGGTGTAGGGCCAGATCTGTGGGTAGTGATGGAGTACTGTGGTGTAGGGCCAGATCTGTGGGTAGTGATGGAGTACTGTGGTGTAGGGCCAGACCTGTGGGTAGTGATGGAGTACTGTGGTGTAGGGCCAGACCTGTGGGTACTGATGGAGTACTGTGGTGTAGGACCAGACCTGTGGGTAGTGATGGAGTACTGTGGTGTAGGGCCAGACCTGTGGGTAGTGATGGAGTACTGTGGTGTAGGGCCAGACCTGTGGGTAGTGATGCAGTACTCTGCTGTAGTATAGTGCAGGGTATTCTCTAGGACCCAGGCTGAGCGCTCCACTTCCTCCAGATCTGCTGTAGTATAGTGCAGGGTATTCTCTAGGACCCAGGCTGAGCGCTCCACTTCCTCTAGCTCTGCTGTAGTATAGTGCAGGGTATTCTCTAGGATCCAGGCTGAGCGCTCCACCTCCTCTAGCTCTGCTGTAGTATAGTGCAGGGTATTCTCTAGGATCCAGGCTGAGCGCTCCACCTCCTCCAGCTCTGCTGTAGTATAGTGCAGGGTATTCTCTAGGACCCAGGCTGAGCGCTCCACTTCCTCTAGATCTGCTGTAGTATAGTGCAGGGTATTCTCTAGGACCCAGGCTGAGCGCTCCACCTCCTCTAGCTCTGCTGTAGTATAGTGCAGGGTATTCTCTAGGACCCAGGCTAAGCGCTCCACCTCCTCTAGCTCTGCTGTAGTATAGTGCAGGGTATTCTCTAGGACCCAGCCTGAGCGCTCCACTTCCTCCAGATCTGCTGTAGTATAGTGCAGGGTATTCTCTAGGACCCAGGCTGAGCGCTCCACTTCCTCTAGCTCTGCTGTAGTATAGTGCAGGGTATTCTCTAGGACCCAGGCTGAGCGCTCCACCTCCTCTAGCTCTGCTGTAGTATAGTGCAGGGTATTCTCTAGGACCCAGGCTGAGCGCTCCACTTCCTCTAGCTCTGCTGTAGTATAGTGCAGGGTATTCTCTAGGACCCAGGCTGAGCGCTCCACTTCCTCTAGCTCTGCTGTAGTATAGTGCAGGGTATTCTCTAGGACCCAGGCTGAGCGCTCCACCTCCTCTAGCTCTGCTGTAGTATAGTGCAGGGTATTCTCTAGGACCCAGGCTGAGCGCTCCACCTCCTCTAGCTCTGCTGTAGTATAGTGCAGGGTATTCTCTAGGACCCAGGCTGAGCGCTCCACCTCCTCTAGCTCTGCTGTAGTATAGTGCAGGGTATTCTCTAGGACCCAGGCTGAGCGCTCCACTTCCTCCAGATCTGCTGTAGTATAGTGCAGGGTATTCTCTAGGACCCAGGCTGAGCGCTCCACTTCCTCTAGCTCTGCTGTAGTATAGTGCAGGGTATTCTCTAGGACCCAGGCTGAGCGCTCCACCTCCTCTAGCTCTGCTGTAGTATAGTGCAGGGTATTCTCTAGGACCCAGGCTGAGCGCTCCACCTCCTCTAGCTCTGCTGTAGTATAGTGCAGGGTATTCTCTAGGACCCAGGCTGAGCGCTCCACTTCCTCTAGCTCTGCTGTAGTATAGTGCAGGGTATTCTCTAGGATCCAGGCTGAGCGCTCCACTTCCTCTAGCTCTGCTGTAGTATAGTGCAGGGTATTCTCTAGGACCCAGGCTGAGCGCTCCACTTCCTCTAGCTCTGCTGTAGTATAGTGCAGGGTATTCTCTAGGATCCAGGCTGAGCGCTCCACTTCCTCTAGCTCTGCTGTAGTATAGTGCAGGGTATTCTCTAGGACCCAGGCTGAGCGCTCCACTTCCTCTAGCTCTGCTGTAGTATAGTGCAGGGTATTCTCTAGGACCCAGCCTGAGCGCTCCACTTCCTCCAGATCTGCTGTAGTATAGTGCAGGGTATTCTCTAGGACCCAGGCTGAGCGCTCCACTTCCTCTAGCTCTGCTGTAGTATAGTGCAGGGTATTCTCTAGGACCCAGGCTGGCGCTCCACCTCCTCTAGCTCTGCTGTAGTATAGTGCAGGGTATTCTCTAGGACCCAGGCTGAGCGCTCCACTTCCTCTAGCTCTGCTGTAGTATAGTGCAGGGTATTCTCTAGGACCCAGGCTGAGCGCTCCACTTCCTCTAGCTCTGCTGTAGTATAGTGCAGGGTATTCTCTAGGACCCAGGCTGAGCGCTCCACCTCCTCTAGCTCTGCTGTAGTATAGTGCAGGGTATTCTCTAGGACCCAGGCTGAGCGCTCCACCTCCTCTAGCTCTGCTGTAGTATAGTGCAGGGTATTCTCTAGGACCCAGGCTGAGCGCTCCACCTCCTCTAGCTCTGCTGTAGTATAGTGCAGGGTATTCTCTAGGACCCAGGCTGAGCGCTCCACTTCCTCCAGATCTGCTGTAGTATAGTGCAGGGTATTCTCTAGGACCCAGGCTGAGCGCTCCACTTCCTCTAGCTCTGCTGTAGTATAGTGCAGGGTATTCTCTAGGACCCAGGCTGAGCGCTCCACCTCCTCTAGCTCTGCTGTAGTATAGTGCAGGGTATTCTCTAGGACCCAGGCTGAGCGCTCCACCTCCTCTAGCTCTGCTGTAGTATAGTGCAGGGTATTCTCTAGGACCCAGGCTGAGCGCTCCACTTCCTCTAGCTCTGCTGTAGTATAGTGCAGGGTATTCTCTAGGATCCAGGCTGAGCGCTCCACTTCCTCTAGCTCTGCTGTAGTATAGTGCAGGGTATTCTCTAGGACCCAGGCTGAGCGCTCCACTTCCTCTAGCTCTGCTGTAGTATAGTGCAGGGTATTCTCTAGGATCCAGGCTGAGCGCTCCACTTCCTCTAGCTCTGCTGTAGTATAGTGCAGGGTATTCTCTAGGACCCAGGCTGAGCGCTCCACTTCCTCTAGCTCTGCTGTAGTATAGTGCAGGGTATTCTCTAGGATCCAGGCTGAGCGCTCCACTTCCTCCAGCTCTGCTGTAGTATAGTGTTTCCTGCCAGGGGCCATTGATCAGTTTCTGAGGGACTGTATGTGGCGGTGCCAGAGATACTAACGCCACACTATACCACGACACCCTGGAGTTGAGATACTACCACCACACTATACCACGGCACCCTGGAGTTGAGATACTACCCCCACACTATACCACGGCGCCCTGGAGTTGAGATACGAACACCACACTATACCACGCCGCCCTGGAGTTGAGATACTACCACCACACTATACCACGCCGCCCTGGAGTTGAGATACTACCACCACACTATACCACAGCACCCTGGAGTTGAGATGTTTAGTCTTAGTCATTCATTACTGTCTACACATCGTACCCTCCAGTGCTTGCTGACTGGTACTTGTGAGAGCAGCTCCCGGGCCTGTCTTCGTAAAGAGTCTCAGAGCAGGAGTGCTGATCTAGGATCAGGTCATAAAGAGTCTCAGAGCAGGAGTGCTGATCTAGGATCAGGTCATAAAGAGTCTCAGAGCAGGAGTACTGATCTAGGATCAATGTTGTATTTTGGGGACCTAATCCTAGATCAGCACTCCTTCTCTGAAACTCTTTATGACCTGATCCTAGATCAGCTGTCCTACTCTGAGACTCCTTATGACCTGATCCTAGATCAGCACTCCTTCTCTGAAACTCTTTACGACCTGATCCTAGATCAGCACTCCTTGTCTGAGACTCTTTACGACCTGATCCTAGATCAGCTGTCCTACTCTGAGACTCCTTATGACCTGATCCTAGATCAGCACTCCTTGTCTGAGACTCTTTACGACCTGATCCTAGATCAGCACTCCTTGTCTGAGACTCTTTATGACCTGATCCTAGATCAGCTGTCCTACTCTGAGACTCCTTATGACCTGATCCTAGATCAGCACTCCTTCTCTGAAACTCTTTACGACCTGATCCTAGATCAGCACTCCTACTCTGAGATTCTTTATAAATAAGGGCGCGGGCCTCTCCCTTGGTGAGTAGGCTACCCGAGCTCCTGCTGGAAGGTGACAGGCGGACGATAAAACCCGGGCACCTGCATCCCTCCCCTCGATCCCTCTCGGCCAGTCGTTCCTTCCCGGGCTGGCCAGTCAGTAGGCCACACTGAGCAGTAGTTAACAAGCTGAGGAGAGCAGTAAATGGTGATGGTAAAACACTACAGGAACACAGTCCTGGGCAGGCTGTCAGACATGACGGCTTTAAAAGACCACAGCTGCTCTCTCGGGTTCTACTGGCTTCTACTGGCCTGGCTGGTGCCATGTGGAGAGATGGAGGGGTGGAGAGATGGAGGGGTGGAGACGTGGAGGGGTGGAGAGGGAGGGACGGAGAGATGGAGGGATGGAGGGGTGGTGACGTGGAGGGATGGAGGGGTGGAGAGGTGGAGGGGTGGAGAGGTGGAGGGGTGGAGACGTGGAGGGGTAGAGAGATGGAGAGGTGGAGAGGTGGAGAGGGAGGGATGGAGAGATGGAGGGGTGGAGAGGGAGGGATGGAGAGATGGAGGGGTGGAGAGATGGAGGGGTGGAGAGGGAGGGATGGAGAGATGGAGGGGTGGAGAGGGAGGGATGGAGAGATGGAGGGTGGAGTGGGAGGGATGGAGAGATGGAGGGTGGAGAGGGAGGGATGGAGAGATGGAGGTGGAGTGGGAGGGATGGAGAGATGGAGGGTGGAGAGGGAGGGATGGAAAGATGGAGGGGTGGAGAGGGAGGGATGGAAAGATGGAGGGGTGGAGAGATGGAGGGGTGGAGAGGGAGGGATGGAGAGATGGAGGGGTGGAGAGGGAGGGATGGAGAGATGGAGGGGTGGAGAGGGAGGGATGGAAAGATGGAGGGGTGGAGAGGGAGGGATGGAGAGATGGAGGGGTGGAGAGGGAGGGATGGAAAGATGGAGGGGTGGAGAGATGGAGGGGTGGAGAGGGAGGGATGGAGAGATGGAGGGGTGGAGAGATGGAGGGGTGGAGAGATGGAGAGGTGAAGGGGTGGAGGGGTGGAGAGATTGAGAGATGGAGGGTGGAGAGATGGAGAGATGGAGGGGTGGAGAGATGGAGAGGTGAAGGGGTGGAGGGGTGGAGAGATGGAGGGGTGGAGAGATGGAGGGATGGAGGGTGGAGAGATGGAGGGATGGAGGGGTGGAGATGGGGGGTGGAGAGATGGGGGTGGAGAGATGGGGGGTGGAGAGATGGAGGGGTGGAGAGATGGAGAGGTGAAGGGGTGGAGGGGTGAAGGGGTGGAGGGGTGGAGAGATGGAGGGTGGAGAGATGGAGGGATGGAGGGGTGGAGAGATGGAGGGATGGAGGGGGGTGGAGAGATGGGGGGTGGAGAGATGGGGGGTGGAGAGATGGAGGGATGGAGGGGTGGAGAGATGGGGGGTGGAGAGATGGGGGGTGGAGAGATGGAGAGATGGAGGGGTGGAGAGATGGAGAGGTGAAGGGGTGGAGGGTGGAGAGATGGAGGGGTGGAGAGATGGAGGGATGGAGGGTGGAGAGATGGAGGGATGGAGGGGTGGAGAGATGGGGGTGGAGAGATGGGGGGTGGAGAGATGGAGGGATGGAGAGATGGAGAGATGGAGAGGTGAAGGGGTGGAGGAGGTGGAGAGATTGAGAGATGGAGGGGTGGAGAGATGGAGAGATGGAGGGGTGGAGAGATGGAGAGGTGAAGGGGTGGAGGGGTGGAGAGATGGAGGGGTGGAGAGATGGAGGGATGGAGGGGTGGAGAGGGAGGGATGGAAAGATGGAGGGTGGAGAGATGGAGGGTGGAGAGGGAGGGATGGAAAGATGGAGGGGTGGAGAGATGGAGGGGTGGAGAGATGGAGGGGTGGAGAGATGGAGAGATGGAGAGGTGAAGGGGTGGAGGGGTGGAGAGATTGAGAGATGGAGGGGTGGAGAGATGGAGAGATGGAGGGGTGGAGAGATGGAGAGGTGAAGGGGTGGAGGGGTGGAGAGATGGAGGGGTGGAGAGATGGAGGGATGGAGGGGTGGAGAGATGGAGGGATGGAGGGGTGGAGAGATGGGGGTGGAGAGATGGGGGGTGGAGAGATGGGGGGTGGAGAGATGGAGAGATGGAGGGTGGAGAGATGGAGAGGTGAAGGGGTGGAGGGTGGAGAGATGGAGGGTGGAGAGATGGAGGGATGGAGGGTGGAGAGATGGAGGGATGGAGGGGTGGAGAGATGGGGGTGGAGAGATGGGGGTGGAGAGATGGAGGGATGGAGGGTGGAGAGATGGGGGGTGGAGAGATGGGGGGTGGAGAGATGGAGAGATGGAGGGTGGAGAGATGGAGAGGTGAAGGGGTGGAGGGGGTGGAGATGGAGGGGTGGAGAGATGGAGGGATGGAGGGGTGGAGAGATGGGGGTGGAGAGATGGAGGGATGGAGGGGTGGAGAGATGGGGGGTGGAGAGATGGAGGGATGGAGGGGTGGAGAGATGGGGGGTGGAGATGGGGGTGGAGATGGAGGGATGGAGGGGTGGAGATGGGGGTGGAGAGATGGGGGGTGGAGAGATGGAGGGATGGAGGGTGGAGAGATGGGGGGTGGAGAGATGGGGGGTGGAGATGGGGGTGGAGAGATGAGATGGAGGGATGGAGGGGTGGAGAGATGGGGGGGTGGAGAGATGGAGGGATGGAGGGATGGAGGGATGGAGGGGTGGTGAGTTGGAGAGATGGAGGGGTGGAGAGGGAGGGGTGGAGAGATGTCTGGAGGCTGATCGAGGATCTGACTGTTGTTGATGACTGACTGTTATCAGACCCTGGGCTGGGAGAGAGCTGAGGAAAGTCTGGAGGTTGACATAGGACTGACTGTTATGAATACAAGGAAAGCTTTACACTGTGTTGGTGTCCTCTATCAGAAGGACTTCATAACCCATAATAATGCATTCATAAGCAGTACACTTGTGGTTGAGGACAAGCATTTATGAGATGCCTATGAAGTGCTTATGAATGCATTATATATGGGTTATGAAATGTGTTATGAAGTCCTTATGTTGAAGTGTCACCAAACCCACTCAGCCAAGGAGTGTATAGTCCTATCAGAAAGAAGTGAACCAGAGCATGTTTCCCTGCATGAGTAGCTAGATATTATAAATACTATGCTAAGCTGTGTGGCTTCAGGCCAGGCTTGTTGCTTCTCTCCCTCTCATTTTCCTCCCCGTCTTTAAAACCGAAATAACATTTAGAAATGGACTCCTGTGTTTTATTTTCAGATAGCATTCTGTTCCAGAGCCGTTTGGCTAAATGGATTTAACAGACCTGGCAGTAGCCGAGTACAATCTACGGAGGCAGAAGATTTAAGAGACTCCCTCTCTCATCAGCCTCTTTTAATCACATCCATCCCTGTCCTGCGTGTGTCTGTGTCTGTGCATGCACGTAAGCCCAGGGCTTTTTCTACAGAAATGTATTACAGCAACTCATATTCACAACTTGCAGCCAGGGAACTAAATTCCAGCCTTTTCAGAGTCACCGATAATAACCTGCTCCTGGGTACATCACTCACAGTCAAACTCTTAGACAGGAAATGTTGTTTTACAAACGTCTACTTAGTTTTGAAAATGTATTTGTGCTTTTTACCTGGGTTTAGGTTGTTAACGACGTAGGGGTCAGAGGGAAGTTGTTAGTCACGTGAGGATGGGGATCCCGGCTGGCTGGTTATAGCAGGCTTCACCAGGACTGTGTGCTGGGCGGCTGGGGATCCCGGCTGGCTGGTTACAGCAGGCTTCACCAGGGCTGTGTGCTGGGCGGCTGTGGATCCCGGCTGGCTGGTTACAGCAGGCTTCACCAGGGCTGTGTGCTGGGCGGCTGTGGATCCCGGCTGGCTGGTTACAGCAGGCTTCACCAGGGCTGTGTGCTGGGCGGCTGTGGATCCCGGCTGGCTGGTTACAACAGGCTTCACCAGCGCTGTGTCCCAAATGGCATCCTATTTCCTTTATAGTTCATTACTATTTCCTTTATAGTGCACTATAGAAGGGAAAAGGGTGCCATTTGGGACGCTGTCCAGAGCAGTGGTGGGGAGCCGTAACCATGGTGTTTGGAGGAGATGGATGGACAAGCCTCTGCTATAGTGGATACTAAGTGGTGTTTGGAGGAGATGGGTGGACGAGTCTCTGCTGTAGTGGATACTAAGTGGTGTTTGGAGGAGATGGATGGACAAGCCTCTGCTATAGTGGATACTAAGTGGTGTTTGGAGGAGATGGATGGACAAGCCTCTGCTGTAGTGGATACTAAGTGGTGTTTGGAGGAGATGGATGGACAAGCCTCTGCTGTAGTGGATACTAAGTGGTGTTTGAGTCTCTGCTATAGTGGATACTAAGTGGTGTTTGGAGGAGATGGGTGGACAAGCCTCTGCTGTAGTGGATACTAAGTGGTGTTTGGAGGAGATGGATGGACAAGCCTCTGCTGTAGTGGATACTAAGTGGTGTTTGGAGGAGATGGATGGACAAGCCTCTGCTGTAGTGGATACTAAGTGGTGTTTGATGGCAGCGGGTGGAAGACTCAGCACAGAGTAATAACCTGGGAGATTGGTGTCTTGGTTCTGGTCAAATACTCCACCCACCATTTGAGAAAAGAGAGCTGTATTTCTCAGAGATCAAGAGGAAATATGCATACTAAAATACTAGCCTGTTGTCTGAGGGATGAATCCTAACTTTCACTTAAGACATATTTTTTTACTCATCAGATTTTGACATCAATACATGACTGAGTAGAAAATGTGGCTAACGTGAAAGTCAGGATTTGTTCCTGACTGGTGTAGTGCATCAGTCCCTCTTCACCATTCGGTATGATGTAGAAGAGTCAATCATGAAAACAGCTGTAGAAATACCCCCCTCTTCTAAACATTGGAATACAGGCCTATTATTACCACTCATGCTGATGTCCTAAATGGCATCCTATTCTATGGGCCGCGGTCAACGTAGTGCGCTATATAGGAGACAGAGTGCCATTTGGGATGCAGACGTGATGTGGTGCTGGAGCTGCTAGCCGTCAGGGTGATGGATGGAAGAGGTGTGTGCCAGGATTATGTTTTATGAAAGTTACGGGGCTCCAGGGTCACTCTCTCAAGCACATAATCCACGTTAAAGTGCTTAGCAGGATGAACCAGCGTTTATTAAACACCTAGGAGAGACCATGGAGTTGACCTGGGGCTTGGTACTGTTTCTAAGCCTACATCTAACTAGGTTTAACACACTCTCTCTCTCTCTCTCTCTCTCTCTCTCTCTCTCTCTCTCTCTCTCTCTCTCTCTCTCTCTCTCTCTTTATCTCTCCCTCTCTCTCTCTCTCTCTCTCTCTCTCTCTCTCTCTCTCTCTCTCTCTCTCTCTCTCTCTCTCTCTCTTTATCTCTCCCTCTCTCTTTATCTCTCTCTCTCTCTCTCTCTCTCTCTCTCTCTCTCTCTCTCTCTCTCTCTCTCTCTCTCTCTCTCTCTCTCTCTTTCTCCCTCTCTCTCTCTGTCCCTCTCTCTGTCCCTCTCTCTGTCCCTCTCTCTCTCTCTCTCTCTCTCTCTCTCTCTCTCTCTCTCTCTCTCTCTCTCACTTTCTCCCTCCCTCTCTCTTTATCTCTCTCTCTCTCTTTCTCCCTCCCTCTCTCTTTCTCCCCCTCTCTCTCTCTCTCTCTCTCTCTCTCTCTCTCTCTCTCTCTCTCTCTCTCTCTCTCTCTCTCTCTCTCTCTCTCCCTCTCTCTCTCTCTTTCTCCCTCTTTCTCTCTCTGTCCCTCTCTCTGTCCCTCTCTCTCTGTCTCTCTCTCTCTCTCTCTCTCTCTCTCTCTCTCTCTCTCTCATCACATCACACCCCTAAAAATCTATATTGTTACAGATTGATAATTCTTCACAAAGCAATCTGGGACAGCCTTTAAAAGTGGTGTCATCATTAGTCCCTGCTCTAAGCCATCTGGGACAGCCTTTAAAAGTGGTGTCATCATTAGTCCCTGCTCTAAGCCATCTGGGACAGCCTTTAAAAGTGGTGTCATCATTAGTCCCTGCTCTATCTTGGTATTTGTCCTAACCCTTACCCTTTCTGTCAATGTGAAAAAAGGTAATATTTTTGGCAATATGTTTTAGATTTGATGGTACACGCGAGAATGGCCTATAAATGGAGGGGTATTGATTTCACATGTGGAGGATTTAGAGCAGCAGGCCGACTCCAGAGAGAGCAGAGCAGGGAGGAGGGTAGGCCCTGTTGGAGAGGACAGCCCTGTTGGGGAGAGGACAGCCCTGTTGGGGAGAGGACAGCCCTGTTGGGGAGAGGAGAGCTCTCCCAGCCCCAGTCCTATACCCCAACCCCAGCCCTATACCCCAGGCTACCCCAGCCCCAGGCCTATACCCCAGCCCCAGGCCTACACCCCAGCCCCAGGCCTATACCCCAGCCCCAGGCCTATACCCCAGGCTACCCCAGCCCCAGGCCTATACCCCAGCCCCAGCCCTATACCCCAGCCCCAGGCCTATACCCCCAGCCCCAGGCTTATAACCCAGCCCTATACCCCAGCCCCAGCCCTATACCCCAGGCCCCAGCCCCAGTCCTATACCCCAGCCCTATATCCCAGCCCTATACCCCAGGCCTAGCTTCAGCCCCAGGCCTATACCCCAGGCCCAGCCTCATACCCCAGGCTACCCCAGCCCCAGGCATATACCCCAGCCCCAGGCATATACCCCAGCCCCAGGCATATACCCCAGCCCCAGGCCTATACCCCAGGGCCAGCCTCAGCCCCAGTCCGATACCCCAGCCCTATACCCCAGGCCCAGCCTCAGCCCCAGTCCTATATCCCAGCCATATACCCCAGGCCCAGCCTCAGCCCCAGTCCTATACCCCAGCCCTATACCCCAGTCCTATACCCCAGGCCTATACCCAGGCCTATAACCTATTTCCAGCCTCAGCCCCAGCCCTCCCCTCTCCTCTCCAGGGATAATGTGCTCAGAGTTGCTCAGGGCTGCTCGGGGCTCATAGCGCTCGGCTATGAGTCTGGGAGCCCTTTAAAACACTATAAAAGTTCCACATCCACAATTATTCAGACTTCAACATTTATAAATCTGCCCTAAATGGTTATGGTGGATATATTACTGGGTTTCAATACAGGAATTGATTTCAGACTTTGAGAGATTCCGGTACGGTAGACGAGGCAGTGTGTGACCTGATATGGGTCAACGCTCTACAGACCCAGTCCGAGGGGGTAACAGCTAGTTCTAAGCTCCTGCTGCAGGCAACCTGCCGATGTGAAATAAAAGATATTGAAAAGCTGAGATCTTCTACAACATCCTCGTGTCCTCTGAGGTCACTCTGCTAGTAATGTGGGGACATAAAGTGCTGCCTAGACAACGTTGTAACAGCTATTACCTCCTCTGGGTCCCCATTGGGACCTGAGGCTACAATAAGCTCCTTCCACTTATTTCTATCCTTGGCAACAAGTTGTGCTTCGCTCCAACAATGTTTTGCTGTAGTGTTCCTGCTAGATCCAGTCAGCGGGTCTGGGGTAGGCCTGGAGAACTGAGGTCACGTCCCGAATCGCACCCTATTTCCTATATAGTGCACTACTTTTGACGAGGGCTCGTATAGGACTTTGGTCAAAAGTAGGATGGTGTATTAAACACAGCCTGGGACTGTTTACAGTCCGCTCTGCATGGCTAATTAGTGTGTTTTTATTCGCTGTTGGTTCGTTGTACAGGTATATCTGGGACCGACTGGCTGACTGGCTGACCGACTGGCTGACTGACTGACTAACTGACTGACTGACTGACTGGCTGGCTGGCTGACTGGCTGACCGACTGGCTGGCTGGCTGACTGACCGACTGGCTGGCTGGCTGACTGACTGGCTGACCGACTGGCTGACTGGCTGACTGACTGACCGACTGGCTGACTGGCTGTCTGGCTGACCGGCTGACTGACTGGCTGGCTGGCTGGCTGACTGACTGGCTGACTGACTGACTGACTGACCGACTGGCTGGCTGACTGGCTGACCGACTGGCTGACTGGCTGACTGACTGACCGACTGGCTGATGGACTGGCTGGCTGGCTGGCTGACTGGCTGGCTGACTGGCTGACTGGCTGACTGACCAGCTGACTGGCTGGCTGGCTGACTGGCCACTGCAGCTGGGGAGCATCTCACATGCAGTGGCATAGCTGCATTCTAATCATCTCCATGACCCAGCTCCACCACTGCAGCTGGGGAGCATCTCACATGCAGTGGCATAGCTGCAGTCTAATCATCTCCATGACCCAGCTCCACCACTGCAGCTGGGGAGAATCTCACATGCAGTGGCGTAGCTGCAGTCTGAACCTACTGCAATAGAGGAGCCAAAGGAGTCTAATGTTAGATGAGGTTAACAGGTGTGAACCCAGGTAGCATCCAAACTATCTGGATTACCCTGGGATATTATCAGCTGCTACCTAACCTAGAATAGGTGTACAGAAATATTGTCAGAGATGGGCGAAGATTCACTACTGTTCTTCAGAGCGACATAGTCACAGCTCTATTGAAGTACATATCCACTAGAAGGAAGAAGACATACTGCAGACAGGTGGGTGTGCCTTTCCAAATCATGTCCAATCAATTCAATTTACCACAGGTGGATGGCAATCAAGTTGTAGAAACATCTCAAGGATGATCAATGGAAGCAGGATGCCCCGGAGCTCAAATTAGAGTCTCATAGCAAAAGGGTCTGAATACTTATGTAAATAAGGTACTTCTGTTTTTCTAAACACCTGTTTTCACTTCATCATGATGGGGTATTGTGATGTCATTATAGGGTATTGTGATGTCATTGTGGGGTATTGTGATGTCATTATGGGGTATTGTGATGTCATTATGGGGTATTGTGTGTAGATTGATGAGGAAAATGTTTTATTTAATCCATTTTAGAATAAGGCTGTAACTTAACAAAATGTGATAAAAGTCAAGGGGTCGGAATACTTTCAGAATGCACTGTATAAAGGTAAGAGTTATTCCTACTGTTAAGTACATTAAGACATATAGGGTTATTCCTACTGTTAAGTACATTAAGACATATAGGGTTATTCCTACTGTTTAGTACGTGAAGTACAACACCAGAGAACATAACAAAGTAAGTGAGAACATCCATGTTGTTGCTGGTCCTCCCTGGGTTAACTGGGAGGGAGGGAGGGACAGACAGACAGGGAGGGACAGGCAGGGAGGGGAAGGGAGGGACAGACAGGGAGGTTAACTATTACTTCCATGATTTCATTGGGTTGAAAACAACATGAGCAATGCTGCTGACCCTAATGACCACGCTGAGCCTCAGGGGAGGGGAGGGAGGGAGGGGAGGGATGCAGGGAGGGAGGGAGGGAGGGAGGGAGGGAGGGAGGGAGGGAGGGAGGGAGGGAGGGAGAAAGAAAGAAAGAAAGGGAGGGATGGATGGATGCAGGGAGGGAGGGAGGGATGGAGGAAGAGAGGGAGGGATGGATGGATGGGCAGACAGGGAGTCATAAACCCAGAAGACCAGGAGCTCTCGTCCATGTTTACTCCAATCTGTTATGAGTGATGTCACCAGGTTGTAAAAAGATACAGTTCTCAGCGGTCCCTGTTCCTATCCGAGAAAACAAACAAGTTTCAAGTTTTATTAGTGGTACGGGATATGCTTACTTGTGGAGTAAGGAAGCCCCCCGCTCCTCTCTGATTCAGAGGGGTTTGGTTATGTTCGGAAAGTATTCATACCCCTTGACTTTTTTCATATTTTTGGTACATTACAGCCTTATTCTAAAATGGATTCAATAAAAACAATTCTCAGTGATCTACACACAATACCCCATAATGACATCACAATACCCCATAATGACATCACAATACCCCATAATGACATCACAATACCCCGTAATGACATCACAATACCCCATAATGACATCACAATACCCCGTAATGACATCACAATACCCCGTAATGACAAAACGAAAACTATTTTTTTGTGAAATTTTGTGAAAGCTCCGAGACATGATTGTGTCGAGGCACAGATCTGGGGAAGGGTACCAAAACATTTCTGCAGCATTGAAGGATCCCAAGAACACAGTGGCCTCCATTCTTAATTGGCAGAAGTTTAGAACCACCAAGACTCTTCCTAGAGCTGGCCGGCCAAACTGAGCAATCGGGGCAGAAGGGCCTTGGTCAGGGAGGTGACCAAGAACCTGATGGTCACTCTGACAGAGCTCTAGAGTTCCTCTGTGGAGATGGGAGAACCTTCCAGAAGGACAACCATCTTTGCAGCACTCCACCAATCAGGCCTTTATGGTAGAGTGGCCAGATGGAAGCCACTCCTCAGTAAAAGGCACATGACAGCCCACTTGAAGTTTGCCAAAAGGCACCTAAAGGACTCTCAGACCATGAGAAACAAGATTCTCTGGACTGATGAAACCAAGATTGAACTGAATGCCAAATGTCACGTCTGGAGGAAACTTGGCACCATCCCTACGGTGAAGCATGGTGGTGGCAGCATCATGCTGTGGGGATGTTTTTCAGCGGCAGGAACTGGGAGACTAGTCAGGATTGAGGCAAAGATGAACGGAGAAAAGTACAGAGAGATTCTTGATGAAAACCTACTCCAGAGCGCTCAGGACCTCAGACTGGGGCGAAGGTTCACCTTCCAACAGGACAACAACCCTAAGAACACAGCCAAGACAACGCAGGTGTGGCTTCGGGACAAGTCTCTGAATGTCCTTGAGTGGCCCAGCCAGAGTCCGGACTTGAACCTGACCGAACATCTCTGGAGAGACCTGAAAATAGCTGTGCAGCGACGCTTCCCATCCAACCTGACAGAGCTTGAGAGGATCTGCAGAGAAGAATGGAAGAAACTCCCCAAATACAGGTGTGCCAAGCTTGTAGCGTCATACCCAAGAAGACTCGATTCTGTAATCGCTGCCAAAGGTGCTTCAACAAAGTACTGAGTAAAGGGTCTGAATACTTATGTAAATGTGATATTATGTGATATTAAGTTTAATAATACATTTGCGAAAACTTCTAAAAACCTCTTTTGTGATGTCATCATGGGGTATTGTGTGTAGATTGATGAGGGAAAAAAAACGATTTAATCATTTTTAGAATAAGGCTGTAACGTAACAAAATGTGGAAAAGGTCGTTCTTTTGCAGATGTTTGCGGGTGTAGCGAAATGCTTTTGTTCCTAGCTCCAACAGTGCAGTAGTTTCTAACAATTCACAACAATACACACAAATCACACATCTAAGAGTAAAAGAATGGAATTAATAAATATATAAATATTAGGATACAGGAACAAGGGTGGACATCTTGAAGCAAGTGGGGATAACAGACTGGGATTGGGAGAGATTGAATGTGCCCGTAAACACTCCAGCCAGCTGGTCTGTGCATTCTCTTGAGGACGCGGCTAGGGATGGTTAACACGCTTAAATGTCTTACTCATGTCGGCCACAGAGAACGAGAGTCCGCAGTCCTTGGGAGCGTGCCGCGTCGGTGACACTTTGTTATCCTCAAAGCGGGTGAAGACGGTGTTTAGCTTGTCTGGGAGCAAGACGTCGGTGTCCGCGACGTGGCTGGTTTTCCTTTTGTAATCCGTGATTGTCTGTAGACCCTGCCACATATGTCTCGTGTCTGAGTCGTTGAATTGCGACTCTCTGTACTGACAGTTTTGGCTGTTTGATTGCCTTACGGAGGGAATAACTACACTGCTTGTATTCAACCATGTTCCCAGTAATCTTGCCACGGTTTAATGCGGTGGGTCGCGCTTTCAGTTTTGCGCGAATGCTGCCAACTATCCACGGTTTCTAGTTTAGGTAGGTTTTAATAGTCACAGTGGGAACAACATCCCCTATACACTTTCTGATGAACTCAGTCACCGTGTCTGTATAAACGTCAATGTTATTCTCAGAGGCTACCCCGGAACATATCCCAGTCCGCGGGATCAAATCAATCTTGAAGCATGGATTCCGATTGGTCAGACCAGCGTTGAATATACCTTAGCATGGTTACTTCCTGTTTAAGTTTCTGCCTATAGGAAGGGAGGAGCAAAATGGAGTCGTGATCTGATTTGCGGAAAGGGGGGGGGGAGGGGCTTGTAGGCATCTCGAAAAGGCGAGTAGCAATGGTCTAGTGTTTTTCCTAAGCGAGAACTACAGTCAATGTGTTGATAGAACTTCAGTAGGGGGAATATACACGGCTGTGACTATAACCAAAGAGAAATCTCTTGGGAGGTGATATGGTTGGCATTTGATTGTGAGGTATTCTAGGTCGGGAGAACAAAAGGACTTGAGTTTCTGTATGTTATCACAATCACACCATGAGTAGTTAATCATGAAACATACACCCCCACCTTTCTTCTACCCGGAGAGTTCTTTATTCCAGACTCCGTGATGAACTGAGAACCCAGCTGGCTGTATGGATGGGGACAGTATATCCCCGTCCATACAGTTGCTTCAGCCACATTGCATGTCATTTCCGGTCACAACTTGTAGACTTGTTTACGTGCTGCTGTGCAGTTTGTTGCTAACCTTACTTTGCTACCTGCCAACTTTACGGTTTTTACTTTTTAATGACCATTTAATATTTTATTTTTTCCCTCGCTCAACTTTTTTCTTTAAACTTTTTCCCCCTGGACGCTTTATCTGGACGTGGTTCATCAGGACCTCCACCAACCGAAGCTAAGTAGTAACATTAACATGATGCCTTCTAATTGCAGTCGCTGTACTCATAATATACAGGAGAACGATCGCCCTATGGCAAGGCTAGCTGTGCTGCAAGCCCAGCTTCAGACGCAATCGTTAGACAAGGGTAATTTAAGTGTAGGAAAGGATGAAATAGTGTCTGTGCCACCAATAAGCACAGATAGTAGTATAAATCCCCTCGCACAGTCCCCGCTGACGGACAATTTTCTCACGGCTTCTGGAAGGAAATGGTGTAGGAATGCTTAACCGGTGTCGCTCATTCAGCCGACAGAAACTTTCAACCGGTTCTCCCCATTAAGCAAATGGTCGGAGCCAGAGGCCGAGCCTTCACTGGTCTCTCCTCCTCCCGTTACGGGGTCTGAGACGCCGAAGCCTCCCACCATTAGCTCTGACAAATTGAAAACCCTAGTCATTGGCGACTCCATTACCCATAGTATTAGACTTAAAACAAATCATCCAGCGATCATACACTGTTTACCAGAGGGCAGTGCTACCGACGTTAAGGCTAATCTTAAGATGGTGCTGGCTAAGGCTAAAACTGGCGAGTGTAGAGAGTATAGGGATATTGTTATCCACGTCAGCACCAACGATGTTAGGATGAAACAGTCAGAGGTCAGCAAGCGCAACATAGCCTCAGTGTGTAAATCAGCTAGATGGATGTGTCGGCATCGAGTAATTGTCTCTGGCCCCCTCCCAGTTAGGGGGAGTGATGAGCTCTACAGCAGAGTCTCACAACTCAATCGCTGGTTGAAAACTGTTTTCTGTCCCTCCCAAAAGATAGAATTTGTAGATAATTGGCCCTCTTTCTGGGACACCCACAAACAGGACCAAGCCTGGCCTGCTGAGGAGTGACGGACTCCATCCTAGCTGGAGGGGTGCTCTCATCTTTTCTTCTTCTCTCTCTCTCTCTCTCTCTCTCTCTCTCTCTCTCTCTCTCTCTCTCTCTCTCTCTCTCTCTCTCTCTCTCTCTCTCTCTCTCTCTCTCTCTCTCTCTCTCTCTCTCGGAGGACCTGAGCATTAGGACCATTCCTCAAGGCCTACCTGGCCTGATGACTCCTTGATGTCCCGAGTCCACCTGGCCGTGCTGCTTCTCCAGTTTCAACTGTTCTGCCTGTTTTATGAACATTTTAAAATCTTGTCCATGTTCTGTTCTAATCTCCACCCGGCACAGCCAGAAGAGGACTGGCCACCCCTCACAGCCTGGTTCCTCTCTAGGTTTCTTCCTAGGTTCCGGCCTTTCTAGGGAGTTTTTCCTAGCCACTGTGCTTCTACACCTGCATTGCTTGCTGTTTGGGGTTTGTTACAGTCCCTGATGTCTCTCTGGAAGGAGATCCTCACCCTGAGCTCGTCTACTTTTTTGTCCAGAGTCTGGTCTGGTGTGGCCTAGCGTAGAGAGAGAGATGGGAGAGAGGCCCTGGGTCTGGTCTGGTCTCGAGATGTTTTCAACTTTGGTACACCAGGAATTGTTGATGAGGAAACATACCCCTCCCTCCCTACTCTTACCAGAAGCCGCCATTCCGATCCATACAGAAAATGGAAAAAACATCTGGTTGAATAGCGGAGTCGAGTGTATCGTCCATAAGCCATGTCTCTGTAAAAACAAAGACACAGCATTCCCTGGGACATAAGCCATCAGGACACGAGGGAGAGGAGGCCGCGTAGGCCGTCTTTTCAGCCTAGCTTGGAGTTCCCATCTCCTTCCTCTTCTTCGTCGACGGTGCTGCCTTCGGTCATCTTGGCCAGCAGCAACAGGTGAGGCCGCTGTGCGGGGAACAAAGTCTGGTCTGGTCTGGTTTGGTGTGGCCTAGCGTAGAGAGAGAGAGGGGAGAGAGGCCTGGGTCTGGCTGTGGTGTGGCCTAGCGTAGAGAGAGAGAGGCCTGGGTCTGGTGTGGTGTGGCCTAGCGTAGAGAGAGAGAGGCCTGGGTCTGGTCTGGTGTGGCCTAGTGTAGAGAGAGAGAGGGGAGAGAGGCCTGGGTCTGGTCTGGTGTGGCCTAGTGTAGAGAGAGAGAGGCCTGGGTCTGGTTTGGTGTGGCCTAGCGTAGAGAGAGAGAGGCCTGGGTCTGGTTTGGTGTGGCCTAGCGTAGAGAGAGAGAGGCCTGGGTCTGGTTTGGTGTGGCCTAGCGTAGAGAGAGAGAGGCCCGGATCTGGTCTGGTGTGGCCTAGCGTAGAGAGAGAGAGGGGAGAGAGGCCTGGGTCTGGTCTGGTGTGGCCTAGCGTAGAGAGAGAGAGGGGAGAGAGGCCTGGATCTGGTGTGGCCTAGTGTAGAGAGAGAGAGGGGAGAGAGGCCTGGGTCTGGCTGTGGCCTAGCGTAGAGAGAGAGAGGGGAGAGAGGCCTGGGTCTGGTCTGCTGTGGCCTAGTGTAGAGAGAGAGAGGGGAGAGAGGCCTGGGTCTGGTCTGGTGTGGCCTAGCGTAGAGAGAGAGAGGGGAGAGAGGCCTGGGTATAGTCTGCTGTGGCCTAGTGTAGTGTAACATATCCTGGGCTGAGGAGAGTACAGTGCAGCCAGCTCTAGGAGGGCTGTGGGGATCAGTAACTGGCCAGGTGCTGCTCAGCCCCACCAGCCCCCCATCAACCCCAGCCCGATACACACCCCGGGCCCCGAGCCCCGGCCTGCACCTGGCCCAGGCCTTCCTCCGCCAGCCAAGCAGGGTCTCTGGTGTGGAAGAGCCGGGTTGGGCTGTAAATAGCCAGCCTTTGTGTGTAGAGCCCCGGTTGAAACGAAAACACCAAACATTAATGATCCATGGGGGTTACCGCTTAACACGTGTGTGTCTTCTTTGGCCCTGGGAAATGGAGAGAGAGAGAGAGAGAGACAGAGAGACAGAGAGACAGAGAGAGAGAGAGAGAGAGAGAGAGAGAGACAGAGAGAGAGAGAGAGAGAGAGAGAGAGAGAGAGAGAGAGACAGAGAGAGAGGAATCAACCCAGAAACACACTCATTGTTCCCCCTTTGGAATTTCATAAATATCCAGCCTTTATCTCTTCCCATTCTTACACATTATGTCTCAGTAACGGTATTTTCTAGTATTGCAGCCGTATTCTTTACATACGTTAAAGTGTGTCCGGGCAGTGAAACAGGGGAGCTGTATTTTATGTAGGCTCTCATGGTGCTGGGTGGCTGGGCCTGTGTTGGGTCCAGGGGTCCAGGGCTTATGGTGTGAGGCTGTTCCAGAGGTCCTGAACTGGGGTATGGACCTGGAACGTATTCCAGACAGCTCTCTCTCTCTCTCTCTCTCTCTCTCTCTCTCTCTCTCTCTATCCCTCTCTATCCCTCTCTCTGTCCCTCTCTCTCTCTCTCTCTCTCTCTCTCTCTCTCTCTCTCTCTCTCTCTCTCTCTCTCTCTCTCTCTCTCTCTATCCCTCTCTGTCCCTCTCTGTCCCTCTCTCTCTCTCTCTCTCTCTCTCTCTCTCTCTCTCTCTCTCTCTCTCTCCCTCTATCCCCTCTCTGTCCCTCTCTCTCTCTCTCTCCCTCTCTGTCCCTCTCTCTTTCCCTCTCTCTCTCTCTATAAATTTGACCAGTGCTGGGCCCTCTGGTCTTTTCCATAAAAGTAACATTGTTCTGGAAGCCTCCTTCCCTGCTCTGCTCCCTCTCTTGGTCTCAGCCTTCCCCTGGCTGGACATTTTATTGGCTTCTTCGGGCCTCACAGAACTTGGCCGGTGCCGAGCCATTCCGGCACTTTCCCACTAATGAAGTGCACATTCTGCCGGAGCGGATCGAAGGGAGCGCCTGGCCTACCCCAGCCTGGCCCAGTGCAGAGAGCAGCGGGGCCTTGGATTGCCCTTTAATGGGAATTTCCCTCCTTCACGTCCCTGTTCCCTTCCCTGGACCCTGACAGACACTGCTCTGCTGCTGCCACTCTGTGTGAGTCATGTCCTGGACAGGGAGCTGGTTGATTCATGGTCCCGACTCACAACGCTGGTCTGGCTTGGTCTGCCACAGTTGGACTGACTGACTGGCTCACTGACTGACTGGTTGACTGGCTACCTAACTGACTGGTTGACTGATTGACTACCTAACTGACTGGTTGACTGGCTGACTGATTGACTGACTGGCTACCTAACTGATTGACTGACTGGCTACCTAACTGACTGGTTGACTAATTGACTGACTGGCTACCTAACTGACTGGTTGAATGGTTGACTGACTGGCTACCTAACTGACTGGTTGACTGATTGACTGACTGGCTACCTAACTGACTGGCTACCTAACTGACTGGTTGACTGACTTGTAGAGCCAAGCTGAGTGACCCAGAACAGTGATTTAGTGCCAGGGGCAAGGCCACACCTGTGCTGTCATTTATTATTTTTACCTTTATTTAACTAGGCAAGTCAGTTAAGAACAAATTCTTATTTACAACGAGGGCCTACCCCTGCCAAACCCGGACGGCGCTGGGACAATTGTGCGCAGCCCTATGGGACTCCCAATCACGGCCGGATGTGATACAGCCTGGATTCAAACCAGGGACTGTAGTGACGCCTCTTGCACTGAGATGCAGTGCCTTAGACCGCTGCGCCACTCTGTGACTTCATAGTAAACGCAAAACCCATCCATAAAGACACTTAGAGAGGTCACTGAGCTGAAGTACGTTGACACCACTAGTTATGGACTTGTTATGTAGTCCAAACATTGCCTTAGACTACTGAATGTGTTTGAAAAAGGGTACGATTGATGGGGTTTTCTTTCCCGGTGGTTTCTGCTACCCTTTCAAGCATGGGTAAAGCCTCAGACACACCAAGGATACTGACTGTTGAGAGATACTTAGCACCCCTGCCCAGAGTGTGGGCGATCAATATGTCTGTGGTTTACATACCACAGATCTGCCGCAGTCGGCCTCATTAAAACACTCCAGACCAGGTGGCAGAAAGCGTTGGCTTGTGACTGCTACATTTGTAGCTAGATAGCTAGTGTTAGCTAACTAGTAAGCTACGCTAATGTTGGTGCCGGCTATAACATTATAAAGAAATCACAATGGATATGTTGTTCTAACTGGAAAATGACAATGCTAACAGTTTAGCTAATGTTAGCTAGCAAGTCAACTGGCACTGGCAGTGTGGGATAATGGAGAGTGAATACAATTATCTCTTCATCTTGCCAAGCTAACGTTAGCTAGTGTGTGTGACTGTCTGGCTTAGTTACCAAGCTAACGTTAGCTAGTGTGTGTGACTGTCTGGCTTAGTTACCAAGCTAACGTTAGCTAGTGTGTGTGACTGTCTGGCTTAGTTACCAAGCTAACATTAGCTAGTGTGTGTGACTGTCTGGCTTAGTTACCAAGCTAACGTTAGCTAGTGTGTGTGACTGTCTGGCTTAGTTACCAAGCTAACGTTAGCTAGTGTGTGTGACTGTCTGGCTTAGTTACCAAGCTAACGTTAGCTAGTGTGTGTGACTGTCTGGCTTAGTTACCAAGCTAACGTTAGCTAGTGTGTGTGACTGTCTGGCTTAGTTACCAAGCTAACGTTAGCTAGTGTGTGTGACTGTATGGCTTAGTCACCAAGCTAACGTTAGCTAGTGTGTGTGACTGTCTGGTTTAGTTACTAAGGGTTACATTCTGTCCCGTGTGATTTCACCATAACAACAGTAAGGGTTACATTCTGTCCCGTGTGATTTCACCTTAACAACAGTAAGGGTTACATTCTGTCCCGTGTGATTTCACCTTAACAACAGTAAGGGTTACATTCTGTCCCGTGTGATTTCACCTTAACAACAGTAAGGGTTACATTCTGTCCCGTGTGATTTCACCTTAACAACAGTAAGGGTTACATTCTGTCCCGTGTGTTTTCACCTTAACAACAGTAAGGGTTTCATTCTGTATGAATAAAAGCTGTTGCCTGACAACTACACACTGTCTCCAGTCCACAAACATCATACTGACTTTTATGTCCCGAGGAGTTTTTCAGCAACTGATACTGTGGAAGATCTTAATCACAATGGAAAAGAAATCCCCCTTTATGTTTTTGTTGCAGAGCCCAGCAACGATGAGATTTTCCTCAGTCCTCAAATCAACCTTGAAGGGTCTGTCTGACTGGTCGGCCTGGACTATCTACAGTTTATAGGAGGATCCACCGGGACGTAAAGGCTGGGAACATTCTCTTCAACACGGAAGGTCATGCGAAACTTGGCTCACACAAACGCACACACACACACACACTGGCTGATATCTGCGTGACTGGACAGTATCTGACGGCGAGTCTAAATCCATAGGGCCATCAACTATCTCTTAAAACCAAAACATTACTAAATCACTTTTCTTTTTGAATCAAAAAGTTTCAGGTCTCCTGAGAATGTGGCACGGGATATTTCTGACCACGTTTTTATCTCTCTATTAAGTTAGAAAGCCACAGTTAGATAAAACACCAGCTGGATACAGCAGTGTCAATCTGTTTGTTTCCACAGCGAAGTGAATATCCTATGAAGTTAAGTTAGCTGAGTTAGCAGTTAGCTGAGTTAGCAGTTAGCTGAGTTAGCAGTTATCAGTTAGCTGAGTTAGCAGTTAGCTGAGTTAGCAGTTAGCTGAGTTAGCAGTTAGCTGAGTTAACAGTTAGCTGAGTTAGCAGTTAGCTGAGTTAGCTGAGTTAGCAGTTAGCTGAGTTAGCAGTTAGCTGAGTTAGCAGTTAGCTGAGTTAGCAGTTAGCTGAGTTAGCAGTTAGCTGAGTTAACAGTTAGCTGAGTTAGCAGTTAGCTGAGTTAGCAGTTAGCTGAGTTAACAGTTAGCTGAGTTATCAGTTAGCCGAGTTAGCAGTTAGCCGAGTTAGCAGTTAGCCGAGTTAGCAGTTAGCCGAGTTAGCAGTTATCTGAGTTAGCAGTTAGCTGAGTTAACAGTTAGCAGTTAGCTGAGTTATCAGTTAGCTGAGTTAGCAGTTATCTGAGTTAGCAGTTATCTGAGTTAGCAGCCTTCCCCTGTACACAGCCTTACAGCCAGGTGGTCTGACTCTGTGACCATGCCTGGAGGACTGAGCCTTCCCCTGTACACAGCCTTACAGCAGGGTGGTCTGACTGTGACCATGCCTGGAGGACCCAGCCTTCCCTGTACACAGCCTTACAGCCGGGTGGTCTGACTCTGTGACCATGCCTGGAGGACCCAGCATTCCACTGTACACAGCCTTACAGCCAGGTGGTCTGACTCTGTGACCATGCCTGGAGGACTGAGCCTTCCCCTCTACACAGCCTTACAGCCGGGTGGTCTGACTCTGTGACCATGCCTGGAGGACCCAGCATTCCACTGTACACAGCCTTACAGCCGGGTGGTCTGACTCTGTCACCATGGCTGCATTCCACTGTACACAGCCTTACAGCCGGGTGGTCTGAGTCACCATGCCTCCCAGCACTGTACCAGCCGGGTGGTCTGACTCTGTGACCATGCCTGGAGGACCCAGCATTACGCAGCCTGTGACCATGCCTGGAGGACCCAGCATTCCACTGTACACAGCCTTACAGCCGGGTGGTCTGACTCTGTGACCATGCCTGGAGGACCCAGCATTCCCTTGTACGCAGCCTTACAGCCGGGTGGTCTGACTCTGTGACCATGCCTGGAGGACCCAGCATTCCGCTGTACGCAGCCTTACAGCCGGGTGGTCTGAGTCTGTGGTCACACTGCTCCAGCATTCCCCTGTACGCAGCCTTACAGCCGGGTGGTCTGAGTCTGTGGTCACACTGCTCCAGCATTCCCCTGTACGCAGCCTTACAGCCGGGTGGTCTGAGTCTGTGGTCACACTGCTCCAGCATTCCCCTGTACGCAGCCTTACAGCCGGGTGGTCTGAGTCTGTGGTCACACTGCTCCAGCATTCCCTGTACGCAGCCTTACAGCCGGGTGGTCTGAGTCTGTGGTCACACTGCTCCAGCATTCCCCTGTACGCAGCCTTACAGCCGGGTGGTCTGACTCTGTGGTCACACGGCTCTCCATCACTTACCTGGCTGCATTGTTTCACTTTTTGGATACTAATCCGTTTCTGCCAAGCACTTGATGATTTAAAGAGCCTCATAAACTGCGGGGCCGTGGTCCCTAAGAAGCTGCGTTGGCTTGGCTGTTATTTAGGTGGACTGAGCCGTGGCGTCCAGGGCTGAGGGGTGGTGTTAGCGTCCCCTGGAATATATACAGTACTATAAACCACTTTTTAACCCCAGTTTAATATAACACAGAAATCATTTGAAAAAGGGGAAAATAAGGGGTGTTTTAGATCACGTGCCAAAAGGATCTGTGAAGTTCATCAATGCTGTGAGGGGCAGGGTAATAAAGGGGTAACGATGATGATGATGCGTTTCACAGGGGTGAACCCTTGTTCTCCTCCGTCCTCCATCAGTCCACTTGGTCCACCTCTTTCACACTAGAGCTATACTATATATACAAAAGTATGTCGACACCCCTTCAAATTGGTGTATTCGTCTATTTCAGCCACACCAACAGGTGTATAAAATCGAGCACACGGCCATGCACATCTCCATGGACAAACATTGGCAGTATAATGGCCTTACTGAGAAGCTCAGAGATTTTCAACGTGGCACCGTCATAGGATGCCACCTTTCCAACAAGTCAGTTCGTCAAATTTCTGCCCTGCTAGAGCTGCCCCCCGGTCAACTGTAAGTGCTGTTATTGTGAAGTGGAAATGTCTAGGAGCAACAACGGCTCAGCCGCGAAGTGGTAGGCCACACAAGTTCACATAACAGGACCCCGAGTGCTGAAGTGTGTAGCACGTAAAAATCGTCTGTCCTCGCTTTGCAACAGTCACTATCGAGTTCCAAACTGCCACTGGAAGTAACGTCAGCACAATACCTGTTCGTCTGGAGCATGAAATGGATTTCCATGGCCGAGAAGCCACACACAAGCCTAAGATCACCATGCACAATGCCAAGCGTCGGCTGGAGTGGTGTAAAGCTTGCCGCCAGTGAAGGGAAATCTTGATGCTACAGCATACAATGACATTCTAGACGATTCTGTGCTTCCAACTTTGTGGCAACAGTTTGGGGAAGGCCCTTTCCTGTTTCAGCATGATAATGCCACTGTGCACAAAGCGAGGTCCATACAGAAATGGTTTGTGGAAGAACTTGACTGGCCTGCACAGAGTCCTGAACTCAACCCCATCGAACACCTTTGGGATGAATTGGAACAGCGACTGCGAGCCAGGCCTAATCGCCCAACATCAGTGCCCGACCTCACTAATGCTCTTGTGGTTGAATGAAAGCAAGTTCCCGCAGCAATGTTCCAACATCTAGTGGAAAGCCTTCCCAGAAGAGTGGAGGCTGTTATAGCAGCAATGTTCCAACATCTAGTGGAAAGTCTTCCCAGAAGAGTGGAGGCTGTTATAGCAGCAAAGGGGGGGACCAACTCCATATTAATGCCCATGATTTTGCAATGAGATGTTGGACGAGCAGGTGTCTACATACTGTTGGTCATGTAGCGTACTTCCCCCAGCAGTCTAACATAGCGATGCTTCTCCTCTTAGAACCATGTCCCAACCATCTTAAAAAGCCTCCTCTGCTCGTCTGCCTTCCCGAGGCCCATTGATGTGTATAGATCTGAGAGACCATAGCTAAATGGTTGAAGCCTTTCTAGTGAGAAATTATGAGTCTGAATGCTTGGGCTAACGAGTCGAAGGACTATAGTGCAAAAAGCAGCAAAGGGGTAAGAATCGACCCTGCCGAGTTGTGCAGCAGGCTCGTATAGTTGTATAGCGTTGTGCGTCATCATGGGACGATGAAAATTAACTTGAACTCGGAGTATAGGAGAACAGGACAGGAATGGAAGCCATTTAGGATGTTTCAGGTCAACAGTTTTAGAACCACCCACTAATTCCAGAGTTTTTTCTTTATTTTTAACTATGTTCTACATTGTAGAACATTAGTGGAGACATCAAAACTATGAAATAACACATATGGAATCATGTAGTAACCGAAAAAGTGTTAAATTAAACACCTGTTAATTGAAATGCATTCTAGGTGACTACCTCATGAAGCTGGTTGAGAGAATGCCAAGAGAGTGCAATGCTGTCATCAAGGCAAAAGGGTGGCTACTTTTAATAATCTCAAATATAACATATATTTTGATTTGTTTAACACTTTTTTGGTTACTACATGATTCCATATGTGTTATTTCATAGTTTTGATGTCTTCACTATTATTCTACAATGTAGAAACTAGTCAAAATAAAGAAAAC